>WOXC01006862.1:307500-735090 GCA_011680675.1 Gymnobelideus leadbeateri
GACACCTTTGCACAACTCTGCCTCACTTAAGTCCAATTCACATACAAGTCAAAACACCACTCCGGGATATCATTGGTCTAGAAAACCAAGGACAAGCAATAACATCTATCTATCCATCCATCTGCATTTATATCTATATCTAATCTGTTTATCTATATCTTTGTATCTAATCTACTAACTACCATCTATCTACTACCTATCATCTATATAGCTTTATATATGTATCTTTATATCTATTTATATCTTTGTATATAGTCCATCTTCCAACTATTATCTATCCACAGTTTATTTGACTTTGTGTAGTCACTTAAACCTTCCTGATCCCCATGTTCCTCCCTGTAAAATGAAGGTGTTTCTACTGGACAGTAGCCTCTGAGGTCCTTTCCGATTCTAGCTCTTGGACCCTGGGTTTAATGGAATGGTGAGTAGTCAGCCTTGGCTGTAGGGAGGGTGTCTGGAAGGCAGCAGTGTGAGATCAAACTGGGAATGCTGGGTAGGGTGAGGCCATGGAGGGCCTAAGGCCAATCTTGTGGGTGACAGGAGAAGGGACACATTAGACAAACAGAATAAAAAGGGCAGTGGAATCATGGCTTGTGAAGTTAGACACGAGTCAAGTGCAGAGCATTCAAGTGTGGGAGAACTGGGTGAATTGAATTGCACAGTCAATTAAGGGTAGTCTGCTTGAGGGAATTCAAATGTCAGTAGATTGCAGGTTACTCCATGCCAGACAGAGGGTGGCTGGGGCCAGGAGATTCAAGTCTGTGCAGTGCTGATGTCAGAACAGAAGCACAGACAGTTTATATAGCTCCCTGGGACCCCACCCTCTCTTCCTCTCTGGCTTGAAGCATTCACTGTGAGTCACATTAGACAACATGGACAGAATGTCGTCTCCAGGAGGCCACTGTTTAGATACATGTCACGAGGGAGAGATCTTGGGAGGTGCACTAATCCATTCTAACCTTTTCTCATCAATACTTTTTGGGGGATGTCCAAACTTTTGATTTCAAGTACATAAACAACTCCTGGTGTTGAAATGTTCTCCACTACTGAAGATCAGCAGCTTTTCTGTAACTATATCTCAAAGAGGTGCCTGGGGAAACTGAGGAGCTAAGTGTCTTACGTGCCCCATACTTAATGATGTCTAGACCTAAAGGTTGGCCCTCTGTCACATTGTCTCTCTCATCAACACATTATCAAGAGTTTTAAAAATCTATTTACTTTAGGAAGCATTAAAGCAGAGCAGAGCATGTTAAAGATGGGTGGGCCTTAGGAGTCACCTGATCCACCATTCTACAAAAAAGAAAACTGAGACCTGGGGGTGAAAATATGAATATAGTTCACTTGGAGGTCTACATATCATCTGAGCTTCCCAATCACCTTGTGAGCTAGGTACTATAGGACATAGTTTCCTCATCTTACAGATGAGGAAATCTCGGAGGTCCAGGGACACCAAGCGACTTAACAAATCAATAGTATCAGAAGCAGGATTTAAACCCATCCCCTCCTCAGAATAGGAACTAGTTTTAGACTATCTCCTCATGACAAGGAAGAGGTCTTAGAATGTCTACTCTTTCCTAACCCTATTTCCTAACTTATTCCTCTCCCTTCCCCTCCTCTCCCCTCCCCTCCCTCCTCTCCTCTCCTTCTCCTCTCCTCCTCCCTCTCCTTCTCTCTCTCTCTCTCTCTCTCTCTCTCTCTCTCTCTCTCTCTCTCTCTCTCTCTCTCTCTCTCTCAAAATGTATAATAATATACTCTACCCACCTCCCAAGGGTAATGATGAAAGTGACTTGTAAATTGTAAAATGCTGTGGAAACGTAAACTATTCTTACATATAATAGAATTATAAACTATAATGTTTATATTTATAATTAAATCACACTTAATGTGATATAAACTATTTTTAGTTTGCCATATATGGATTTTCACAGGATCATAGAATATCAGGACAAAGAAACATTAGGGGCTACCTAGTTCAAACCCTACCCCATCCCCCATTTCACAGGTTTGAAAACTAAGGTTTAGAGAGGAAACCTTGTGTGTGTTGAATCCTTGCAAGCAGACTACCTATGGTTAGCTGTATAATTCAATTGACACAATTGTCCCAGGTTCAAATACACTCAGTTGATTCATGGGTTACTTTATAAGCCATCATTTATTCCCTGCCCTCCCTTTTATTCTTTTGGTCTACCTTGCCTATGGTACTATCACTGACAAGGTCAGCCTTAGATCCCAACGTCTAGTCTAAGTGATTTATTCAACATAGCAAAGCTGGAACTCAAACCCAAGTCTTCAACCTCCTAGGGCAGTGAACTTTGTTTTATCACATTGACTCTCATTTTGTTCCTTCTCCGCTTGGATGACTAGAGAGGTGTGTCTCCTCCACCTTGCAACCTCTATTGGAAGTTGAATTGGGGTTCCTGCTCTTCTATGTTTGTGAATTTCCATGGTCTAGTGGAAAGAATATTGAACTTGCAGTTTGGGAGACTTGGTTTTAAGTTCCAGCTGCCACTTAGATGACCTTGGGAAAGTTATGCAAGCTTTCAGAGCCTCAGTTTCCTCGAGTACAAAATGAGGATAACAGTGCTCTACCCACCTCCCAAGGGTCGATATGAGGAAGGTGTTCCATACATTGTAAAATGCTGTAGAAGTAGAAACTACTTTTATTATTACCCCCAAATTAGCATCACTTCCTTTGACAGATTCCCCAAAGTAGCTGAGCTAAGTGTAGCCATAAGAGGGCAGGAGAGGGCTGGTTATCTTTCTTCAATGCTGTACCAAATGGAAATGCCTAAGTGGCAACTTGCTGAGACTTTCATGGACTCAGAATCTCAGAATTTGGAAGAGACCTTAGACATCATCTAGTTAATCCAACCCCTCACTTTGTATATGAAGATAGAGAGCCAGAGATAGGCTGAGTTGCTTAAGGTCACACCACAAAGTCAGGAACAGAACCCAGGCCAGTCCTTGGTCAGTATCCTTGTATGTGTTCTAAATTTTCTAGAAGGTCTAAGTATGTAAAAGTCAGGATGCCAATGATAATGGATGGGATGATGGGAAAAGAAAAGAGGGGAAGGAAAGAGAACTCCTTTCTCCTTAGACAGATACCGCTAAGGACATAAGAACACTCTGTCTTTTGAAAACTTAACAAACATCAAATAAAACGAGCATTCCCATAGGCACATTAGAACAGAAAAAGAAGATTATATATGAAACGGTGAATTCCTGCTGATTTTCTTCTTGAGTATATAATAAATTCAACATGTTACTTTCAAAACTGTCCTGCTTGTCTGTGTTTCCTTCTGATTTTCTTTCTGCTTTCTTCTATGCATTAAAAAATACTTCAATGATCCTTTTTTGTCCTTTGTTGTTGTTAATTGCATCACTAAAACTTCTCTCCCTCCCACCTAACCACCAGATTAAAAAAACAAACAAAACCCTTGTAAATAAATATGTAAAATCAAACAAAACATTCTCACAAAGGCCAAGTCTGAAAACGTGTGTCTCATTCTGGTATTCCTTCTCTATCTGGAGGCTGGTAGCATGCTTCACCAGTCCTCTGGAATAATGATTGGTCTTGACATTAATCAGTGTCCCATATTCCATCCTTGCCCCTGAAGCCCAGGATTTTTCTCTACCTAGAAAACCTCATATGGCACATGCAGAGTCTTCTGAGTTACTTTGGAAACTAAATTAGTAGTCTGAAGACCTGGGTTTTGGGGTTCTGCCACTAATTAGCCATGTGACCTTGGCCAAGTTATTGCCCTAACTCTAGTCTTTATTTTTTCATCTGTAAAATGAAGGGGTTTGATATTTAGATGATCGCTAGGGTCCGTTTCAGAGCTAACATTCTATAATTCTACGAGAGAGCCTCCCACCCATAGGCCAACTCCCCACTTGCCTCAAATTTGTACCAGACTAACTTGGACAAAATTCCATTTCTGACTGAGCACATGATCACCCAAGCCATAACTAAGAATATTTTCACCTGGGACAAAAAAAAAAAGGGTTGTAGAGAAAAGGGATAAGGTGTGGTGAGGACCTCAGTTGTACTATACTGACTTTTGCCCTGTAAGAGAACATCATCAATAGGACCCTAGGTAAGGGGTTGGCCAAGGGCAGGGAATGAGCCAGCAGAAGCCTGAAAAGTGTGGGTCAGTGGTCATTGCCAAGAAGAAGCTGTGCCCCTCTATTGGACCCTAATGTCAGCTTCCTGGCCATTTGTCCTATACTAGTCACAGGTCACATGACCAGACAAGAATTCCCCAACACACACGGACACACCCCCCCCCCAACTCCTGCCACCCCTATTTCCTTTTGACCAACCAGGAATTTCCTCCAACCTGAGACAGATATTTTAGGTAAATTCTGGTTTGGTGTCTGGAAAATCCTCCTAGCAATTAGAGCTGCCCAAAGGGGAAGCTGACTGCTGAGCAGTGGTGCATTGCTCCTCTGTGGAGGGCTTCAGATAGAGGCTGCCTGACCAGTTGTTGGGACTGTTACAGTGAGGATTCCTTTCCTGTGTGAGCTGGACTAGATGGTGGCTGAGGACCCTTCTAACTCAAATTCTGTGACACTGGGATCCTATCATTTCTCTATGACACTCTACCCTCTTCCCTAGTGAATTTTTTAGAGTAGAAAACAGGGCTGAACAGAATGTTGGAGGACCCATGTCCAAATCCAGGCTCCCCTACTTACTAGCAGCATGACCATGAGCAGGTCACACTTAGTATGTTTAGCCTTGTACTTCTTACAGAAGCATTTCGACATACGTCCAGGATCCAGGATTCCAGCAGGGTGGTTGTTTCATCCACTGACACAGATTGCAAGCCCTTTGTGGCTTGCTAGACAGGCTTCAAGAATTTCTATGGTCAAAACACGGCAATCAGCCTCTCCAAGCTTAGCTCAGACCACAGAAGTCTGGCCTAACACATACTCTTTCCTGGAAGCCTTTGCATCTTGGAAAAACCTGACTGAGTGTGTCATCTGCTGGCCTAGTTCTTTGAGAGCCCAGGGGCATCTCCAACACTACAACGAGGCATCAGAGTAGGACCCAAGTTATAGGATTATAGAGTTAGTGGTCACGTAGGCCAATCTTCCTCATTTTACAGCTGAGGAAACTGAGGCCCAGAGAACTGAGGTGTTTTGTCTATCAGTTTCTCATCTGTAAAATGGGATTGGTAGCACTTGAACTATCCTCTTCCCAGGTCTGTTATTGAGGAAGTGCTTTGTAAACCTTAAAGGGTTAGAGAATTGTGAGCCATCATTATTGCCTTGAGATATATCATCGGTTTAAGTGCTCTGAATAGATACCTAGGTGGAAGGAAGGAGCCACTTTATTCCCAGCCTCCTCCCTGGCTTAGCTCACCCACCCCACCAGCTTCCCTAGTTGCACACCCACTAAAATCATTGGCTTTACAATCTATAAACCACTTTTCCTCCAGCTGCTCATTTGGTCCTCCCAGTAGCATCTGAGAAGGAAGCCATCTAGAAGCTGGCCTCTGGTACAGAGCAGGAGAGAGATGGAAAGTTCTGTGGTTTTCAAGGCTCCCAATTTCTATCCTGCAGTCTCAGCCTTCCCATTCACACGTGTCTTAGGTCCTGCTGGGAGGAGCAAAGAAAGACCTTGAAGTTGGTTACCATCAAGCCATGGTTCTGCTTCTTAATTGACTTTGGACAAGAAATGTAACTTCCTACAAAGTGGGATAATTGTACATGTACTACATATAGAAATAGAATTGTTATTACCCTCTCTGGGAAAACACCTTCCACATGACTAGAGTAGAATCCTGGGGAAAGGGACAAATGGGCAACCTTTCTTCACTGCCTGCCTCCCTGCTCCTTGGCTTGGCCTCAGACTTGGGGAAATAGGACCTGCTGAGGCAGGAGCCTGTGACTCCTCCCCTCTAACCCTTGGCTGACTCTGGGTGCCCTGTCCCTCGTTACTGCCCATCCAACATATTCCTTCCCACTCTTCTAGGATTTCAGAAAGGCAAAGGTTTATAAAGGCAGCCTCCCCTAAGGTCCTTCTGAGGTACGTCACAAACCCCACCTCCTGGGCTGGCCTCTCCTTCCTGTAAACAATTCAGTCCAATTCAGCAAGTATTGACTGTGTGCCCAGCACTAGGCTAGGAGTTGTGAGGCAGGGCCTGCCCTCAAGGGGCTTCAAATTTTATTGCAGAGATAAGATATAGACTACATAGTAACATTATGATGTAGCAAATCTCCCTGAAACCCTACTCTGAATGCCTCATCCTGGAATGCAAGTGGTCCTGGATTCTATGAAGGCAAATCATAAACTCTAGAAGGCCCCACCAAGTGGGAAAGGCTTTATATAGCAGCTAGGTGGCCTAATAGAAGGAGCATTGGACTTGGAGTTAGGAAAATCTGCATTCAAATCTCACCTCAGACAGCTATTAGGCTTCACGAATTTGGGCAAATCACCTAACATCTCTCAGCATCAGTTTTCTCATCTGTAAAATGGGGATGATAACAGCAGCTCTTGTTCTTCATAAGGTTGTTGGGACCTCATAAGGTCCTCATAAGGATGTTGGAAGGACTAAATGAGATAAGGTATTTAAAGTCTTATGTAGATGGCAGTTACTATTGTTGACAGGACAAACCTAGCTTAGTTCCTAGCACCTAGTAGGCAATTAATAAATGCTTGTTGACTTAACCAACTTGGCCCTAGGGTGGCAGACATAGCAATTATCTCTTTAAAAAAAATTATTGGTATCTTTTGTTTTTATATCATCTTAATTTCTGAATGTATCTCTCTGCCTGCCTCTCTCTATTCTCCAGGATAGGGAGGCAAATGTGTGGATGGCTAGGGGATATGATGTGGGGATACTATATTTCTTCTCATTGAGGGTGGCCATTCTTGGTAAGGTGTCTCCCGAGGTGGGAAGGGGAGTCCTCAGGGAGTAGGTAGCTGTTTCCTGTTACGAGTCATCCAATGGACCAACACATCAGTGAAGGCTTACAGTGAGACCATCTACCAAATCATGGTCTTGATCTTTGTCTAGAGAAGGGGGTTCCTACACTATGGAATCACAGCTGACCAACACCAAGTACAGCCCAGGGACAGGCTCAGCCCAGCTTGCCACACCCTTATTCTTGACCACTTACCACCTTTTCACCTTCGAACTTACTGTCGTCCACATCTCACCAGTAGATTGCTACCCCCAACCTTTGAGGACACAACTCTCTGAGGGGCAGAGGATATAGCTACCCACTCCCCAGAGACTCCTCTTCCCACCTTGGAAGACATGTTACCAAGAACGGCCACGCTCAATGGAAAGGAACACAATATTTCTGCAGTCTTCTCCCTTCTTCATCCACACATTTTCCTCCTCATCCTGGATCCCTTGCCAAGCCTGAAACAAACACATCTTCCAGATAGTGTTGATTTTCGGGTGTCTTAGCGCTCGTTATTTAATGAGCTGCCTTCTCCTGGGTGTGATTGGAGGGGTGTCTCAACCACCAGGATCTCATCCAAAATCCATATTCCATCAGAACAACCTACAGGAGGCTGCTTCTGGCTGCTTCCCTCCTCCCAGCTCAAGTTCCCAGTGAAATGCCATCCCTCTGGCCTCCTGCTCCCTGGGGGCAGTGCCATTTCCAGGCTCATCTCCTGTGTGAGGCTAAAGCCATGGGCCAGCCTGGCACAAACTCCCAGTCCTTTAGGTCTGAGTCTCCGTGCTTGACGTGACAGATTCTTTCCCCTTGCCTGTGTTGTCACCTTGTAGATATTTATAGCATTATCATGACCACCAGAGAGCATAATGGGCTTTTTAGGCTAAACCAATTAAACTCTCTTCTCGTAAGTCATGTTCCCTGGTCTCTTGATCATTTTTGCTGCCCTTCCCTCAACTTTTTCTGTCTTCATTATCTTCTCCAAGACCTGGAGCCTGGTGGGGCGTTTCACAAATGCCAGCCAGCCAGGCTTGTCATCAGGGGTCTCAGCCCTGTCCTTGCCTTTCATTCACCTTCACTCTCCACCTCCCTTGTGCTGATGGAGACAAGCCTCCTCTTGCCAGGTAGTTTTCTCCAGCTTCCAGGCCTACAGCCAGTATCCTGCTTTCTGTCTCTTTCCTCCTTTTTCCTCTCCTTTCCTTCTTCACTCCTCCCTCCTTCTTTCTTATACTCCCTCCCTTCTTTCCTTTCTCTTTTTCTTCCACCCTTCCTTCCTTCTTTCCTTTCTTCCACCCTTCCTTCCATTGTTCCACAAATATTTCTTGCTGATAGAATAATTGGTTTAAACCACTTAACATACAATAACAGCCTATTTTGTTTTCCTGACATCAGTGTGAAGTAGGGATTATAGGTATTTCTATTTTTTGATCTGGAGCTATGATTTCATTGGTAATGGATGAACATTTCCTCTACAATGTATAATCTTAGCAAGAAGTCCAGTAACTTGCCCAGGGTCCCATAGCCAGTGAGTGTCAGAGGCAGGACTTAAACCCAGGCCTTCCTGACTTAGAGACCAGCTTTCTACTGATTATTATACCATGACACCTCTGGGATGGGATGGCTCAAACCACGGAGGCTCAAACCAAACCAAGGGGACTGGGAGTTTGCACCAGACTGTTTTAGCCTCACACAGGAGATGAGCCTGGAAATGACACTGCCCCTGGGAGCAGGAGGCCAGAGGGATGGCATTTCACTGGGGGCTTGAGCTGGGAGGAGGGAATGGGATGATTATTCCCATTTTACAGGTGGGGAAACTGAGGCTCAGAGAGGTCAAATTACTTACCCATTGTCAGTGAGCTAGTGTCAAAGGCAAGATTTGAAGACCATTTTTATCAGACTCCAGAACCATGTGTCATTCTGAGAAATGCCTTTAACAATGGGTCAGGTACTGTGCTAGATGTTGGTAGAGGTGGGGACCAGAAGTGTATAATATATGGTCCCTATGCTCAATGACCTTGAAATCTAATGAGGAAGACATACAGGGCACAACTGCACCCCAACCCACAGTGCCAGGGAAGCTCAGAGGTGGGGGGGAGGGGTACCTCCATACAGGTGATCCAGTAAGGTGAGGCTTCATTGCAGAGGCCATGGAGCAACAGCATTTTGAGTTAGGCTTTGAAGTCCTTGAAAGACAGCTTACCACAGCTGAGAGAACACCGGGCTGGGTATCAGGTACACCTGAGTTAATCACCTGCTAGCTGTGTGACTCTGGGCAAGTCACTCAAACTCTCTGAACCTGTTTCCTCATCTCTAAAACTACACCCACCTCACAGGGCTGTTGTGGTAACATCCATAAAGCATATTGTGAATTTTAAATTGCTATATGTAGACTGAAAAGAGAGAAAAGGTCAGGCAGGATTTGGATAGGTGGTAGGATTTCTTTCACCTTTCCTGGTATCCTGGTAATGATGCATATTTTCTCTTCTCTTTCATGCCAAGATAAAGCATTTCATAGTGACATCCATCTCCCCACCTGCACAGGGAAAGAGGGTCCCAGGCTGGACTCCTAAGCACAAGCTTCAAAAGTCACTGCTCAAGCAGAGGAAAGGAAGTCAGACTTGGAGTCAGAAGCCTTGGGTTCCTAAAAGGCTGCTCCCAATAACTAATAAGATCAATTGCTAATTAAAACAACTCTGAGGCTTTGCCTCATTGTTAGCAAATTAGCAAAGATGGTAATGAAAATAGAGGAACAAAAATCACCAAAAAAATTTTAAAGAGGTGGCCATCAACTGAGCAACAGCCACACAAAATGTGGCATGTGACTGTAATGAAGCCTTATTATGCAGATAGTAAGCAGTGAGATGGCCCAATGACCTGAATTCAAATTCAGCTTCAGATATGAGATTCTGGGCAAGTCACAACCTCTGGCTGCCTCAGTTTCCTCATTTGTACCTCGGAGGCTTATTGTGAGGATAAGGTGGGATGATACGGGCAAAGAGCTCTGCCAGGCTTAAAGTGCTATAAAAATGCTACTTATTGTTATTAGTAGTAAAAAGTGATGAATATGAAGAAAACAGAAACATGGGAAGAATTGTATGACGTGGATCAGAATAAAGAAAGCAGAAGTAGAAAACCAACATACACAATGACTGCAATAATGTAAAGTGTAACAACACTAAGCAGCCACGTTCTGATTGATGAATGAGCAAATCTTCTCCTTCTCAGGGTGGGGGCCATGGGTGTGGAATACTATATACACAGCAAGACAAGGTTTCTTTGTAAATTGGCCCTGCATACATGTTTTTCTGTTAAATGAAAAGTTCACTGTTGGAGGGAAGAAGGGAAGATGGTCTAAAAAGAAATGATTAATAAAAAAACAAAAGACAGGGCGGCTAGGTGGCGCAGTGAGTAGAACATCCGCACTGGAGTCAGAATGACCTGAGTTCAGTTCTGGCCTCAGACACTTAACGCACACACAAACAAAAACCTAGCCGTGTGACCTTGGGCAAGTTACTTAACCCCAATTGCCCTCTAAAAAGCAAAAAACAAAAAAAACAAAACAAAACAAAAGACATTAAAAACAATTATAAGTACCCTCTCCCCCTGCCCAAAAAAAAGACGTGGTTTCACATATCAACCCTTTAGTTCCTCAAAGGGAATGAAAATAGAGGATGACGAAGCCTGTTCTATGTCAGTGTCAGCTCTCAATTGTAATGAAGCCCCTTGTTATTTACTCAGAAGCTCAGACCCCCCACCCCCATCTCTGTAGCTTCAGCTGAACATGATTCAGAATCCAACTGTGAGTTTCTCTGTTCCGAATGGATCAGCGGCAAGAGAGAAGTTTCTCCAGGAGAGGAAAAAAATAACATTCCAGCCTTTCCCTTTAGTTGCCTGAATTAATTACGTGCCTGGTTCTGCTGCTGAAGCACCTTGGCGGGCTGCAGCTGGGATGCCAGATGCCTGAAACTGGATTCCAGCCTGAGCCAGGATGAGAAACGGGCAGCTTCTGCCAGGCTGGGTGAGGAATGTATTTATTTTTACCCAGCATCCACTGGAATCAGCCCTAGAGCTCCAGGTGTGGAGGAGTCAATAAGCTTCCAAGTCTAGCCCATAACCCCCAGTTGCCTGCTACAAAAGAGTTCTCATAATGCCACACCCTGTCCTCCCTCCTGCCCCACCCCAGGACAAGGAGACTAGGCAATGCTATGACAGATAATGGGCAACCCCCAAAAATACAAGATCAGACATGCCTCCCCTCCACTCATTATCTCTGGTCCCCTTGGAGAGACTCCTAGGGCCAGCTACTTCCTCACAGCTGCTTCCTCACACCTGGTATGGCTACAGCTTCCAATGGTTGGCCTTGCTCCCTCCTGTTCCCACCCTCTCCTCTTACTAACCTTGTTTATGAGTGGGTTGTTTTTTTTTTTTTTTTACTGGAAGGGTTGGAGGGACCAAGTGGGGTTACGGGTATTAAATAGAACTTCAGAAGGACAAACTGCTTATTCTATCATTCTGGAATGTCTGGAGGGATGGGAATTGATGGGCATAGCCCAACTTCAGTCATGGCCATTTGGGTGTCAGAATGAAAGTGATACTTTTTACATCTCCCTGCCTTTCCTCCCTCATCTGCCTCCACGCTACATCTCTAGCCTTTTAAAAAATTATTCCTCTTCAGTCCAGACTCACCTCCCCTACATACTCCATGCTCCAGCCAAACTGGAGTGCTGTTACTCGAACTTGACATGATATTTCCCACTCTGAATTTGTGGGGGGTTATACCCCACATCTGCCATATACTTTTTCCTGATTGCTGCCTCTCAGAATCCTTCCCTTTCATCAAGGCTCCTCTTAGGAGCCCACCTCCTTCATTAAGCCTTTCCTAATTCCTCCCAGCTGGAAAATGTCCTTTCCTTCCTTGCATTGTCTCAGAGCATGCTTTGCCCCCTTCACCACCTTGTTTTATAGTTATCCATGTACACGTGCATGGTCTCAGGCTACAGTAGACATCTGCTTTCTGATAGTCAACTCAGTAAGGATGAAGAGACTCAGCCCTACTAAGCTGACTACTAGGTGATGAATTATACAGGCATGGTAATTCATGAGAAGAAGTAAAATGCAAAAAAAGCTGCATACTTCTGTAGGGCTGGGGATAGAATGTCCTAAAGAACCACACAATTTTTAGATTGTCTATAAACCTTAACTACCGGTACTCGGAATTTGTGGTCCTTGTCCAGTGACTGATGAGTGCACATACTCCTGGAGGAACTGAGTCATATCAATCTTGAAATTCTCACTACAGATGAAACCAAAAAATGAAAAGAGGCTGCAACAAATGGAAGGGTTGAATTCTTCTCTCCGGAGGAACTAAATAAAGGGATTAGTTGATATTTTTAGTGAGAGCAAAAGCAAGAATAAATATCATTTATTAGACATTTGGCCATCTCATGATAGGGCTCATAAAGAACTTCTGTAAAAAAAATTACAAGAAGATAATTGCGGCTTATGCACAAATATTGAAGAGGACGAGCTAGAGAAATTATATGAAAAACTTGACAAAACTCTCCAAAGTAAATAAGCATATACTTTGGCAACTATTAGGCAAAGGGTGGCTGCGATTCAATGCAAAGGGAAGATAATGGAATATGATTTAAGGGGAGCAGCAATCTCAGTGTAGTATTCAGGGGAAAGGTCATCAGAGTTACCTCCATCCCTCTGTATGTTGCTTAATGAAGCTCCAGGGTAAATTTTCATTATTCAATTTGAGGAGCTTTAAGAGTTGAAAGAAATTTCTTCACCCCCCCCCCAAAATGGTGGTGGTTTCTAATCTATTTTTCTTAAAGATACTTGACCTAAGGGATGCTTTACTTTGCTAACTGGATGTAGCTATGGACCTGATTCACAAAATAACCTGAGGCATGGGCTCCCAAAGTGGTTGATACTGATGGGGATGGGATCTGAACTCTTAAGAGGAAAAGACCATATCTTTGGGATCTGGACCTCAAAAATGAAAAGCCCTAGGGCCAATCATTGTTTGCACCTGACCCCATCTTAGACCACCACTCCCTTAATTCCATCTAGATCCCTTCTCCGTTCCCACAGTCTTTCAGTATATGAGATCCATCTTGCCTCCATTAAGATGCTCAGATTCAATCTGTCTCATTTGTCAATACAAGCATCACAAATGCTCAGATTCCTTTAGAGTCTGGCTAATGCTCAGATTCCTTGAGTCTGGTCAATATGGCAGATTTTTAGAATCACTTGTCTTTGGCTGAAAGAAGGCTCTGGTTGAATTTATTCAAGCAGGACATGTGTGTCGATATTTTAGGATCCCAGTACCCCTAAACCTCAACAATACAACCCCTGGAGGGAGCCACTGGAATGATGCAGGGTGGGGTGGTAGTAGCATTAGGTGCAATTGGAGGGCATTGAATAAAAGTAATGGAGCAATGGAAACATAATGAAAGAAGAGAAGAGGAGAAAATTTTGAAAAACCATTCCTACATGTTTCATCTGTTGTGTAACAAAGGCAAAGCTTTAGTGAATACATTATTTTCCAAATAAACACATAAAATGCAAGTTATAACTCATCAGTGGTCAAGTCTACAGACAGGTCTTTTTTTTTCAAATGCTTTATTAACTTCTGGTTTACATCAATCATTTCCACCAGATTTTGAGTTACAGATTTTCTCCCCATTTTTCCCCTACCCACCTCCCCAAAATAGTGGTCCCACAGGATATTCCCTCCTCCACTCTGCTCTATCCCATATCTTCCCCTATACCCCCTTCTACTTTTCCAGTAGGGCATGGTGGATCTCTATGCCCCAGTGCCTGTATATCTTATTTTGCAATTACATGTAAAATAGTATTAATAATAATAATATATATTTAAATATTTGGTTTTAAAACTTTGAATTCCAGATTTATTCTCTTCCTCCCTTATCCCCCACCCTTACTGGGAAGATAAACAATTCAATATAGGTTGTACATGTGTAGCTATGCAAAACATTACCATAGTAGATATATTGTAAAAGACTGATTATATTTCCCTCCATCCTATCCCACCTCCCACTTGTTCTATTCTCTACTTTGGTCCTGTGCCTTTTCAAAAGTGGGTACTTCCAACTTCCTTCCCCCCCAACCTGCCCTCCCTTCCATCATCCCCTCTCTCATCCCCTTCCCCCCTACTCTCCTGTAGGGTAAGATACCCTATTTAGTGTGTGTGTCATTCCCTCCCTGAACCAAATTCAATGATTATAAGGTTGACCCATTCCCTTATGCCTTTCTGTTCTTCCCCTCCATTGTAACCATTTTCCCTTGCCTCTTCTATATGAGATAGTTTACCCCATTCAGTCTCTCCCCATCTCCTCTCCTTATATTCCTTTCTCACCTATTAATTTCACCTTTTAAGTATCATCCCTTCCTGTATCCTCTATCTATGTATACCTGTAAACATATATATATTTATATACACACACACATATATATACATGTATACACACATTCACATGTGTATTCCTACACCCATGTACTCTCTGATATAGACTATATATATATATATATATATATATATTCGCTTCAACTATTTTCATACTGAGAAAAGTTTCATCAGTTACAATTATTGTTTTTCCATATAGCCGTGTAAATAATTCAACTTTGATAAGTTCCTTATGATTTCTTTTCCCTGTTTACCTTCTCATGCTTCTCTTGCTTCTTGTATCTGAATGTCAAATTTTCTATTCAACTCTGGTTTTTTCATCAAGAATACTTGAGTTGGGCGGAGCCAAGATGGCTGAGTAGAAACAGCATTTCCAATGTGCTCTGCCCCACACAAATTTCAAACATTGTGAAAGGGAGCTCCGAACAACTTCTGGAGCCACAGCACCCACAGAACGGCACAGAGAAGCTAACCTCCTGCTGAGGACAGCCCAGCAGCTCTGCAGGGAGCGGCCAGGACAGCGCTCTGAGAGCAGGCAGCACAGCGTGCTGGGAACCTACAGCGCAGCCCTCAGAGCCGAGCCCAGGTCCACGGTTTTAGCCTCAGGGCGGCCGGGCCTTCAGCCAGCTGGTGGAACCCCAGAACACCAGCAATTGTGGCGATTCCAGAATTATCAGCACAGATATGCCTAGGACAAAGTGAGAGGTTAGTGCCCTATGGACTTTGGGACCAGTATTTGGGGAACACGTGGCTTCCTCCCCTGGGGGCAAAAAGCTGCTGAAGAAACAGCTGCACAGAAGCCATTTTGCAGCGTCAGTAGTGGCTCTAGCTCCTGGTCTGCGAACTGTAGGAAGATCCAGCAATCAGTCTGGGGGTTAATCGCTTTTGCTTTAAACTGCCTGGATCTGGATTGTGGTCTGGGGGGGAAGTTTGGGGTGGGTATCCAACTTGCCAGAGTGGGTGGAGGATTTACAGAGGCCACCCAACTGGCGGAAGTTGTGAAGACCCCACGTTTGGGGGGAAGCTCCCCTGTCTGGTGGCAGAGTCCTTCTGTGGCAACAAGCCCAAAAATCAAGTAATTAAGAGGCAATATGCCTAGGCAAACGAAACAAAATAAACAGAAAAGTTCAACATTGGACTCCTATTTTAGGGGCAAAGAGGCTCAAAGCATGGAGGAGGACTGTGAGGTCAGAACTCCTGCACCAAAAGCCCCAAATGAAAATACAAGCTGGCTACAGGCCATAGAGGACCTTAAGAAGCAGATAAGAGAAGTGGGGGAAAATTTGGGAAGAGAAATGAAAAAGATGCAAGAAAAGTATGAAATGACAGTCAACAGCCTGACTGAGGAAAATAACACCTTAAAATAGACTAACTCAAATGGCAAAAGAGGCTCAGAAAGGCAATGAGGAGAAGAATGCCTTAAAAAGTCGAATTTGCCAGATGGAAAAAGAATCTCAAAAGCTCACTGAGGAGATTCATTCCTTCAGAGTTAGACTGGAGCAAATGGAAGCTAGTGACTTTATGAGAAATCAAGATGCTGTTAAGCAGATCCAAACAAATGAAAGAATAGAAGGCAATGTGAAATATCTCATGGGAAAAACCACTGACCTGGAAAATAGATCCAGGAGAGATAATTTAAACATTATTGGACTACCTGAAAGCCATGATCAAAGAAAGAACCTAGAAATCATCCTTAAAGAAATTCTCAAGGAAAATTGCCCTGATGTTTTAGAGCCAGAGGGCAAAATAGAGGTTGAAAGAATCCACAGATCACCTCCTGAAAAAGATCCCAAAAAGAAAACTCCCAGGAATATTATAGCCAGGTTCCAGAATCCCCAGATCAAGGAGAAAATACTACAAGCAGCCAGGAAGAAACAATTTCAATATTGTGGAAACACAATCAGAATAGCACAGGACCTGGCAGCTTCTACACTGAGGGATAGAAGGGCATGGAATATGATATTCCAGAGGGCAAAAGAGCTGGGATTGAAGCCAAGGGTCACCTACCCAGCAAAACTGAGTATCTTGTTTCAGGGGAAAATATGGTCATTCAGTGGAATAGAGGACTTTCAAGCATTCTTGATGAAAAAACCAGAGTTGAATAGAAAATTTGACATTCATACACAAGAAGCAAGAGATGCTTGAGAAGGTAATCAAGGAAAAGAAATCAAAAGGAACTTATAAAAGTTGGACTATTTACATTCCTACATGGAAAAACAATAACTGTGTTTGATGAAACCTTTCTCATTATGAAAATAATTGAAGAAGGGTACATGGCATGTGTTCACAGGTATACATGGATAGAGGGCACAGGTTGAATTTGATGGGAAGGGATGATTATTTTTTTTTTTTGGAGGGCAATTGGGGTTGGGTGACTTGCCCAGGTTCACGTGGCTGGGTTTTTGTTTGTGTGTTGGGTGTCTGGGGCCAGATCCGAGCTCGGGTCCTTCTGGCTCCAGGGCTGGCTCTCTGCTCACTGAGCCACCTAGCTGCCCCAAGGAAGGGATGATTCTTAAGGGGTGAAGTCGAGAGGTGAGAGAGGAAAGTGGCAAGAGGAGATGGAGAGAGACAGGGTAGGGCAAACTATCTCATGTAGAAGAGGCAAGCGGAAGTAGTTGCAGGGGAGGGGAAGAACAGGAAGGCAAAAAGGCAAAAGCATATTCTCATTGAAGTTGGCTCAAGGAGAGAATCACATACATACTAAATGGAATATCTTACCCTCACTCACTCTCCTGAGTAGGGAAAAGGGGGATGAGAAGGGGGATGATGGAGGGGAGGGCATTCTGGGGGGAGGGGACGTTGGAAGTATCCACTATCAAAGAGGGACAGGATCAAAGTAGGGAATGGACCAGGTGGGAGGTGAGACGGGTGGGAGGGAAATATAAGCAGTCTTTTACAATATATCTACTATGGTAATGTTTTGCATAGATATACATGTACAACACATACTGAATTGCTTATCTTCTCAGAAGGAGTGGGTGACAGGGGAGAAAGGGAATGGATCTGAAAATCGAAGTTTTAAAATTAAATGTTTCATAAGATGCCCAGGCAGTGGGGCCCAGAGATTCACCTTGCCCTAATGGCAAAGTCGAAGGGGGTATGGGAGAAGATATGGGAGAGAGCAGATTGGATGAGGGGATATCTAGTGGGACTGCTATTCTGGGGTGGTGGGTAGGGAAAAAATGGGGGAAAAATGTAACTCATAATCTGGTGGAAATGAATGAGGTAAACCAGAAGTTAATAAAGCATTTGTTTAATTAAAAAAAAAAGAATACTTGAAAGTCCTCTATTCCACTGAATGACCATATTTTCCCCTGAAACATGATACTCAGTTTTGCTGGGTAGGTGATTCTTGGTTTTAATCCAAGCTCCTTTGACTTCCATTATATCATGTTCCAGGCCCTTCAATCCCTTAGTGTAGAAACTGCCAGATCCTGTGTTATCCTGATTGTGTTTCCACAGTGTTCAAATTGGTTCTTCCTGGCTGCTTGTAATATTCTCTCCTTGATCTGGGAATTTCAGAACCTGGCTATAATATTCCTAGGAGTTTTCTTTTTGGGATCTTTTTCAGGAGGTGATCAGTGGATTCTTTCATGTATGTTGCCCTCTGGTTCTAAAACATCGGGGCAGTTTTCCTTGAGAATTTCTTGGAGGATGATTTCTAGGTTCTTTCTTTGATCATGGCTTTCAGGCAGTCCAATAATTTTAAAATTGTCTCTCCTGGATCTATTTTCCAGGTCAGTGGTTTTCCCCATGAGATATTTCACATTGCCTTCTATTCTTTCATTTGTTTGGATCTGTTTAACAGCATCTTCATTTCTCATAAAGTCACTAGCTTCCATTTGCTCCAGTCTAACTCTGAAGGAATGATTCTCCTCAGTGAGCTTTTGAAATTATTTTTCTATCTGGCAAATTCGGCTTCTTAAGACATTCTTCTCCTCATTGCCTTTTTGAGCCTCTTTTGCCATTTGAGTAGTCTATTTTTTAAGGTGTTATTTTCCTCAGTCAGGCTGTTGACTCTCATTTTATAATTTTCTCGCATCATTCTCATTTCTCTTCCCAATTTTTCCTCCGCTTCTCTTATCTGCTTCTCAAGGTCCTCTATGGCCTATAACCAGCTCGTATTTTCTTTTGAAGCTTTTGGTGCAGGAATTCTGACTTCACTGTCTTCCTCCTGTACCACGCTTTGATCCTTTTTGTCCCCAAAATAGGAGTCTAATGTTGACTTTTTCTGTTTATTTTGTTTCCTTTGCCTGGGCATGTTGCCACTCAATTACTTGATTTTGGGGCTTTTTGCCACAGTAGGACTCTGCCACCAGCCAGGGGAGCTTCCATCCCAAATGCTGGGGTTTTCTCAACTGCCGGAGATATTAGTTGGGCGCCCTCTCTGAAGCCTCCACATGCTCTGGCAAGCTGGTCACACACCCCAGCACCTCCATCCTAGACAGCAATCCAGATCCAAGAAGGTTAAAGCAAGAACAATTACCCTTCAGACTCGTCGCTTGGTCCCCCTACAGTCTGCAGGCCAGGAGCTGAAGCAGCCACTCTGTGGCTACTCAGTGGCTTCTCAGAGGCTTCTTGCCCCAGGGGAAAGAGGCCAACACACTTCCAACTACTCGAACCCAAAGTCCACACTGCACTGACCTCTCACTTTGTCCTTGGCATCTATGTGTTGATAATTGTGGAGACGGCCACAGCTGCTGGTGTTCTGGAGTCCCTCCAGCTGGCTGCTGGTCAGGCCCGCCCTGGGGCTAAAACCTCTGGCTCACGTGGGGGTGGGGTTGGCTCCCAGAGCACTGTGCTGGCCACTCCCTGCTGGGCTGCCAGGCTGTCCTCAGAGGAAGGTTAGCTTCTCTGTGTCATTTTGTGGGTTCTGTAGCTCCAGAGTTTGTTCAGAACTCCCCTTTTACATGAATTGGGGAAGATGGGAGCAGAGCTGCATGGAAGTCCTGTTTCACCAGACAGATCTTTATAAGCAAGGCAGGTGTGTATTGCATTGTAGGGAAGTCCAGCGTACATCTGCAGGAATATGTGCATGTAGTAACTTGTTTACAAAAAAACAAGTGCTCTAGATGTTTTATCTGGTTTATGTTACATGGATATAGGTGTTATGAGAACCTTGAAACTGTATCAAACTCATACAAATTTCCAAACATTTCAAAAAGGCAAAGGAAATTTAGTGTTTTCCTCTCTCTGTATATTTGCCATAACAAAGCATTTTTAAAAGTTATAGTATAGGGTTATATGGTTATATGGTGTAATATTGTGTCATCAAAATTGCAACGTAGGAAAGAACCACAAATGTACAATAAATTATTAAATTTAAGATGCATCATTTTTTAAAAAATGAAGCTACTTTCAAAAAGAATAAAGTTGCAGGGTTAAAGGAAGTAGATTTCTGGGCAGCTAGGTGGCACAGTGAATAGAGCACCAGTCCTGTAGTCAGGAGACGCTGAATTCAAATCTAGACTCAGACACTTAACACTTACTAGTTGTGTGACCTTGGGCAAGTCATCTAACCCCAATTGCCCTGTCTTCCCCCCTCCAAAAAGACAAAAAACAAAGAAATTAAAAAGAAAATAGATTCCCAGGAGGGTGCTGAGTAATTTTTTAAGGGGGCAGTAGGCCAAATAAGTTTGGGAACCTCTGTTTAGGTTTATAATTTAGCAGCTAAATTGTAAATCCTCCTTTTAGGGAAAATGCAGCCTAGAAATATCAAAGGGACAGGTGGCAGTAAGTCAGCAGAGAAGAAGCTTGGTAGCAGTTTTTAGAGACAGAGAAGAGTTCCATTTGGACACAGCTCTGGGAGCACAGACTGCTGGGGTTCCACTCACAGCATGGAAAATGAGGTATTCTTTCCTTGCTGTTTACCTTGTGATATATTTCATTAGAATGCCCTTTGCTTTGAATTTGTATGTAATAAAATATTCGTATGTAATATGTAATTCATATGCAATATGATTTGATCTGGGAAAAGGGAACTTTGGATAGAGGCTCACAAGCTATGTATTTGAATAGATAGTAACCCCAGAGAATCTTAAGTCAGGCTATGTTGAAGGGGCCCCCAGGTGACAAAACGTTGGACAATTTGGCTTAGGAGGAAGAAAGAAAAGAAGTCAAAGTCTTGGAGATTGTACCATTGGTGGGAGTAATCATATTGATAGGATCCATGAAAGGTCCATCAAAGTATCAAGGGTTACATGTTATTTCCTTCCTGCACACTTCAGCAGGGGCTCTTTAGGGCAACTACTGTTATTTTTTATCTCTGTACCCGAAGTATCTATATGGTAGGTACTCCATAGATTTTTTAATATTAATACTGTTTATTTAGTTTGGAAAATATTTTAGCATTCTAAACATACAAAAAATTGACAAAATGTTCTAAGTATTAGCTATGGAATGTGTTTTAACTGCTACTGCTATAGAAGGTTTTGGAAAAAGTTTCCATTTAAAAAGGACAACATTTAACAAGCACAACTAAAAGACCACTTTTCATGCCAGCCAAAACCCCACCCCCTTGCCACATCTAAGAATGGGGGCGGCTAGGTGGTGCAGTGAGTAGAGTGCTGGCCCTGGAGTCAGAAGGACCTGAGTTCAGATCCAGCCTCAGACACTTAATGCATGCACAAACAAAAAACCTAGCCGTGTGACCTTGGGCAAGTTACTTAACCCCAATTGCCCTCCAAAAAGCAAAAAAAAAAAAAAAAAAAGAATGGCAGCAGGCTGCTATTTTGCTGTATATTATTGTTGTTGAATGGTTTTTCAGTCATGTCCAACTCTTCGTGACCCCATTTGGGGCTTACTTAGCAAAGATACTGGAGTGATTTGCCATTTCCTTCTCCAGCTCATTTTACAGATGAGGAAATTGAGGCAAACAGGGTTAAGTGACTTGCCCAGGGTCACACAGCTAGTAAGTGTCTGCTGCCAGATTTGAACTCAGGATTCCTAACTCCAGGCCCTATCACTCCATGCACTGTGCCACCTAGCTGCCGCCCATTTCACTATATACACAATGACAACTTTAAGCTAGATAATCATGAAATCAGCACTATGCTAACAGTACATGCCTTGGGCCATGGCACCCCATGAAAGATCCAAATTAATTTTCCCTGTCTCAGATATCATAATTTCAAATATTTATGAGAATCTATCTAATACATAACACACACACACACACACACACACACACACACACACACACACACACACACACATATATATATATATACTTATGTGTGCATACATATCCTCTCTCCTCCAGATAGAATACCTTCCATATTCCTTCAGTATGTACCAGATACATCTGTTCTCTCCTCCAGATATCCCAGAGACTCAGTTACAACCTGGAATTTGTAATCAATAACCATAATTATTCCACATATAGGACCATAACTTTTAAAAATGCTTTGTTATAACAATAGCAAAATATACACAGAGAGGAAAACATGAAATTTCCTTTGCCTTTCTGAAATGTTTGAAAATTTGTATGAGTTTGATACAGTTTCAAGGTTCTTATAACCCTATATCCATGTCATATAAACCAGGTAAAATGTCTAGAGCACCTGTTTTTTTATTTTAAAAATTAAATGCTTCAGATGTAGTAGACACCATATCAATAAACGTGCTTCATTTAGTATCTCCCTCACTCTATGGCATTTAAAACAAATATGACATATACAAATATTCACCATCATCTTCCTCTTCTTCCTCCTCCTCCACCTTTTCCCAGGAAGCATTAGCTGTTCCCTGTCAAACTTTCCTTTGAACTTAGAATCAGCAACATCTTTTTCATGTTTTTCCTTCAGTTTTGCTGCCTTATTGTTGTATGACTGCTTTTCATTATCATTCACCAAGTTTTCTGGGTTTTTTTTTTTTTTTTGCTACATCCCTAGTGGATATCCCAGAGTTTGTAGATTCTTGGGGCAAAATTCTAAACAGACTAGGAAGAAACCAGGTGTGACCGTTGAGGAGCATTTGGATCTTGCCCCACCACCTTTCTTTAGTTGGTCCATAAGCCTTCATTTCCCTGTCAAATCACAGCTTATCAGTCTTTGCCATTTCATCAAACTGGGATTTTTTCTTCCCAGACATATTTTTCCATCTTTCCAAACACTTCTTTGAAAATTCTGCAAAATTGACAGGAACTTCAGGATTTTTTTTCTTATGTTCTTCACAGTATATTTGTACAAAGAAGGCATGTGCAGACATTTTGCCTTTTGGTTTCTTTGGGTCATTTTTAGCCTTCTTTAGTGGGTAACTATTAACTAGTCTCCATTCCATGAATATTTGTTAAAATTTGACTCCAAGCTCATAGCTCTTAAGTAGGATTAGAATTATTTTCAGATTTTGTTATTGTTTTGTTGGGGGCAATGCTGAGTGTCCTGAGAGGACTGAATGATTGAGTTTACAGGGTCTCCTAAAGAGAATGGCCCCCATGTTCCTGTATTATCACTTGTCTTTGCTGATAACTGACATACCCAGACTTGCATCTTCTCTTCAGGGTGACCCACAGGACAAACCAGAATGGTTCTAGGCACTCCAAAGTATCTGGTGAGGCCGAGCCTCTCACTACTGAGTGAGTGACAACTTCTTGTAGATGTGAGATGGGAATGAATGACTGGATATGGAAAGGAGTGGTAGTGGGCAGGGGTGGTGGGTGTTGGGGAGAGAGAGGAAGAGCCCAGAAAAGGAGGGAGGTAGTCCCTAAAGTTGAGGAGATTATGGATAAGAAGGGAGTGAGGGGACTTTGAGTGAGGCAAGAAGGATCTGGAAATTATTTTTTCTCTACAAACTCTGAAAAAAGAATGCTGGACTATATCTGTTTCTTCTTCCCCTCAGGCCAGGACATGTGGCTCATGTGTTGTGAGCTCAAGGTTCTGGGATCCATCTTTGGGGTAGGGGGAGTATGGCAGAAACCACCAAACTATGAGGCTTGTCTCCCTGAGAGTTTCTGTTTGGGGAAAATGACAATTTTGTTCCCCGTGTCCTACCTCATCCCTTCCCTTGACCCCATGCCATGAGAATCACCATTTACCTCCTACCTATAAGAGAAAAAAATCAGAGGTACAACAAAGAAGAAGCAAGCAAGGCACTTTCCTTGGGTGCACAAACCTGGGGGGATGATGAAAATACAAAAACTATGCATTACCTATCCCAAGGAAGCCTTGCCAAGCAGATGTGGTCAGGGAGGGGTTCTTGCCTTGGTTGTGGAATTAGTTCTGCTGCCAGAATACCAGCCTCCTGCCCTCCCCCCCTTCCCCATCCCCTAACCCTTCAGTCACTGCACCTACTTCCTCCTCCCTTGTTACTTATTGTCCAATGTGGAAAAATCCAGTCTGACTCCACCTTACTTTGCTTGCTTGATTTCACTTTCCCCACCTCCATATACAATATGTTAGAGTCAAACAGACCTTCTGTCTGCTCCCCAATCTCATCTTGCCCTGTCCTACTTGAAGGTATTTTTCCATTCTAATCCTAATAAATAGAAGGCAGGAATTAAGGAAGATTTTGATTTGAGTCCCCCCCAAGAAACTTATCAGTTGGCTGACCCTGAGCAAATGTCTTTACCTCTCTGAGTTTCAGTTTCCTCACCTATAAAACAGAGAAAATAATAACGCTTACCTCAAAGGGTCATTTTGAGGCTCAGATAACACGTCTAAAATACTTTATGAACCTTTTAAAACTATAGAAATATGAGCCGGTATTGTTACTCTTATCTCTCTCTACTGAACTTACTGCAAGGCTCAGGGGTTCCTCCTACATGAAGCCTTCCCTGATTGCTACCCTTCTCCTTACCCTCAAAAGTCTTCTCTCTTGCTTCAGATTTCCGGAACACAGTATTTCTCATAGTTCTTTGCATCTCCTCTTAGCATTCAGCACGTTCTGCCTCAGTCCTACTTATTTGGATACTACCTTCATTCTCCCCACCTCCCCCCATTCAGTTGTAAGCTTTGTGAGGACAGGGATCGTGCTCTTTTTCCTCTTTGTATTCCTGGTGCATAGGGACCTTGTTCATCGAAAGTACTTTCATAAATTCCTGTTGGATTGTTGGATTGAATTGTGGTGAGAACAGCTGCGAAGGAATTACCTGAGGAAGTTAAACCTACTAAATCTTCCAGTGAACAAATGGGTTGTTGTCCAGATGTGTCTTGTGAAGAGCCGACTTCAATAATACTCAGATAGATTGACGATGGAGAAAAACCAAGAAATATAATTGTGCTTCCCAGGGGTGAAGGACACAGTAGGGGAGGCTCCAGCCAATTTATTAGCATCTATTTTAGAGAATCATGGATTAACCATCAACAGCTGCAGAGGGCAGTCCTACGACAAAGGAATAAACATGAAAGGAGAGCATGCGGGTATTAATCTGTGAAGTGCAAACCTGGACGGTGGGGCTTAAGTCTTGCCTCATAATTTTAACCTTTTCCTAGCCAAAGCTGCTGAACTGGTTTTATAATAAACAGAAAAACTTAGGTAATTTGCATGTGTTCATCACTATTTCCTGTTTCTATGAAAAAGTGGATTATTTAAAGAATTTGCTAAAATTATGTTCAAGTTGTTTGGGTCCTAGGCTAGGGAAGAGCCCTTTTCTCTGCCCTAGATGATTTTTACCAACCCTTTAAGCTCTGAGATCCTATGTTCTCATATGATTTGGAAACATTATTTTTAATAACAGTAGAATGTAAACTCCTTGAGGGCAGGGGTCTACTTTATTTTTGTCTTTATGTCTCTAGCACCTGGAATGTAATAAATATTTAGAATTGAATTCTAAAGGTAACATATAGAGAGCATTATGATCAGTGTCAAACCATATTTTTTTTTGTAAGGGTCAGGTTCTGTCAATCAAATGTTTATTTTTCCCTGTCTCTCATGGATACTACCCAACAACAGAAGGTGCTCTCATAGCTGATCAGCTCTCAGAGGCTGGCTGCCTCTTTCCCCTTAGCTCTGTTCCTTTGGGGGTGATAACATTTGTCTTCTTGGTCTTGGGTTTGCATGTGTAGATTACCCAGTTAGATCATGGCTCAGCCTCAATCCTACTAGGAAAACTCCCCCTCTCCTCATTAATTTTGTCACTGGCTATAAATTTCATTGATTTGACTCCAAGTCAAGGACATAAAATATAAAACTTGAATCAGCATATTAATGTAAACAGTGTTTGTTGCCCACACAGGTTATGTGTTTATCCATATGGGTCTTTCTAAATGCAGCTTGCAGACAGGTATGAATAGACGTATCTGGAGTTTCTTTCATCCCTCTCCATGGGAGATTTTGATCCCCAAAAGGGGCCAGGAGACTAGTTTGCTCTATGGTACTCAGAAAAGGTGATAACTGACTAAAATTATATCTATATTGTTGTTCAGTCATTCCGTTATGTCCAACTGTTTATGACTCCGTAGAAGCAAGCCAAGTCCTCCCATCCTCTACTATCTCCTGAAAATTGTCCAAGTTCATGTTCATTGCCTCCATGACATTATCTATCCATCTCACCCCCTGCCATCCCCTTCTTCTTTTTCCTTCAATCTTTCTCCACATCAGGGTCTTTTCCAATGAGTCGTGTCTTCTCATGATGTGGACAAAGTATTTAAGCTTCAGCTTTAGATTTATCCTTCCAATGAAGAGTTTGAATTAATTTCTTTAAGTATTGATTGATTTGATCTCCTTCCTGTCCAAGGGACTCTCAAAAGTCTTCTCTAGCACCACAATTCAAAAGCATTGGTTCCGTGGCACTCAGCTTTTCTTATAGTCAAATTCTCACAGCCCTACACTGCTACTAGAAAAACCATAGCTTTGACTATACAGACTTTGTTGGCAAGGTGATGTCTCTGCTATTTAGTATGCTGTCTAGATATGCCATAACTTTCCTTCTAAGGAGCAAGCATCTTTTAATTTCATGGCTGAAGTCACTGTCTGCAGTGATCTTGGAGCCCAAGAATAGAAAATCTGACACAGCTTCCACTTCTCCCTCTATTTACCTGGAAGTGATGAGAACAGTTGCCATGATCTTAATTGTTTTACTGTTAAGCTTCAAGCCAGTTTTTATACTCTACATTATGCATCATAGTAATACAAGTCTATGCTCCAGCCACCAATACCAAAGAGGTCAAAGATGCTCAGCTCTATGAAGACCTACAACATCTTCTACAAATGATGTTTTTAAAACATATCTATCTGCCCCACTAAATATTGCTGGTCTAGAAAAAATAATGTTTAGGTTCAAATCAGTTTCCTTCAAGCCATTATTATACATTATTAGAGGAATGCCCCAAGTTATATCCAAAGGTTTGACTCCCTTTCCACCAAATGCCAGTTACACAAAGACCATCACACATTGCATAGCCAGTGAACCCCATTTATCCAAGTATGGCAAACAGAAATAGAGAGGCTATACAGATTAGCATATGCTAGAAAACACAGAGTGAATGAGGCCTCCATATGGGAGAAAGTTATCTTAGATCAATTGAATCAATCATCTCACCCAAGGGGAAATTCCCTGAAGTCTCTAGTGTGGCATGTTAGATTTAGAGGCATCCTCCAGGATCTCACTTCTTGGCTTCTTCCAAAAGTCTTTTTCTTCCTCCAGGGAACTCTTCCTGAAGAAAACCTGGAACCATATGTCTTCTCTCTTAGCCCCAAACCAGAAAAAGTAAAAGAAGCCCTCCACTCAGGAATGGATGTTTTCAGGAACCAAGAAAACATCCATTTCTTCCCTAATTAGTTCTCTTAAGGACCATTCTCCCTTCCATTGCTTTTCTTTATTTTGAGATGAGGTAAAAGAAATCCATGGTGAATGTGACACAATCAGGAGGTTGATCACAAGGTACTGGAAGAAGGAAAGATGCCAAAGATCTAGAAAACATCTCAGACCTTATTAATGCTGAAGAAAAAGTGATGAAGAGAACACTATCAACAATAACAACAATAATGATAATAGCTGGCATTCATATAGCACTTTAAGGTTGCAAAGTTCTTTGCAAATATTATCTCATTCTATCTTTTATTGTTCGGTCATTTATCAATCGTGTCTGATTCTTTGTGACCCATTTGAGGTTTTCTTGGCAGAGATACTGGAGTGGTTTGACATTTCCTTCTCCAGTTCATTTTACAGATGAAGAAACTGAGGCAAACAGGGTTAAGTGACTTGCCTGGGGTCACACAGCTAGTAAGTGTCTCTGAGGCCAGATTTGAGCTCAGGAAGGTGAGTCTTCCTGGACTTCAGACCCAGCACCCTGTGCACTATGGGCTCCTAGCCACCCCATGTTATCCTTACATTTACCTGGAGAGGTAGGTAGAATTTTCATTCTCATTTTATTTATAAAGAAATTGAGATTAAACCATCTCCCCATGGTCACACAACTAGGAAGTGTCTAAGGCAAGATGAGAACCCAGGTCTTCCTGACTTGAGGTGCAGTGCTGTATTCACTGTGCCACCTAGGTGCCTATTTTATGTGCCTACTTCTCCACCTATATACAAAATGTTAAGAGTATGACTACTAGGTGACATTTTGAGCAAGAGAGGTCAAGCTGTCAATCACTCAGGGGACCTGTCAGCATGGTAGGGGAATTGATTACATACTACCTTTGTGAGGCTGAAGTTTTCCTTAGCAACTCACTCCTCTTCTTGGCATGGCTTTACTTTCTAAATGCACGAATTCTGGCCTCTAGGGACAGGAGAAAAATGGCTACCTGACTTACTCTGCCTGTGCTGCTGCTTTTTTCATGTTCCCCAGTGGTATATCTTTATGGGTCCTGAGTGACTTTGCATGTTTTTTTTTTTAAAAGAACTAATATGCTTTGTATTCTCTGAAATTATCTGGTTCTGGCTCGAAGCTCAGCTCACATTTCTGAGCAAACATACCTCCTAAGTTCCATGAGAAAAGGGGAGCCTTTCCAAAATCTTACCAAGCTACAATATTCATCAAACATAGCCAGAATCACTGGCCAGTATTTTTTCATGGTAGGTAGATAAAATCCAAATTGGATAAGAGATAAGCAAATTTGTACACAGTCAGCTACTACCAGTAGCCAGAATGGGGAAAAGTGATATTCTATAAGATACAAAGGGCATTACTAGCTTCTGGGATAGTGACTGGGGTTAAGAAACTTGCTCAAGGTTACACAGCCAGTCATTATTTATGTGTGGGTGCTCATTTTCTGAGGTCGGAACCGATCCTGGGTCCTCCTGACTCCAGGGCTGGCGCTCTTACTACGCCACCTAGCCACCCTGATAGTGTCTTCTTTCAGGAGAAACAGAAAAGGGAATAACCACTTATCATTAAGTGAGGAAAATTCTCTCTCAGAGTCTCTGTCTCTCTCTTTCTGTGTCTCTCTGTCTGTCTGTTTGTCTCTGTCTCTGTCTGCTTGTCTCTGTCTCTGTCTCTCTGTCCATTGATCTGGACTTCTCCCAGTTGTGGCATGTTAGCAAGCTCTCCCAGCTTATCTTCTAGCAGCTACTCCCAATAGCACCTCCCCTATTTGTGATTGCTTTCTCTCTCTTCTTCCTGCCAACCAAAAATCTGGAACATTGGGAATCTGGTCATTTCCTTCCCCACAAGTCTCTTTGCTTTTTGTGCGTGTGACCAAAGCTGGGGCTACATTTGAATCAACTAAACACACACTGATGACCTCCTTGATACATAGGGGTATTGGCAGGGAAAAGAAAGACTTTTTTAAGTGATATGTCCACAGTGGGTCACATCTTTCTCTTAATATAACTGATTAAAAACTCTATCATGCTTATTGTTTGTTGATTATAAAAACATATGACTATGAAACACTGCCTTCAAGGGTCCATTCTAACAAGTATCTACATCAAAAGCATTCAAGATTCCTTGAAAGATACAACCTTGTTCAACCACCCTCTGTTAGTAAGCATCAGGTGAGGCATAAAACTTGCCAAAAGTGTTTATCACTGTGAGGAAAGACATATAGCATACACATGAGGTAGATGGTGAGGTCCTCTAAAGGCTTCTGCCTGCAAGTGATATTTTGCTGGTTGTATCAAGCCCTGGAATATTGTGAAGCATCTTATATGTCAGAAACAAGAAAAAAGAGTAACTACACAGGGAAAACAAAGTAGATGAAGAATGTCTATTGTCCAGATTATGACATGCCATTTAGATGGACTACCTATAGGACTTTCCCATCTATATATCTGTCTATCTATCTACAAAGATATATTTGTGTATATGTGCACAAACATGTCTATGCTATATATGTGTGTGTATATATCTGGGACAAATCATACAAATCGATAATGAATTAAGCTTAGAGTTGAATAGAAAAAAAAGAAAGCTTATTGGATTGCTTTCAGGAAATTGAAATGCTCCTTTAATAATTCCAAATTTCTTCCAGCAATGAAAGTATTTTTAATACTGATATTCTACTGAAGTTCGTGACTGAGAGACATGAAACAGAAGAGCCACTGAAGACCTGAAAATGAATCCCATACCAAGAGCAATGGATAGGTATGTGATGGCTGTGATAAAGAAGAGGAATAAACTGTGTGATCAGATGAAGGGATGATAGGAAAAGATGGGCAGGGCAGGGCATGTGGAAAGGGCAAGAAATGGCAAATGGTCTACCTGGGTGCTCCACTGGGGTCCTCAAGCTGTCAGGGGAAAATAAGGGAAGGCTCTGTCTAGTATTTTGAGGTGGATCCTCTCATAGAGGGTGGTGAACTCATGAGAGATTAAAACCTAAACAGAAAGGGTAGGCATGGATGGGTTTTGATTTGTGTCACTGGAGGGGACATCCAGACTGATGAGATCACTGACACATCTGAGTGGCCCATGGCTCAGCACTGAAGGCTCTGGACCAGTTCCAATGTCCGCGGTGACCTCTCCCCAAATCCTATTTCTTTGGTTCATTTTGCACCTACCTAGCGTTCCTTTTGGAAGGAAATCTTAGACGATAGTTCAAAAAGAGCTTGTATCTAGATGTTCCAGGAGGTAGGTAAAAGGTTCTCTAGCTCCTTTACAAGCACTCAAAGTAAAATCAGGCACATGTTCAATGTTTTCAGTCATGTCTGACTCTCTGTAACCCCATTTGGGGTTTTCTTGGCAAAGACACTGGCCATTTCCTTCTCCAGTTCATTTTACAGATGAGGAAACTGAGGTAAACAAGGGTAAGTGACTTGCCCAGGGTCACACAGCCAATAAGTGTCTGAGGTCAAATTTTATTTCAAGTCCTCCAGAATCCAGACTCAGTCCTTTATTCACTGTGCCACTTTATTTCACCCCACAGAAAATTAAGAGAACACATAAAGGATCTGTAAATATAAACATAAGGGACTCCTAAATAATCAGTACTCTTCTCTTCCTTCTCCAGTGAGTTTCTCCTTCTTTGCCAAGCCTTATGTTCTTCCAGACTTATAGCACCACTCTGTGATTAGGACTCTCTTTAGAAGGAAAAATAAACTTGGGGTTCTAGAAAGGCAAGCCTCACAGACATTCTGATGGTACCCAGTTTCATCCCAGGGATGGATACTGGCCTAAATGCTTGCATTCACACTGGAAAAAAAGTGAAATTGGGATTTATAGAGGTACAACCAACCCCCTTACCATCATATCTGCCCTATTGGAGTAACTCAGAATAGTGGAGTAAATTTTTTCTCCTCTGTATATAGTTCACTTCCTTGTTGATCTTCTGGGCTTCAGAGCCTTATACATGATCCTCTTCTCTCTAAGAGGTTAGTGCTGCCCAGAAATTTCCCCTTCTTTGCACCAAAGGCTGGCTTTCTGAATTCCCAAGGAACTCAGTAATAGCCCTGAAATGCATCTTCTCACTAAGGCTGGATCTAAACACTAAGAGTTCAAGAACACAGGGTACAGACGTTTCTTCAATACCCCATCAACACCCCAGATACTGCCCTCTTTTGAGCAAAGAGGCCTCCATAACTGGATCTGTGGTGGCAGTGGTGGGGTGGGGGTGGAGAGGGGAGTTAGTTGATCTCTGAAAGACCATGACTATGTGCAGGAGCTTCCCAGGAACCAAAGCCCACCTTCAGGTCACTGATCCTGATGTACATTCAGCATTCTCAGGATCTTTCCAAAAAGGGAAAGGCAAAGAAAGGCTGGTCCTACAATAGAACCTCTTTTTTAAAAAATAGGCCTAGCACAAAGGATTGGCTTGGACCCATAATAGTCAGAGCCAAACAATCCATGCATATTGATCCAAGTAGCCCAAACCAATCGTTTCTTACCCAAGAGATGAAACTTCAAAAGCAAAGCAGAATCTTATATTCTCTGAACCTTTCAAGTTAATTGTATGGCTCAAAATAAGTGTTCTGCTATAAAACATGATTTGCAAAAGCCTGCCTGTCCCCTTCTCACTGATTTAACCAAGGATTCATAGACACACATATCTGTATGGGTAGATAGATAGATAGATAGATAGATAGATAGATAGATAGATAGAGGTAGATAGATAGATAGATAGATAGATAGATAGATAGCTTATTCTTACAAAGGATTTATAGAAATGGGGAAGTAGCCTTATAAGTAAGCAGTTGATTTATTTTTCTGTCACCTTTTTGGATATTAATAATATCCTCAGTTTTTTTCCAAGTGTTTGAATTGTCTTAGGAAGATTCTGAAGATCACCTGGCAAGATAAGGCACTGTACACTGAGGTCCTTTCTTGAACTGAACTGCCAACCATTTAAACTCTGCTGCAGAGATGGCAATTCTGATAGGCTGATCACATTGTTCAAATGCCAAATATATGCCTAAAAATGCCTAAAAGACTATTTTATGGAAAAATCACACAAGACAAATGCTCATACGAAGGTCAGAAGAAGCAATACAAGGACATTATCACTCTCTGAAGAACTTTGGAATTGATTGTGAGACATGGGGCATTGTGCAGAGCAGAGCAGAACTGTAGTAACTGAAAAGAAATGTAAGGTGTGGGGGCGGCTAGGTGGCGCAGTGAGTAGAGCGCCGGCCCTGGAGTCAGAAGGACCTGAGTTCAGATCCAGCCTCAGGCTCTTAATACATACAAACAAAAAACCTAGCTGTGTGACCTTGGGCAAGTTACTTAACCCCAATTGCCCTCTAAAAAAAAAAAAAGCAAAAAAAAAAAAAAAAAGGAATGTAAGGTGCACAAATTGAGAGACATCTCCACTCCAAATATTTCTATGAGCTGTTTGTGCCCAGCCCGTGGTAGCACTTCCTGAGCTCGTATAGGTCTGATCAGCCACAGTCAGACACACTGTACCTTGACCCCGATGTCACTTTGGTCCTCTTCAAGCACAAAGGACAACCTTTTCCCCCTCTTTCAGATGCCTTAGAATTGATTCCTCAACATCCTCCAAATTGTCTCTCTTCCAGCACTAACTCCTACTGTGTGTGTTTGGTCTAATCCAGTTACTCAAAAGAGTGAGACAAAAATGTCTTAATTTTCTTAAATGCCATTCGTGGTTCTTAGATATACTGTACATTAAGGACTGTAATGTTAAGTATCCAAACATGGTCATTCCACTATCATTGATAGAGAGAAGAATTTGATATAGTAATCTGGGCAGATATTTTTCTTTTTCCATCTGTTTGTCATCCTTCTCCTAGTACCATACTTAAATAGTCTGACTTTATTCATTGGGTTTCTCATCAGACTTTCTGCAGATGTGGAAAAGTTTACAAATGGGTATGTTCATTCTTTTTTTTAAAAAAATGGCTTTTAATTTTTCTTTTCAGTTACTACAGTTCTGCTCTGCTCTGCACAATGCCCCATGTCTCACAATCAATTCCAAAGTTCTTCAGAGAGTGAGAATGTCCTTGTATTGCTTCTTCTGACCTTTGTATGAGCATTTGTCTTGTGTGATTTTTCCATAAAATAGTCTTTTAGGCATTTTTAGGCATATATTTGGCATTTGAACAATGTGATCAGCCTATCAGAATTGCCATCTCTGCAGCAGAGTTTAAGGTTTATCTTAAAATTCTTTTCTTTTTCAATTTTGAGTTCCAAATTCTCACCCTCCCTCCCACCCTATCTCCTACCCACTGAAAAGTCAAACAATATATTAATTATACATGTGAAATCATGCAAAACACATTTGCATATTAGCTATATTTCAAAAAAAGCAAAAAATAAAGAAAGTGAGAAAATTTTACTTCAATTTGCATTCAGAATTTCATCAATTCTCTGTCTGGAGGAGGATAGCATTTTTTTATCATGAGTCTTTTAGAATTGTCTTAGATCATTGTGTTGAACATTATAGTTGATCATAATTATATTACTGTTACTGTGTACAACAGTCCCCCAGTTCTTCATTCACTTTGCATCAGTTCATAGAGGTTTCTCTGAAGCAACCCCCCTTCTCATTTCCCACAGCACAATAGTATTCTATCACAATGATATACCACAACTTGTTTGGCCATTCCCCACTTGATGGGTATCCCCTCAATTTCCAATTCTTTGCCACCACAAAAAGCTGTTATAAATATTTTGTACATGTAGGTCCTTTTCCTTTTATCTCTTTGGGACACAGACTGAGTAGTGGTATTGCTGGGTGAAACCAGTTTCACAGTTCACAGTTTTATAGCCTTTTGGGGCTTTGCTCTCCAAAATGGTTGGACTAGTTCACTTCTCTGCCAACAGTTTATTAGTATACTTATTTTTCCCCCATTCCCTCCAGTATAGTATAGTCATTCTAATCTGGCATTGCCTTTGGCTGCCAAATCTTTCTTCTTGGCAAGAAGTATAAGCTGACTAAGATAGTTTCTAGATGTCTTGATTTCTTCATTGTGGTTTTTAATTTATATGTAATGAATTATCTTCAGTTAGTCTTCCTTAGGAAATAGTGATAATCTGGCCTTCTATTTATTTCTCCAAGGGAAACCCATTATAAACCCTCCTTCCATTTGGCTGTAGCTTATTTTCACTTTCTGGTTTCCTTTATAGTTAAGCTGTCAGGATAGATGTATGGTTCATTTCCTCTGGTAGTATGTCCATTCTTTGGTCATTGGAAAAGGATTTCCTATTTAGAGTGGTAATAGTGGTAATATATGTATGGATTATATTAAAAACTATGCAATTTCCTAGCATCCCCTGCCCCCTTCTATGCTGCTGGCACTGCTGAAGTGGGAGGGCCCACTAGGGTCATTTATGTTTTGTTTTGTTTCATGACCAAAGAATCTAATCACCCGTGGCTAGCCTCTGGGGAATGAGTCTTTGTACGTGGCTAGGCTGTGTCTCAGAAAGTGGCCTGCTTCGTGTACCAAATTTTAGCTTTCCATCTTGGTACAATTTGCCGGAGATTGTGTCCCATTGGCATAGACCTTGAGAACCCAGGGTCACTTTCACTTTGTGAGCATACATCACTTCATGGAGGTGATTTCATTGGTCCAGGCAGATCCCAAATGAAGGGGCTCCCTCTACCAAAACAGATGGGCAACTATCCTGAAACTCAGGCTTTTAGGTGTTAGTTTTAGAGAATTGCCTTGATCAACAACAGAGAGATTAAATGACTTGCCCAAGGTCACGAAGTTGGTGTTTGTCAGTGGTGAAACTTGAACCCAGATCTCCCAGACTTGGGTGCCAGTTCTTGGAATGACTGAGAAAACATCAGCAACTACTGACCCACATGCCTACTCTTCCATCTCTTAAAATCTTAAGGAGAATGTTCTAATAATAACTAAGGGTCTCTCTATCTCTAAAAATATGTATGTTCATCACAGGGGTTGTCCATTAGAGGTAGAGGTTCTTTATTAGAGGAGTTCTCTATTAGAGGTGGTGCAGTAGTTGGAGTGCTAAACTGGGAGTCAGAAAGACCTGAGTTCAAATGCAGTCTCAGACACTTGCTAGCTGTATGACCCTGGGCAAGTCACTTAACCTCTGTCTTAGTTTCCTCAGCTGTAAAATGGGGATAATAATAGCACCCAGTTCTTGAGTTTCTTTTTTTTTTTTAGTTATTTCCATTATGTCTGACTCTTTGTGACCTCATTTCAAGGTTTTCTTGGCAAAAATACTGGAAGGGTTTGCCATTTCCTTCTCTAGCTAATTTCACAGATGAGGAAACTGAGGCAAACAGGGTGAAATGACTTGCCCAGGGTCACACAGATAGTAAGTGAGGCTGTATTTGAACTAAGAATATGAGTCTTCCTGACTCCAGAGCAGGCTCTCTATCCAGTTTTGTTGTGAGGATCAAATGAAATTGCATTCCTAAAGCATTTAGCACAGTGGCTGACACAGAGCAGACCCTCTTCTTCCTTATCCCTCCCCCTCCACTGTCACAGAGCATGTCCTAAGTGGCGTGAAGCTAGAAGTGGACTGTGTAACAATTCCAGATGTAGCCCCAGAACACTGCAGGGATTCCTTATTGAGACCCAGAAACAGTGAAAAGAGAAGAGTCTAAAAATCCATCCAGAAAAAACAAATAAATGAAAAAATGCATTTGTCCAGACTGTGACAAGCAGTTTTCCACTGAGTTAGCCCATTAGTACATATGTCTTTGACAGGTGCTACAAACAGACATCGAGCTGGGAATTGAAGAGAAGAAGGATAGTGGACTAGATTGCATTTGAGAAACTAAATGGTGCTTTCAGTGTTCCCAGCCTACAACCTGACTTAAACCCTCCTATTTTTAACACCGATAGTCTTACAATGGTTCTGTGGGGCTGCAAATCATGGAACATGAGGAGTGCCAAAGAATCAATAGTGCGGATGGCCGCAAGGGCCATGGGGAGACTTGTGTTGGCTATGAGGAGGTTGTAGTATCTATGGCCAGTAAAGACAGACCCAAGAAGTCGCATGAAAGATGCCCAGGAAATGTATGATTGGGAAAGAAGATTGATGGACAGCCTGGCTGTCCTGGTACATTTTGAAATCTAGAAAAATCTAGACCAGGAGTTCTTAACTTTTCTTGTGTCCTAGACCCCTTTGTCTAAGGGTCTTATGAAGGCTTATGAAGTCCAAGGACTGGGCCCCTTCTCAGAATAATGTTTTAAGTATGAAAAATAAAATAAATCAGATGATAAAGGAAATCAGTCATATTAAAATAAAAGTGTAATTTTATCCTGTCCAAGTTCACAAATCCATTGATGCCAGTTTAAAGACCTTCGATCTAGAGGAACTTCTCTAGCCCAAAGATGAGCCAGGATGGATCACCTTGGGAGAACTTATGGAAGGAAATAGGAACAAATAGCACAAGATAAGAAGGTATAGATGGGTTCTGGTCTGCACCTGTGGAAGGAGTACCCATAACAGATAAGATCAAAGACATTTCCAAGTAGTCTTGCATTTGTATTAAGTACTGAAAATTATCCTCTGCTCTTAACGATCCAAGCTAGTTATTAACCTTACTTAAAGTAAGGGGCGACTGGGAGACAGTTGTACTCCTCCAAGTCCTATAACTTCACTGTGGGAGCAGGGGAAAGGTCCTAGCATGGGCCACACTGGTTACATTCATCTTAGCAGGCTTCAGAACTTCCTGTCCTAGGGCAAAAGAGAAATCTCCCAGTGAGCTCAGATTTCACCAGTGGGGAGTTTGCACAGAAGGTTTTGACTAGGAGGATTTGCATAAAGCCAGGTCTATCTTTGGAACCTGGCTGGGGCCCAGGGATCCAGGCTTGGGGAAGGAAGGCAGTATTCTTTCCATAGCCACGACTGACATTCACTGGAGTTTGTTTTCATTGTGAATCTTTCACAGGAATTCCTACATATAACACCAGTGCCTTTGAGGCCTGAACATATTTTTCAAACAGAAAAAAACTGGGTCAGGCAATGACCATGAAACCAAGACTTAAAAGGCCTTTCCAGCACTCCTCCTTTTTTTCTCACTCCTTTAGAACTTGTCCAAAATTTTCCTTCTCGGTTGATATTTCTCCTTCTGAACTGTGGCCCAAAGGTGAAGAATGTTGGGTAAGTTTCTTTGTAGATGGGTGGAGTTGTTTTTGAGTGTGATGAGTAAGGGGGAAAAGTACTGGCAGCCCTGTACATGGTTCAGTGAAGTAGAATTAAAGCCAGATTGGAAGCCAGGAGACCTGGGTTCTAGTCCTGGTTCTCCCACTAACTTTCTGTGTGACCTTGGGTAAGTTCTTCACTTTTATAAGCCTCAGTTTCCCCCTTTGCAATAATACTCCCTCACCCCTTTACAGCAATTTGGATTTATCTGGGACTTCCTTAATACAACCTTGTGAGATAGGCATTTCTAAAATGAGGGTTTGGACTGGTTTAAGGGTCTTCCTAGCACTAACAGTCCAATGATCCTCATGGATTTGGAGCTAGAAAGGATCTTAGCAATCATGGAATTTGGCCCTGTCATTTTACAGATGAGGAAACTGAGATCTGAGATTTGAACTCAGCTTCTCTGATCAAACCTAGTGTTCTTTCTACATCAATACCAGTCATCATCCTATTTTCTTTTTAGAAAAACCAAATGGACACACAGAGCAGTAAATAATCAGATTTTTCCATCTTTAACCCACTTTGCTCATTAATTGCTCACTGATTACTTCTTCAGCTCCAGAGGTCTTCACCTCTTACTCTGTTTAATAGTGAAAAGTCAGAATGCACTGGCTGTCATGTACCCATCGCATCTCATGATGGGATTATATCCTGAATTGCAAACAGGACATAGAATCACCCCTCCCTCAGCACACTCTGCACACTCCCTCAGCACAGTCTAGTTAAGACTAGAGGATACAGAGAGAGGGCAGTGAAGAGAGCAATGGACGTGTGGTCAGGAAGACCTGAGTTCAAATCATAACTCAGAACTTTACCACATAACTCTGAATCTCTTGGTCTCAGGCTCCTCATCTGTAAAAGAGGGATGATATGGTACCTATCTCACAGGGTTGTTGAGAAACTCAAGTGTGGTGATCTATGGAAAGCATTTTGCAAACTTTAAAGCACCATATAAATGTTTGCTATTGTTATGAATCTCCCAGATGGGTGCATGGCACTTTGTTAAGGCTTGTGCTATAATGTGAATTGGGGTTTTCTTCAGGCTCTTTCTTCCTTAGGAATGAAGACTCAGAGATTTAGGTTTGGAAATGACCTGAAAGATCATCTTGTTTACAAGCTTCCTCATTTTACAGAGGAGAAAACTGAGGCCCACAGAAGACCTTACCCAAGGTCACTGGGATTAGAACCCAGTTCAATATTCTTTCTATCATAGTACACTCTTTCTGCCTTTTGATAATTTAGGAAAGCTTGCTTGAGGCTCCTCCTTAGGTCTGCTATATTTCAGTTCTAGGAGACTTTCCCAACTGGAGCAGGGTGGCTGCCAACATTCCTCTTTTTGTGGGAAGAAGAGAGGGGGGCAGGTGATTGTGTTTTCTCCTAGGATGGTGGCTACCACAGCAGGTATGTGAGGGAAAAAGGAGTAAAAAACTCCTTTGTTGCTATGACAGTCTACCATTCTCTTCTGCCCCAGAGCCATCCACTAAGTTCCCTGACATCTCCAGAAAATAATTGCCCAGGAGTTTTCTTCAGGAGAAGTACCAGGCATCCCTGTGGAAGGCAGTTTTGGCAAGCCTACTCTGTTCTTCCAGCGCATCTCCATGAAGAACTTGAAGGAGAAGTGGTTAAGTCGAGCTTCTTCCCAAGTCAAGATGGCAGGACTTTGATGATCCCATGGGTCACTAGGGGGCATGCTAGAGCCAACTCTAACCAGCTTGGGAGACCCCACTGCTACATTTATTTTAGTGTGAGCTTTACACTTCAGAAACCATCAGAGCTCGATTTATCACTTTGTTGTTTTTCTGCACTTAAGAAAGTATTAATAATGCAGATTCAACTTCATCATTCCTCCCACCCCAGTCCAGTTGTCAAACATCTACCAGCACACCGTGTTTTACTCTATAAACGTCACTTGAGCTCTGGCATAGTCCAAGGCTCAGACCATGAAGTCGTCATAGAACTAGAGACTAACAATAACAATGGCAGTAATAGTAATGATCACTGGCATTCACAGACACTCGAAGGTTTGCAGAGTGCTTCTCATCCATGGTCTTAGCTGAGCCTCACAACCCCCCGGAATGCTAGCCAAAAGCAATGGCGGTCAGATGGCCCAAGTGAAGGGATGGCATTCCTGTGTTCTCTGCCTCCGTACATCTGAGCTATGATGTTTTTGTTTACATTGTAATTTGTCCTTGAGTACGAGAGAAGCCCATACAGAGGGATACAGATACATACACATATATACATTTCTTAAAAAGCATAGATAGAATGGGGGTAGGAGGAGGGAAAATTTGGAACTCAAAAACTTGTGGAGAGTAAATGAATAGCAATAGTAACAACAGTAAATAAATTTTAGTAAATAAGTAGTAATAATAGTAAGTATTTTTAAAAAGCATAGCTAGATATGCACACACATACATAAATACACATGTATATATATGCACATATATGTATGTGTGTATATACATACACATATATATTTAAAGCTTTAGTCTGGGGTGGGATCTGAGGAGAAACAAAGAAGGTTTCTAAGTTGGGACAGGAGTATCTAGACAGAAGTTCTTAAATTGGAGTCCATGGGCTTTAAAAAAATTATTTTCCTTTTATTTTATTCATTTTACACATTTAAAAACATCATGCTAGCAAGGAGTCCATAGGCTTCACCAGACTGTCAAAGGGGTCCATGATACAAAGAAAGTTAAAATGCTCTGATCCAAGGGAATCAGTGTGTCTCAGAGTCCTAGGCCTGGGCTTGGTGTTAAAGGCAGAGAGATTATCTCAGTGGCTTTGGGTGGCTGTCAAAGTCCATCACCAAGCATTTACTAAATCCTTACTAGGGCCAAACACCATGCTAAGTGGGAGAATGAATAAAAAGAAAGTTGAAAAAAAATCCCACCCATGCCTTCAAGGAGCTTACATTCTAATGGGGGAGACAACTTGTTGTAACTAGGTGCCCACAAGACATGTACCAAGAAGATGGAAGGCAGTCTGAGAGGGAAGTGCTTTAGAACCTGGGGAGCCTGGGAAAGATCTGCAGAAGCTGAGATCTGAGCTGAGCCTTGAAAGAAGCCAGGAAAGCCGGGGGTGGGAGAGGAGGGAGTGCACAGGGCATAGGGCTGAGTAGAAAATAGGAAACAGATCAGAACACCCAGATGGGCTAGAGTCCGTTCATGCCTGGGGTCCTGTTTCCTCCGATATGGTTAGACTTGTACCAGGATCCCCACTATAAAGTGTTCTCCAATTACTTTGAAGAGCAGGGAAGGGGAGCCACAGAGGACTGGATCTTGGGGCTCTAACCAAAGCTGCCTCTTCTGGAACATCCTCTTTTTCATCCTCAGAAATTATCCTTGGGTTTTTTTGCCAAGTTGTATTTCAGCAAAGTGGGGGGAGGAAAAATGGATCATCCTGGGCTCCCAGGACTATTGTTTTCTGCCTGCTTATTTTGACTTGGTTTTCCCTTTGATTTTTCACATCAAACCAGAGCTGGGTTCCCATGAAACAAGAAGCAGACTGAGTGGAAAACTTCTTTCTAGCTGGGGCATGAGGGCAAGAGCAGGGAGAGTGGTCAGACCCAAGAAATGAGGGGGTGGAGGACCTGGCACTTTGATGATATTTGTCCACATCTGCCCTTACATTCTATTCCTTATACTGGAAGCCAGAGAACCCCTCTGGGTCTTGCTGTGTCCTCTCCAATAGTACACTTAATAATAAGGAACATTTATATAGTACTTTAAGATTTGTGAAAGCCCTTCACACATATAATGTTATTTTATCCTTAAAACAACCCCATGAGGTAGGTGCTATTATTATCCCCATTTTACAGTTGGGGAAGCTGAGGCTGGGGAAGGTTAAGTGATTTACCCAAGCTCACACAGCTAGTAAGTCTCTGAGGCAGAATTTGACCTTGGTTTTCTTGTCTCCAAAGCTTCCACTACATAAAGTAAAGAGATGCCTCTGAAAAAGGTGAAATTGTAAAAGTTCAGAAATAGAACCAAGTAGGTGCCAATACGCTTTGGTAGAAAGAGCATTCAGCTTTTAGGAGGTTCTCTGTTCAAGTTCCAAGTCCTCTGCTATAGCCATGTAAAACTGATTAACTTCTCTGAGTTTGGTTTTACTCAGTTTTCAAAATGAGGCCAATTATGCCTTCCCTACCTATTACAAAGGGTTATCATAAGAATAAGATGAGAATATTTTAAAAGGTGTAGATAAAGCATTGATCAGATTTGCAGATGGCATGAAGTGTAAGTGGACAGATAACTTGTTAGATGACAATCAGGCTCCAAAAATCTCTCAGTGAGCTAGAATTATGGATGGACTAAATCTAAAAGAGATGAGATTTGGTAGAAACAAGTGAAAAGTTCCATAACTTGGGTTCAGAAACTCAACAGTGTAAGTGTAGGAGGTGGGAGAAATGGTCAGATATCAGTTTGTATGAAAAAGATGAAGAGCTTTGGTTGTTTTTGGTTTTGTTTTTGAATTACAAGCTCAATATGACCCAACAGCATGACACAGTAGCTAAGAAAGCTAACGTAATCTTAGTTCACAGCCCAAAAGAGATTCAGAAGCTTCTGGAAGACACAGACTGTTTTACTTTTTTTCTCTATATGTCCAGTGACTAGCATAGGAGCTCCTGCCACATAGTTACAGCTCAATATGTGCTTGTGAAGTTTAATTAGTATCCAGGTTATGGAGACTAAGATAGCCTGCTATACGTGGCTGTGTCAGCAGACATTTGGAGTACTGTGTTAGGTTTGAGTGTCCAATTTTAGGAAGGATATAGAAAAACTGGAGCACATTCATATGAAAGTGAGCAGCCTGTAATTCAATACACTCACATTTCTTAAGTAGCCACCATGTGTAAGATACTATACTTAATGTTGGGGATACAGAAGCAAAAATCAAAAAAGAAAGTTTATTCCTGCCTTCAGTGAACCTACTGGAAGGCTAGAGACCATGCAATAAGATTCACTTGAAGGAACTGGGGATGTTTAGCCTGTGAAAAAGCAGATCTTGGGGGATATGAAAGCTATCTTCACATCCTTGTCATATGGAAGAGGAATAAGATTTTCCTTAAGAGGGCAATGGTTCCTAAGAGCAATGGGTACATATTGATCCATTTGACATAAGGAAAAGCTTCCTCATGATTTGGGCTACTAAAAGTGAAATGGGCCACCTCAGGCAATAGTGGAATCATCCTCACTGGAGATCTTCAAAGGGAGCCTGGATGAATGACTACATATTGAGAATGTTGTAGAGATAATAGATCTGAGACTGGGACTAGATGACCCCTAAGAGCTTGTCCAACGCTGAGATTCTGTAATACTGTTTTACACACACACACACACACACACACACACACACACACACACACACACACACACACTGCTCTGGCCACTATAAAATACTGTGTGTCGACAATCATTCATCATCCACTAAAGAAGGCTTCTGACAATTCACCATGACATGGAGATGACCCTGGATTCTTGAAGTCTATATGTCAATGGCTATATAGAAACCCACTTACTTATTAATATTCTTTAGCCAAGAACTAAACCCAAGACTCTGGATGAGGTCTGATAAGGTCAGAGTACAATGGAACTCCTACCTCTCTATTCTTGGGAACGATGTCTTTCTTAACATAGTCCAAAATTACATTCATTTTGGGGGGCAGTCATGTAATATTTCTGACTCATACTAAACTTACTATCCACTAAAAACTCGCAGATCTTTTTCATAAAAATTGTTGTCTAGGGGCGGCTAGGTGGCGCAGTGAATAGAGCGCCGGCCCTGGAATCAGAAGGACCTGAGTTCGGAGCCGGCCTCCGACACTTAATCCGCACAAACAAAAACCTAGCCGTGTAACCTTGGGCAAGTTACTTAACCCTAATTGCCCTAAAGGGGCGGCTAGGTGGCGCAGTGAGTAAGAGTGCCGGCCTCGGAGTTTGGATGACCCGAGATCAGATCCGGCCTCAGAAAATGAGCACCCACGCATAAATAATGACTAGCCGTGTAACCTTGAGCAAGTTACTTAACCCCAATTGCTTTAAAAAAAAAAATTGCTGTCTAATTACAACTCCTCCAATTTGTACTTTGGGTATTTATCTTTTATACCCAAGTGAAAGACATCACATTTATCCCTGCTGAATTTTATCTTAGTAGATAAAATCAGAGCCTAGTGCTCTAGAATGCTTAGATCCTATATTCTTAGTGTCATCCAGTGTTGGCAATCCCTCCTGGCTTTGTGTCATCTGCAAATTCAATGCACCTGTCATTTATCAATGTCAAGTCATTGATAAAAAATGTTAAACATCACAGGACCAACCACATATCCCTTTGGTACTCCATTGAAGATGGCTTATCTCGTTGACATTAAAACATTAATAAGTACTCTTTGTGTCTGGCCATTCAATTAGTTCTGAAACTGACTGAATTATTGTTGAATTCATATCTCTCCATCTTCTCCACAAGACTAATATGAGATACTTTATTAAGAGCTTTGCAAAAAAAAATGTAGGTATATCATATAAACACTATTTCTTTCATATACAGGTTCAGTAATCCAATAAAAAACAAATGAGGTAAGTTTGGCATGCCTTATTCTCAAAGAAGCTGTGCTAGCTCCTCTTTCCAGACATCCACTAGCCATCTCTTTAAAGATCAGTATAATGGGAATGGGAATTTGAAGATCTTTCCTGCCCCTTACTAGACCTAGGCGGGGTGGGTGGTGGGGGTGGGAAGAGGAATTTGAAGACCTCCCCTGCTTTGAAAGTAAACTCTTCCCCCCAGTAGACTGAATGTAATCACATGGAGCCTATGATGGAGGGAATTTGCTAAAGAGTGGAGCAGAGTGCACAGGAAGCTTCCCTGCTGTGAAGATAAACTCTATCCCCTAATAGGCTGAATGTAGTCACAGAAAGCCTGCAGTGAGAGGAGTTTGCTGAAGGGAAGCAGAGCCCACAGGAAGCTGATAATCAATCAGAGTTAGCCAGATGGTGGGAGAGAAAGGACACTCGGGTAAGGAGATAGAGAGGTTTGTGAGTAAATATTGATTTTGTATTGGTTTGTGGGAAGGCTGAAGGATGCTGTGGCTCTCAGCATTATTATGGCTTCTGAATATCTTTGGTATTATGATGGATTCGGTTTACTGGTTTTGGAATTCAGTTTTCTGGTGTCTAAATAACTGCTTCAGTTCTATCCTCTATCTGGAGAGTTTGGTATATTTTCTGACTGAACATCATGCTATACTTACAGTCATGATCTTTATTGTGATCGTGGGTGCTGTAAATATTGCATTGGTGCTACAATCAGTTCTGTGACTTTTGTAGGAGTCAAAGACCAATTCATTGGCCAATAGCTTGCAAAGGCCTTTCTTTTCTCACTTTTGAAAATTAGGACCAAATCCATCCTTCCCCGATCTTGTAATGCCTTTCCCATTTTCCATGTCTTCTGACAGTTCGTGAGAATATAGTTCATGGGCCAGGAGACTTGAATTCACCAAGGGAAATTGGGCACTCTCTTGCTATCTCCTTACTTATTTTAGGTAGTCACTCCTTGTGAGTCATTTTGTTCTGTCGTTTCCTGTTCAAGGGTCCTTCTCCTTGGCAGAGCAAACAGAAAGAAATCGAGAATTGAGCATTTTTCCTTCTCTCTCTGTAGTCAGTTATCATTGCTCCACCCATCCCACACAGAGGTCCTGTTCCTTCTTTGATCCTCCTCTTTCTTCCAGTAGAGCTAAATCAAACCAAAAGCAACAACAAAATATCCTTTTTTGTTGGCCTTCACTTCCCTCACCAGTCTCAGCTCATCCTGAGCTTCAGCATTCCTAACATTATTCTTACAATTCTGTGCCACGATATAATATTCATCCTGTTCCCTGGTCTAGTTTTCATCTTATATACATATCTTTTTAAAAATCGAAGTTGGTTGGTGAGTTCCCTGTATATCTATACCAGCCTGTCCAGACAAATCCCATTCTTCCTTCTCATTGGAATTGCTTCCCTTTGTGTCTTCAGAATTTCATTTTTGAACATCTCCCATCTCTCCTGGGCTGACTTTCCTTATAGAATGTTAATACATGGCACCATACCTATCTTCAGAACCCTTTGAAATCTGCTTTATGAAAATCTAGGGTGCATGTCAGACTATGCCTAGAATTCCTCTCATTCTTTACCAGAAACTTCAGCATGAGTGGGCACTTTTCTCTCCCCCCTATTCCATCTCCTATCGTTTTCAGTACAGCAAAATTCCTATAGCAAGAATCAGATCCAGCATAAAATTTATGATTATTGATTCCTGTAGAAATGAATTAAATCATCACTAAGGCAAGTCAAGATGTCATTATTTGCTTTGCTTTTGGCATACAGAAAGCTTCAGTCAATGTCTGGATAAGTCAGTAAAGACATCATGTAGAATGTGGTTATGTAGCTGAGTCTTGGAAGAAACTAGGGACTCTAAGAATCAAAGGTAAAGAAGGAGGGCATCCTAGGAATGGAGGACAGGTAGTGCAAGGGTATGGAGGTGGAAGATAAAGGGAAGTATATGTAACACACTCTTCTGAACTATCTTCTGAAGTTGGTCCTCATAGATTTATTTGTAGGTTCAGTGACCATGGGAGGCAACTACTCAGTTTCGAGGGTACTCTGTGGATTTATACTTCTAGAACTATAGCTCATGAGCCCCCACTGGTTACTTTTACCTCTAATAATCAGTCAGTAGACAAAATAAACTCAAACTAAAATCATTTACTTAAATAGCATAGTAAGTACAGTATCTACAATGCATTTCTCCCCATAAACCTGAAAAAAAAAAAGGCCAGGGTCTCCTACTGAATCCTGGGCCATCTCCAGTCATCCTGATCTATATCTGACCACTGAACCCAGATGGCTCTAGAGAAGAAAGTGAGACTGGTGACTTTGCACAGCCCTCGATCACTTAAATCCAGTTCACTTGCTAGTCATAGCATCATCTTCCTGATGTCATGGTCTTCAAGGACAAGCAACAACCACATGAACCTAAGATACATTCTCCTACAAATATACTCATTATCTATGAAAAGAGTGGAAACAAACTCCTTCATGCTCTCTATATTCTAGCCAAACTGAACTACGTGTTGTTCTTCAAACTTAACATTTAATTTCCTGCCTCCATATATTTGCACAAACCAACCTCCATGCCTGGTATAAACTCCTTTCATAATTGTTATTTTCCTCCAATGCTCATCTCAGGTATTGCCTCTTCAATAAAGACTTCCCAGATCCCGATTCTAGTTGCTAATGTTCTCTTCCTTCTCCTCAAATCACCTTACATTTATTTGTCTGTGCACTTGTCTTCTCAATAGAACATAAGCTCCTAGAAGCCAGGGACTGTATCATTCATTGTATTCCAAACATTTTGTATAGTACCTGGCCCAGAATAGGTACTTAATCAATCAAGTAATCAAGGCATTTCTTAATGTTAGACACTGTGCATGAAACACACACACACACACACACACACACACACACACACACACACACAAACACAAACACACACACCCGACCCTCAACTATCATAGGTGGTGGTGTTTTGTTGTGCTGTTTATCCCTTGTTTTGGAGAGGACCAATGACATCATGAGTAATGTCTTGACTTGCTTGTGAATTGGATTTAAGTGAGGATAATGTTCCTAGAAAATGGTGTGAAAGTAAAAAACATGAATTTTGATATGCTGAATCTATGGGAAATAGGGGGTTAGGTTCCCATGACTACCAAAAACTGTAATCTTTTGCTAGAAATTGCTGAAAATGCCCTTTTCTGCACACAGTTCTTTATAACAAACACTAATTCTGATAATATGCACTTTCCCTAACACAATAAACATGAAATAATCCATAAAATGAAAATAATCCATAAAACTGGTAACAGCCAAAACATTTTTTCTTGCTAGTAATTCCCTAGAATTCTATGACCTTTTGTACTAACATCTCAATTAAAAAACAAAACAAAACGTTGATTTCAGACGACACTATTCTGCTATGAACCACTTGACCTTGGACATCCTCTGGAATCCAAAGGAGAGGTTGCTGGGATTTCAGTGGCTGCTTTCAGATGACTCCAGAATTGGTGAGGTCCTGAGATCATCTATGATGCTCCAAATGCTTGGGGAGCTCTTTACAATGGTAGACAACGAAGCTTGACTAGTGTTAGTCTGCCAATCTTTCCACAAACTTGCATGCAATACACCTTTCATTTTTCTCTACTGTGCATAGCTTGGAATGTGCACAGTAGCCAGTGCAAGAATGAAAATGAGGTTACTAATAAAATCACCTGAATGCTTGAAGTTGCAAATGTACACATATTGAGATTGACTGTGTGTGTATATATTAATATGTATATATATGTATTTATTCAGTTATTTTAGTTATGTCTGACTCTTCATGGCTCCATTCGGGTTTTCTTGATAAAGATACTGGAGTGATTTGCCATTTCCTACATATATATATATGTGTGTGTGTGTGTATGTATGTATACTAATACATATATGTACATACACATGTAATATACATATATGATTATGTATAGAATAAATATAAAGATAATAAACCCAAGGTAATCAGAGAGGAAGGCCACTAGCAGGGTTCAGGAAAGGCTTAAATAATAGTTTTAAATGAATTTTTAAAAGTAAAGGTTGAGTCACATGTTGCAGAGAGGCTCACTGATCGATTGATAAAACTGAGAAAAGAGCATTCAATCGATCAGTGAGCCTCTTAAAATGTTCTCAAGTGGGAGCAGCGCTGCAAGGTTAGATCACTTCTTTCATACAGAAGACCCTCTCGTGACTTACTGTGCTCACTCATCATTTATACAAATGTAGTGTAATATGATTGTGTGGTAAGAAGAGTATAGAGGAATTCAGAGAAACATGGGAAGATTCATGGGAACTGATGCAAAGCCAAGAAAGCAGAAACAGGATAACAATGACTACGGGGATGTAAGTAGAAGCAACAGGAACGAGGAGCTGAGCTGGGATTAAATGCAATGACTACTCATCGTCCTAGAGAAGAAATGATGAAAGACACTTCTCTCTACGGGTTTGAGAGGTGGAAGACTGTAATCACAGAGTGGGGGTATGTACTCTCAGCTACAGTATCTGTATTCCCTCCTTTGCCTAACTATTTTTGCTACAACGGAGAATTCTGTGGTGCCAGAGCAGTTATTGGGAAGTGACACATAAAGAGCAGTAAGTATCAATGAAACTTTTAAAAAATAACAAAAAGTGAGGCCTGAACAAATAGTTCTTTAACCTTCCATATTCTCCAGTGTCCCCAATGTATTCAAAGCTAGAAACAGAGTTGCACAATACTGGAGCAAAGCAACCAGCCCAGGACACAATAAGCTACGCTGTCTCCTCCCACTCTGCCACAGCCTGTTCACCAATGTGCTACTTGCAGGCTGGTTGTCCCCTTTAAGAAGAATTGGGCCAGCTGCCAGGTGTTTTTCAAAGAACACATTCTGTCCTACACCCCTACCAGAAACCCAAGCCCAGAAACTCTGGCCCTGTGTCTTCCATGTGCTCTGTGTTATTCACTCCAAAATTAACTAAATAGGACAAGTTTCAATGCACCAAAATATAATGTAACCATACTTTAAATATAATGCTTAAAAATTCATTCATTCTTCCAGTAAGCATTGAATTAGCAGAGTTCTACTCTCTTCAGGAAACTGTGCTGGGTCCTGAACTGGATGATACAAATATACCGTCATAATACTTGATCCTTTACTGATGTGTTGTCCAAAGATGTCATACTTTATTAGCAAACCATATAAACAAATACCAGATTATTGGCAGGAATTTAAGCTTAAAAGTATTTCTCAATCCCATTCCCACTGTTACTACCCCAGCTAAAACACTATCACAAACAGTTCTCAAGAGACTTGTGAATGGCAAACAACTATAAGAAAAATTACTTCAAATCATTAATAATAAGAGAAATAATAATCAAAACAATTCTGATATTTCAGCTAACATCTATGGTAATTGGCAAAGAGAACAAAAGATGAGAACAGCTGAAGGAATTTCGGAAAGACAAGTATACAAATGCACTATGGGTGAATATGCAATTTAGTTGGATCATTATGGAAAGCAATGTGGAATTAAGCTAAGAAAGTGACTAAATTACCTTTGGACTCAGAGATCCCACTGCTAGGGATATTCCCAAGAAAGGCAAAGATAGAAAGATCCATACACTAAATTATTTACAGTAGCAAAGAGTTGGAAACAGAGTGGATGCCCATAGATTTTGAGATGGTTAAACAAAGAGTGGCATGAGAATATACCGTATTATTACTGTGCTTTTCGAAATGCTGCATATGAAGACTACAGAGAGGCATTGGAAAGCATATCAACTGATGCAAAATTAAGTAGAACCAAGATGATACATACATAATGTACAATATACATAATGACTAAACAATGTAAATAGAAGAAAAATGAAGCCAAGTGCCATATAATGATGAAGTTAGACCCTGAAGAAGAATGGATGGAATAAACCTCCCTCATTTCTTTGTAGAAGTGGGAGACTGTCAAACACTGAATATAGAATTAGATTTAATGTTATATCTGACATATTGGTTAGTTTTGCTGAACAGCTTCTCTCTCTCTCTCTCTCTCTCTCTCTCTCTCTCTCTCTCTCTCTCTCTCTCTCTCTCCCCCTTATTCATTGTTATAAGGGATAACTCTCTGGAGAGGAGACAGGAGACAGCAGAAGGTGATGTTAAAAACAAAACACTGTGGCCAGAGGAGGGCATTTGAGTGTAGAAAGTCACAGAGATAATGAAATGGAATAATGAGGCAGTCAATTGACAAGCTGTCCCTCTAGGTTAGCTGTCCCTCATGACTAACTGTCCCTCATATCTGGAATGTTCTCCCTCCTCACCTATTTCTCCTGGCTTCCCTGCTTCCTATATGACTCAACTCAAATCCCACCTTCTGCAAGAGGCCTTTCTTGGTACTCCTTCCCTTCCTTCCCTCTGAGATTACCTCCTATTTTTACTTTAAATATCTTGTATATATATACATACATATATAGTTGTTTGCATTTTATGCCCCCATTAAAATATGAGTTTCTTGAAAGTGGGGCCTGAGTTTCCCCCCCCCTTTTTTGTATCCCCAGGGCTTAGCATGATGCTAGACAGATAGTAGGTGATTAATAAGAGCTTGTTGAGTGATTAACTTATTTCCATTGTGGAAACTCCTTTCACCAGTGCAATCTGACCATTTGCTATTATTTATAGTCTCAAAGAGATTCTAGGGTTTAGTGGTTTGCCCTAGTCACATTTCTAGTATGTGTTCTTCCTGGCTTTAAGATTTTAGAGGCCTTTGTAATGCTAGCCATTTTGCAAAACACAAGAACAATGAAACAGAATAAAAAAATTATTTCTTTTGTTATTCCTTGAGGAAAATCAGGTTTGTTCTGAGGAGGAGAAGGTAAAAAGCTTGGACTGAAAAGATTCTAAAAGCAGTGATTTCCAGGCACTTTCAAGAGCCATAGTGGTTGATGGCTCTGGTTCTGCCTAATTTTACTTCTAAACTAAGGACTTTCCAGTCCTTGCTTAAGATGTGTCATTAGCCCTTGTTGATAACCAGCATTTCCTTTTCTTGATATATCTACATCACTTTCACTATTCTTGTGCCCATCAATGAAGATTGCTGTCAATTTTTTTGTTCACCAGTGGAATGACAAGAGATTTTCTTGAGGATGTTGAGCACAAGTTGGAAGGGCAATTGGTGAAGATTTATATGTATGGAAAAGAAATTGCCTGAAGTAGAACAAACTGAGTTGTGAACAGTGAAAAGTGGAGGGGAATCATCAGGGAGCATCACGTGTGAATGATCCCCCTAAGGGGAAAGAAAGGCAATGATGGTGGGGAAGAAGCAATGAGTCAGCCATTTCCTTTAGCTAGCCTCCAGGTGGCATTGTAGGTTCAGAAGAATTGCATTGCTCTTTGGATGAAGTAGGGAATAGGGATTGATCTCAAGGTGGGTGGGAGGAAGGCAAGGCAGTGGGCCACTGGCCATATGTGTGCAAGTTGTGTTTCTAAGTCATGTGTTCATAACTCATAGAGTAACTGATTGAAAGTTAATTATTTGCGTAAACATAGAATGAAGAAAAAGACCTTACTGAAGGAAGAGGAAGAGGCTGAAGGAAGGCTAGCTCCATGTCCCCTGTGATGTTATACCCCTCTAATTATACCTGATGGTCTCTCACAAATCTCCAGGCCATACTTAATGCATCCCCTGTGATGACATCCTGGGCAGCCAACCTTATCCTTCCCAGCTGGGTACAGCTCTATGCCCCATTAACTGTGTAGCTCCCTGCTTCCTTCAATTCAGGCTACTGAAAGGAGCTTCTATTCTGCCCTATCTTCAAGGCAATTAAAATGAAACATCATTGAGAGCAGTCATATGGAAAGGCCCAATTTAGCATGTGATGTTACTATTAGTATAAGGATTGCCAAGTCAGTACGAAACTCACAAGTTGCTGCTAGAGATTTCTAGGACATAGGGCTCAATAATCGATATTTAGAGACAGTGTAAACAATTAAATTTGATTACATTAAATGCTCAGCAAGAAAGATCACAGTCTAATTATCACTCATAGCTGACAGGAATAGAGAGGCATTGAGGAGTAGGGGAATAACCCCTGGATGTGGGTTTGAATTTGAGGCCTACTACTTACTGAGTGACCTTGGGCAGGTGGCTTACCCTCTCTGGGCCTTAGGATTCCTATCAATTGAAATGAGGAATTTGGACTAGATGATACCTAAGATATCTTTCAGCCTTAAACTCTAGGGCTTTCTAAATTAATTTTAGAAAAAACAACTCATAATTTTGGCTTTTCCCCACTAATAAACTGGATTTGACCTTTTTCTCCTGTGGTTATGTGGAAAAAAACTAGGGTTTTCCCAGACTGGTCTGGAGCTGATAGACAGTGAGTGCTCTAGAAATGCTCCTTCCCCCTTGCCTTGCCCCCTCCTCAGACCCCTGCTTCATACAGGAATTCTTCTTTGACATCCTCCATGCAACCCCTGTGTTCATTGGTACCTGGCTCCAGGCTATGATATCAGAGGTGGCACCAGAGTGAGACCCCACCCCTCCCTGTAAAGCCCTCAGCCTTCTCAGCACTGCTGCCCTTCTCTGTGGGGTGGGACAGTGGGATGCTCCAAAGGTCTGAGGAGTGACCAAGAGTTTGTCATAATCCAGTCAGGAGGGCACCTCTCACTGGGGTCCGTTATTCCTACTTATCCCTTTCCTCCCTCTACCAGGCAGTCAATAAGCATTTATTAAGCACCTGCAATATACCCAGACACTATACTGAGAGCTAGGGGTACAAAGAAAGGCAAACAAGAGCCCCTGCCCTTAAGGAATTGACAGTCTAGTGGGAAAGATAATTCACAGAATCAGGAGCTGTTGACAGGGAGGCCTGATGCCAAAGAAAAGAGGGGAGAATATCAGCCCTGGAGCAAGGGGAGAGCTCCAGAGGCGGGCATGAGGCTAGGTGAGGGATGAAGAGACGCTGGCCGGGACTGCTCTCCTTAAATGGACCTGAAGATCACTTCCAGTGGAAAGTCTGAACCCTCTGCATCTTGCCACTGCCTGGTTAATAATGACTGCTAACAGCACCTACTATGTGCCAAGCACTTTACAAATATTATCTTATTTCATCCCCAGGATAATCCTGGGAGGTAGGTGCTATTGTTGTGCCCATTTTACGTCTGAAGAAACAAGGTTAAATGACTTGCCCAGGATCACACAGCTCATGTCTAAGCTAGGTCCTCAAGTGCAGCCCTTTGACTGAATCCAAACTTCACAGAATAAATTCTCTTAATCAAAGGATAATAAACTATGATGAAAAATCCCCTGGATGAAAGGATTTGTTCTGTGAAGTTTGGATTCAGTCAAAGGGCTGCACTTGAGGATCTAGATGGACAAATGTGGCCTGGAGGCCCCAGGTTCCCTACCCCTGAGGTCACATTTGAACTCAAGTCTTCCTAACTCCAGAGTGCTCTATCTACTGTACTTCCTAGATGCCTCAAAGTTTGTATTATCAATCTGAGCCGTTTCCTTTGCCTTCCCTTTCGTGCTTTTAATTTCCTCCCCTTCCACACTTTAGGCATTTAAAATTAAGGGTTCGGGGAGGCTAGGTGTCGTGGTGAATAGAGCACTAGCCCTGGAGTCAGGAGGACCTGAGTTCAAATCCAGCCTCAGACACTTGACACAAAAAAACTAGCCATGTGACCTTGGGCAAGTCACTTAATCTCAATTGCTCTCCCCCCAAAAAAGAAAAAAAAAAGTACAAAATTAAGGGCTTTCCCTTATTTGAAGCAATTCGTGACTAGTGAAGGGCAGCTAGGGGGTGCCATAGTGCACAGAGCACTGGGCCTGAAGTCTTCCTGAGTTCAAATCTGGCCTCAAACACTTACTAGCTGTGTGACCCTGGGCAAGTCATTTAACCCTGTTTGTCTCAGTTTCCTCATCTGTAAAATGAGCTGGAGAAGGAAATGGCAAAGCACTTCAGTGTCTCTGCCAAGAAAACCCCAAATGAGGTCACAATGAGTCAGACACAGCTGAAAAAGGACTGAACCAGAACAACAATAACTAATGAAAGGGCTCTTGCTTTTATCATTATTGGCTAGTTTGCTTCTTCTATGGAAATCTCTTAAGTCCCAAAAGAGTAGCTGCAATAGCACTTCAGATCCCAAATAGCACTTATGTTCCAGAGTCATGACACTGGCCTCAGCCTGAGGCCTTTTGGCTATGTGGTTCCAATGAGGCTTTCCTTAATGGGGGGGGGGGGGGTGCAGGATGTGAAGGGAGAGAGAGAGAGAGAGAGAGAGAGAGAGAGAGAGAGAGAGAGAGAGAGAGAGAGAGAATATGTCACTATATGAATTATCCAGCAAGGGAATACAGTATCTGATTTGCCCACCAAGTGAAGCTCTATTCACACTGCTGGTCTTGTAAATGACATTCTCTGGATGAGAAAGTCTTCTCTCAAGAGGCTACAGTATCCCTGGGGGCCAACTGAGGGCACTCATCCTGCAAATAAATGCCTGGGCTGCTTCCCTCCAAAGTAAGCCCATGCCAAAGAGGCAGCAGGAAAGCTTTGATTCCCTGATGGCCAGGTCTTAAATTAATCTGAGGGATGAAATGGAATGCTGTTTAGAATATTCAATCTGTTCTCTATCTATTGCAGAGCCTCTAAAGTCAGCTGTGGGTTCTTCTTTCTCAGTTTGTTGCCCAATGCATTCATAGATTCAGAGACTTAATATGCTATGATTGCCTAACTGATTTGCTTAGATTGAAGTGAAAAGAGAAATTAGAACCAACATTCCTATATGGAGGCATTTATCTCTAACCTCCTCCTAGTGCTTCTCCTGGTTGCCCTCCCAGATCTTTTACTACAGACAAAGGAGACATTCAACCATTCAACCATGGTTCATAGGAAAAGAAGAGGAAAGGAGTGACCATTCCTTGTCTCAGAATCATGAATTAAAAGGGAAAGCAGGGAACATGGTGAGGAGGTCCCACACCCAAACGGAAGTCAGAAGCCCTGGTTCACTAGCCAGGGGTGGGAGGTGGGGGTGGGGTGGGTGGGGGGATATTTAGTAGCTGGCTGTCTCTGAACCTTTGGATCTTTTTTCCTCACAGCTGCACGGACTCTCCCCGGCTCATTGTCTCGGTTCCTAGAGGCTCTCAGATCCATCTTAACTCTAGGGGCAGGATTGGCTCCCAGGTGCCTTTCTCTCTTGGTACCATCACTGGCTGTGGTCTCTCTGCCTTATCTGTGTGGTTGCTTGGTTACAGGCTAAACACTTCCATTTCTCTCCTAGGAGTCAGAATGGCAAAGGCTTTGGAGGGGAGACAGGGACCAGAAAGGGTCCTGCTGAAGTGTCTAGATAATGTCCCTCTAGCTAAGTGAGTGACTTCTATTCACAACCCCTGATAAAGGGGTTGAATAAATTATCTCTTTCCTGTGATTGTCTGGAAAAACCTCAAATGGTGATTTTTTTTCCACGTGCAAGGATGGTAATGAATTGCTCTCTCCCTCTCTCTGTCCTCTTTTCCCTCTCCCTGTCTGTCTCTCTTCCTCCCCTTTCCTCCTCTCACCTCCATTCTCCTCTCCTTTCTCCATGTCTCCCCTTGCCTACTTTCCTTGCCTCCCTTTTCTTTTCCTCTGCTTTTTGTTTTCTCCCTTCCCTTTCCCTCTTCCTCTCTTTCCCTTCTCCTCTACCCCCTTTCTCTTCTTCTTACAACCCTGCCCTATACTACCCTACCTTGCCCTACCCTACCTATCTTCTTTCTCTCCCACCTCCCTAGTCTTCCCCATCTCTCCAGGTGCCCATGAGCAACAACTCAGAGACTTAAGTGGGGCAGGAGGGGAAAGAGAGGGCCCAAGTTATATAGTCACTTGTGAATGTACCATACACTGCTTTTAGACCATGAGCTACCTGAGGGCAGGGTTAATCCCTTATATTCCCTGCCTCCTCTCCCCTGGGACCTGGCACAATGCTCTGCAAGCAGCAGCCATTTAATGAACATTTGTTGAATTGAATTGCAGAAAATCAGAAAAGAAGGAAAAGAAAGAAATATGAACTTGTTCCTTCTCCCAACACATCCATCTCATTCCAAGGAGGTTGACTGTGAAAAACAGCAAAGTTCAAGGCTATCGAGGACTGCTGAGGGGTGGTGGAGTGGTGGAGTGCTGCAGGCTAATTTCGAAGGTTACTGTGGGCTTCTGCTCTAGCCAAGACCCTCCCCAGAACTTTCACTAGACTAATAGCCTGACTCCTGACCTACCTCAATTCAGGCTCTTCTTGCCTTTCTAATCCTTCTCAAGTTAATATTCAAAGGCCTGGGTCCAACTATGTCAACACTCCCGCGAACAAAAGGGAGCCTTTAGTGGCTCCCTACTGCCTGGAGGATGAAATTCAAGTTCCGCAGCCTGGCTTTTATGGCCCTCCACAACTGAGCTCTAGCTTTACTCTCCTCCAAACCCTCTCCATTGCAGCCAAACTGCAATACACTCAGCACAGAGCCGGGCATATTGTAGACACTTAATAAATATTTATGGCCTGATGGCTCCCTGGACTCAATAGTCCCTCTCCTACTTTGGTGCATTCACTGAAGTTGTCCCCATACCTGGAAAGCTGAGCCTCCTCTTCACTAGCTCCCGTCAAAGAAAGGCAACATGGCCAACTGGAAGGGACAGGAGAATGAGAATCCAAATCTTGGATTCAAAACTTGGTCCTGCTGCTTCTTGTATAACCTTAGGAAAGTCACTTTATCTTCCTAGGCCTCAGTTTCCTCAGCTGCAAAATCAGGAGAAGAACTCTATCATCCCTCCCATAAACCTCTGCTCCTTATTTTCCTTCAAGATTCAGTTGAGATGCTTTTGGTCTTGAAGCCTTCCCCAGTCCTCATGCTTCTTACTGCTCTCTCTCCCTTCAAGGTATTTTGTATTTATTTACACTACACCCGTTACAGTTGTGACCCTTATTAGATTAAAAGCTTCCTGAAGGCAGGACCTATTTCCTTTATAACATTGTATTCCTAAAGCCTAGCACGGTAGCTAGCACATAGTAGGTGCTTAATAAATTTATTTGTTGAATTTAATTTAATGGAATGACTATTGCCAAGGTCTTTCCTCAGTAAGTAGCTCTTGGGTTTCCTGAATTTACCACAAGTCATTAACATGATTAGGGAGGGGCTGTGGCTTTAAAAAATCTGAATACTCAGGACTGTTAGAAGAAATATTAAAATTTCTCATAAAGTCCCAAGAATTTGGTTTTTGGTGTTTTACTGCTCTTTATAATCATGGTCAATAAAGTCTAATATATGGGTACATGTTTGTTTGCTTAAAAAAAAACCAACTCTGACCATCTCCGGTTGCTGAAAGCTGTGCTGAAGATAAGGTGGTATGGGAACACACACACACACACACACACACACACACACACACACACACACACACATACACACACACACAAGCAAAACATTTTGGGGAAAACAATAATGCATTCCCTCCCCCTGGAGCCTCTCATAAGCTCTTCAAAGGCAGGGAGCTGTTTTATACCTTGCATTCCCAGCATAATTTTCATTAATATCTTGATTTTCCAGTTTATAAAAATGTGGCAAGTATATGTGTGGATACAGCCCCCCTAATCAAATGAACCCCCCACCCCCAATCCAGTTGGTGTAATTACAGGGTTCTCATACACTGAGTGATCCTGGGTGCAATATGTAATAGATTCATTTGGCACAATCATTTGACCCAAATTATACAGCAGAAGTTCTCTGTCCTTCACAAATTAATATTCTGAAATGGATCTGTAGCCTTACCAATTTGGGAGGTTTAGTCAAAGACATAACTCCTGCCCATGTCTTTTGAAAAGTTCATCAGTGAGGGTCTACACAGTGCTGGAGGCATTTCTTTATTTCTTCACATCCTTCTTGATTTCCCTTCTTGTGAAGGTCCCAATGGAGGAGTTTCACTGTCTACCTGTCATCCTTCACTCTTCTTTTCCAGTCATACCATTTCCTGAAAATGTCCTTTACTCCTATTCGTCCCTGTTCCTTCTGGTTATGTGGCAGGTGAAAGATGAAATGACTGAAGAAACAAAGCTTCAGCCTTCTTATCCAGCAACACATGCCAATTGCCCAACAACAAAACCAGATCCCCTCAGTTTAGACCTGAACCCTGAATACAGGAAGAGGCAGACTTTTAACACATTAAAAACAATTAAGCAAATAAGGCCAATCAATTAAAAGGAAACAGTTACAACATTAGAGAATCTGATTTCTAAGTGGATGAAAGATCAGGAACTTTCCGAGTTGGGAGGGGAAGAATGAACAGGTACAACTCCTGAATTCAGAAAAGAAAAGATGTCCCAACTCCTTGCAAGGGTCTGTAAACAATCAAAGGAACAGGAAAATAATAACTGGCCGGTCGGTATGGGATCCAGTTTTCAGATGACATAAGGGTTGCTTGAGATGTACAACTGAGAGGAAACTTGCATCAATATTTGGGTCTGACTGTGTTTCTGATCAGCATAACCTAGATCTTTGGTTAAGGGTCTCTAATCAGTAGATAGAGGTAGTCTAACTTCCCAGCCATGCAGGGCTAGGTTTAAATAATGTAATAAGGTTTTCTACTAATTCCTACCTTTCTCCAATGCTCTGTTTGAGCTTTATCACACCCACCATACACTTTTCCGTTGCCCTCTGTTAGTTCTTTAAAGGGAGTGGCATTCCATGTCTTACTGCCATATAGTATGATTAAGTCTTAGCATTGAAAAGATAGATTTCTGCTTTCATGAGTAGCTTGGGGTCAATACAAGAGCTTTTCCCAAAGTAATCTAGCCTGCTACCTTCTTCCTATTTGACTCTAGGCCCAACTCCCACTGGCTGTCCCAGATATACATACTGTTGGACAAGCTCTACAGTCCACCTAAATTCATGTTGAAATCTAGGCAATAGATATTTTTCATTTGTTTGGTCTTTCCTGTGTGGGTGGACAGGCCGAATTCCTTTGAGTGATTACAGATTTCTTCCAGGAGGTTTTGCAGTATTCAGAGGTTCATGGAAATCAAAACAATGTCATCTGCCAACAGGAGCATCTTAAGGACCTTACCATTCACAGAGAATCTTTTCTTTTGACCTGGATTCTGCATTGGGTCTCCAAGATCAGAATTAATTTTTTAAAAAGAAGAAAGAAGAAAATGAGAAAAATATATGGCATACACTTGCAACTACTTAACCCTGAATTATTTAAAGAAGCCATTGAAAATCAAAAAATGGGAAATGAACAAGAAAAATGCCATTGACAACTATAATAATTGTATACAGAAGTTGAACAAATATAAATTAATTGCACAACAAAGAGGCCAAAATTGTCTAGAAAATGCCTTGGTCAGTAAACATTTGACTTTATTGCTGAATGGTGAGAAATAGCTGCCTAATGCCAATTCTGGGTCAGAATATAATTTTTTTTGTAAAACTCTTACAAAAAAATGATGGACGGTCATGAATAATATTGTCTCATAAGCCAGAGAGAAGCAGTAGAGGATAAAACCAGAATAAAGAAAATTTCACAAGTTATCCAACTAAGCAATGTCAACTGAAGGGCATCCAAGAAAGAAAACAAGAGAACTACAAAATAAGAGAACTAGCAAAAAAAAATGAAAAATATCTGCAAAAACCATTTTAGCAAACTGTTTTCTCCGTGAAGGGTGGTGAAAACATCCTATGTTTGGAGTGAGCATCGCAGTCCCAGGTATGTTTATAGAAGGGACGACAAAGGTAGGAAAAGACTGGACCAAGTACATTAGAAGGGATCTGTGCTGGGAATGGTGTAATTATGAGAGTATTGAGGGACTGATGCACAAGATATCTGAAGGAGAAGAAATTCCACATTACCAAGAGAATGTCAATAACTACTAACCTATCTACTTACTTTCCCTTCTATACAAAATCTTTATAGGGTCATCTGTATACAAAATGAGGGCATATTTTAAAGTATTAAGGGAGGGTAAGTAGGCTTTTATAAACAACAGTCAACAATGGACCACATCTTTACCATTTTAAAATTAACTGAAAGACACAGAGAACAGAAGATACCTATGCTTATTGTTTGCTAATTGTGAAAAAAGTATTTGATTTGGTAGGACAAAACAATGCCTTATAGGCTCTGTTTGTATTTTTTTTAATTTATTCATTTTTTTCAATTAACAAGCATTATTTTATCACCAAATTCCCCTATTATAGGTTCTTGTACAGGTAAATGTGCCCCATTCACACATCTAGATCATTCATGTTTTCTTGGAGGATGAAAAAACAGGAAGAACCCTGTTCAATGACCCTCTGATAATAAACATCAAAGTTGGCATAAAGCAAGGAGACATTCACTTGCCAAAGGTAATTGTCACTATAATGGAGAAGATCCAGGACAGAGTTCATAAACTAACAGATGACAAGTTTCAGAAATACAGATCCAAACCCCCAAATTCAGTAAATAAACTGTCCTAAAATTGGAGCATCATTGCAGACAAAACTGTTGCCCACATTTGCCCAGGCATAATGCTGACCCATAAAATTATAGAAACAGCATTTTAAAAATAGATATCAGAATAGAAAACACTTGTAACCTCCAAACTACATAGAATAAAAAGCTCTCAAAAAATAGAGACCTAGAGGAGGAAATCAAAGCCATGTGGGGCAATAATAAAGTACCCCAGCAGTAATGGAGATGACCCAAAGTTGTTTTTGGTGAGCTTACAGCCCAGTACTATTATTCAATTACAAAAAACAATAGTCTACCAAGCATTAAATGTAAAATAACAGTAAGAGGGTTGTGATATGATGAGAAATGGTTTCTATCTGAACTCCATGAGTTGAATTCCATCATCCATAAAGATAATGATAATAATAGCTCATATTTACATACATTATCTCATTGCATCCTCACCACAAACCTGCAGAGTGGATATGCAGAAAATACTAGTAAATTGATTAGTGATTAAGATTAAATATTGATAAACACCTTTCAAATACAACCTTTCAAACATAGAACACTGGAGCTAAGAAAGGACTAGAAAAATAAAAGATTAATGACATCAGGCATGTTTAGCCTGGAAAAAGGAAGATGAAAGAGCAGGAGAACTGGGTTTAAGTACTAGAAGCCTTTCCTATAGAGGCAGTATTAGATTTGTTCTGCCTGACCCAGAGGAGAGAACCAGGAGCAATGGGTGGAAGACACAAAGAAACCTACTTGGCTTGATGTTAGGAAAAACTTTTCAACAATGAAAGTGGTTCCAAAAGTGCAATGGCTTGCTTCTAGAGGTGGTTAGGGTCCATCTTGCTTCTAGATGGACTCCTTTTCCTTGTATATCTTCAATGCTGACTACTTGGTGGGTACATTATATCCAGGACTCTTTTGGGTATGGCTTGGACTAAAGGTCAATGAGTTCCCTTCCAACTCTCAGGTTCTGTGGTTCTGTAAGGGGCTTGGTTGAAGCCAAAAAACCATCCAGCTTCCCAGAGATCTGATCTGGTCCTCATTTTACAAAAAGACCCTCTTTCATCTCCTCATGCCTGTTGAATGTTCTCTTTGTTTTTCTAGAGATGGCTAATATTCTGCTCTTCTTGGTTGACCTAATCTGTCCTGCCTCCATTTGACTTCTAGTCTGGGGCAGTCTATAAGACCTGGATGCCATATTCTTCAGACTCTTTCCCATAGGTGTGACCTGTGGTGGTCATCATGTCCGTCCTCAACTTTGGGTACTTGCCAGTATCTATTTTCTCTGGCGCCAGGCTGACGAGTCACAATGGGGGCTGGGGGTGGGGGGTGTGATCAGGAAGAGAAGGAATCACAGGCCTATGTAGACCTAACCTACTACAAGTTCCTGCTAATTTCTTCTTTTCTTTCTTTCTCTTTCTTTCTTTCTTTCTTTCTTTCTTTCTTTCTTTCTTTCTTTCTTCCTTCCTTCCTTCCTTCCCTCCTTCCTTCTTTCCTTCCTTCCTCCCTCCCTTCCTCCCTCCCTCCCTTCCTTCCTTCCTTCCTTCCTTCCTTCCTTCCTTCCTTCCTCTCTCTCTCTCTCTCTCTCTCTCTCTCTCTCTCTCTCTCTCCTTTTCAATATTCACTTCCATAAGATTTTGAGCTCCAAATTTTCTCCCCCTCTCTCCCCTTCCCCCTATGCAAGATGGCATGCAATCTGATATAGGCTTTACATATACATTCACACTAAGCATATTTTCACATTAGCCATGTTGTAAAGAAGAATTAGAAACAATGGGAAGAACCATGAGAAAGAAAAAAAAAAAACAAAGAGCGCTAATATATGCTTCCATATGCATTCTGACTCCACAGTTCTTTTTCTGGGTGTGAATAGCATTTCCCACCATGAGTCTTACTGTGTACAATGTTCTCCTGGTTCTGCTCACGTTACTCAGCATCAGCTCATGTAAATCTTCCCAGGTTTTTCTGAAATCTGCCTGCTCATCATTTCTTATGGAAAATTTGAATTCAATTACATTTATATACCATAACCTGTTCAGGCATTCCCCAACTGATGGGCATCCCCTTAACCTCCAACTTTTGGCCACTACAAGTATTTTTTGCACATGTGAGTCCTTTTCCCATTTTTATGATCTCTTTGGGATATGGATCCAGAGGTGGTACTGCTGGGTCAAAGGATATGCACAGTCCTACAGCTCCCCAGGCATAGCTCCAAACTGCTCTCCAGAATGGTTGGATCAGTCTACAACTCCACCTACAATGCACCAGTGTTCCAATTTTCCTACATCTTCTTCAACACCCACCACCATATTTTGTCATGTTATCTGCTGTCTAATTTCAACAGGCCATTCATGCTATTGACAATTCTATTCTTCCCTCATGCTCCTCACAGTGACTGTACCGAACCTTTTTACCATTTTAAAGTTGTCAGTTGTGTTCCCCATCTCCCCAGTTCTCTGGTTGACTGTATCTCCTGCTTTGCTAAGAAAATTAAGGTCCTCTCTTGGGTACCCCCTTTCTTCCTTCCTCTTTATCCATCCTTGGTGCCTTCCCCTCTATGATCAGGAGAGAACAAAATTAACATCCATTCCAAGGCTAAATTGAATGTGAATTTCTAAGCTCTTGGGCCTCATCACTGTCTTCCTCCTTTGGGACCCTAACCCTACAAAAAATGATGCTACACCATGTTTTTCATCACTTCAGGAAGCCTGCCTCCAAAAACATGAACTGATACCCCTTCTCTGAGAACATCTTTCATGCCCCTTCCTCCCCAACAGCTCTCTGCCTTGCCTTCTCCTGCCTCTAGCTTTCTCATAACTTAATGAAAAAAATCATTTATTAAGCCCCCCATAGGTGCAAAGCACTGTGCTAGGGATACAAATAGAAAAACAAGACAGTCTCTGAGGTTCTAATAATGGGAGCCAACCAAGGAGGGTTCACTTGATAGGTAGATGGAAAAGCCCCCTGGTCCTTAGGGTGCAGCATCAAGAAAAGAGGGTGATTCATCTTATTTTACATTATTTCCACTGATAAAACTGGATCAGCTTCTGATGTGGAGCCAGTTAAACGGTCCAGGACTTTGGTGGAAAAAACTCAATTGTCTGGGTCTTTAGAAGCTGTGGCTGCCAAAGGGGCAGAGGCTGTTGCTTTTGCAAATGAAGTTGCCAGGTCACATTCCACAGGGGTTGCTTTCCTGAATGATGGCTTCAGGGGCTGGAATAGATAGAGGAGTTTGAGAGGGGAGGAGTGCTGTGGTGCTGCTGTGCCAAGGGGTCTGAGGGAAGGTGGCGATGGCACTGGTGCCGGTGGTCCATGCTGCCTCTTGTCTCTCCTTTGAGGGTGCTGTTCCTTCGATCCTTGTGTTAGTTCCCATTCTGTCCGGGCTGAAGCCCATGGCTGGCCAATGATGCTCTCACTAATACCTCAGTCTTAACCTTCTGTGTGTTGTCACCCAAAGCTGGCTCGCTGCCGCCATCTGTTTCCTCGGTTCCTGTGCCAGGCTGGAGATCACAGAACCATGCAAACTTGGACTTGGCACATTTCAAATTCATACTGCCTATCTCTAGTAGAGCACTCGAGGCTGCTTAATAATCCTTTTATTTCTCTCTATTATTTCATAGCTAACTCCCCACTCTCCCCTAGGGCCTTAGCTTATGCACCTCACATCACCTACAATGCATCCTCCTCCCCACCCAGTTCACTCCCCACTATTCAGATCCTAACCATCTCTGGGGTCCAACTTCATGCCAATCCACCTCTGTAGGCTATCATAGGCCACCTTGGGTTTTACCAGCTCACGGGGCCAATGCACTTGGGCCAGCCCCATCTTTATCAGTTCTAGGATTGATTAGAGTTGAGTGAGGATGGAAAGGAGCTGATAGATGTAAGGAATTATATTCTTTGTTAGAATTGATAGGACCGGGCACTTGGTTGGATGCTGGGGAGTGAGGGGGGTGGGGAACCACTGAGACGGAGACCAGAAATGACTGGTGTTTTAAGTCTGGTGATTGGGACAGGTGCTCTCGTTAAAGAAAAGATTAGATTAATATTCAATAAGCACTTACTATGTGTCAGGCAGCATGCTAAACTCTAGGAATACAAATACTATACAAATTCCTGGCCTCAAGAAGCTTCAGTTCTAATGGGGGAAGACAAGGCAGAAGAAAGAGCAGAGAAGCCAAGGTGGGGTATGGTATATGGGGAGGTAGGGACTCTGAAGGTGGAGTAGGGTAGAAAAGTAGTCCAAAAAGTCAGGAGCAGAGCCAGGGCAGAGGTGAACATGACTCTAGTGGAATTCCCTGAAACTGAAGTTCAAAGAAGGAATTTACAGAAGAGAGAAAAGTTGCAGGGGTGGAGGTATCTTCAGGTGAGAAGTGGGGCAGGGGAAAGATTAAATGACTGAGGAAAGAAAGGCTGGTGCTTCTGAGTATCTCAATTTATCAAGCAATTCATGCCAATTGCATGACAAATGGGGACCAAGCCTTTGTTTTGCCATTGGACCCAAAATACAGTGGGAGACACATTTTTATGCATTAAAATCAATTAATCAAATAAGACCAATTAATTAAAAGAAAACCATTAACCAGGATACAAAATTAGGGAATCTGATTTCTAATTGGGGAAAAGATTAGGGACTTTCCAAGTTGGGAGGGGGAAGAGCAAACAAGTGTAATTCCCTGAAATCAGAAAAAAGGGTGCCTGTATTCAGTCAAAGGCAAATTGAAACAATAACTGATTCATCTTGAGTCGGCTAGGTGGTGCAGTGAATAGAGCACTGGCCCTAGAATCAAGAGGACCTGAGTTCAAATTCGGCCCCAGTCACTTAACACTTACTAGCTGTGTGACCTTGGGCAAGTCACTTAACCCCAGCTGCCCTGCCCTCCCCCCTCCAAAAAAAAGGTAGGAAAAAAAAACCAAACAAACTGATTCATCGGTAAAGGGCAGGTTTTCAGATAAGACATGTGGACTTCTTGAGATTTATAATTGTAAGAAAACTCCCTGCATCAATCTTTGGATCTGACTGGGTTTCTGATTGGCATGATGTAAATCCTAAGTTAGGGGTCTCCAAGCAGCAGGCAGAGGAGGTCCAGCCTCCCAGCCACTTCAGACTAGAGTCAAACAGTGCAATAAAGTTCCCTATAAGTGAATAAAGTTTTCTTGCAAGGCAGAAATTGGACTAGACATATAATTGAATCTAAAGGAAAGTTAGCTGGCTCCAGAATTGAATCACAAAATGGAGTCAGTGTGGCCCACTAAATTCTCACTACTACTTGCTGTTCTAATTCCCTCAGAAGGGCACTGGGATGCTGGGATGGAGAGGGGGAAATGATGGAGAGAAGTTGTTTGAAGTTGTAGGGATTAAGCAGGTAGAGATGTCTAGATTTCTCTTATTAGGGGCAAACAGCACACTCTGCAACTTATATGTGACCACAAATGCTATTTTAGAAGTGTTAACATAATTATAAACCTGGGAGACATGTACTGACATCATAGAGAACCAGGGAGGGGATTGCTGCTGCCTACTCTGCCCTGGTTCCACTGTATCTAGAGTGTTGGATTCAGCTCTGGGGACCATCCTCTAGGAGGGCCATTGATAAACCACAGGACCACAGGGTGTCCACAGGGGGTTAAGGAGGATAATGAAGGGACACAGGGGGATGTCACATGAGAACCAGCTGAGGAAATGGGATCTTTTGTCTGGAGATGAGATGGCTTGAGCAGGAGGAAGCAGTACCTTCTTGAAGCCTTTGAAGGGCTGTTAATATGGTCATCTGGCTTATTCTTCTTGGCCCCGAGTGCAGACCCATGGGCAAAGGGTGGACTTTACAGAGGGAGACACATATGGCTTGAGGAAAGATGTCCTCCTGGACATCTCCTCTCTGGTAGATGGTTTGAGTCTCCTGGGCAGCTAGGTGGCACAGGGACAGAGTGAGTGTTGGGCATCAAATCTGGACTCAGACCCTGAGCAAGTCACTTTACTCCTGCCTGCCTCAGTTTCTTCAACTGTTAAATGGGGATAATAAGAGCACCTTCCTCCCAGGATTGTAAAGCATAGTGGGCACTGGATAAAGGCCAGGTCCCTTCCCACCAGGAGGCAGTGGAATCGCCCTCTCTGGAAGTCTCTAAGCAAAGGCTGTGTGACACTTTGTCAGGCATGTGATAGAGGGGTTTCTTCTCAGGATGTGGCCTGGACAAGATGGCCCCTGAGGCCCCTCTCAATGCTGCGATTCTGCCACTGTGAGGAAGCTGTGTTACCTCTCTGGCCCTCAGTTTCCTCATCTATAAAATGGGAATAATAATGCCCGATCTACGTGCCTGAGCGCTTATGCAAACGACAGTCATTTTCATTCTTACTTTTATCAGCCTAACTTCCCCTAAAGATTTCCCTGGCTGCCCCAGTGATCCTTGTCTCCCTGAACTCGTGTTGCTAATTTGGAATAATTGATTAATAATTAATCCCGCATTACTACATTGGGATATTTCTTAGATAGAAAGACATCTGACAGAAAGCTCTTGTCTATCTTACCTAGACCATAAGTTCTGTGAGAACAGACTTGGTGCTGTGAAAAATATGAATAAAAGAAGACACAGTAACTGTCTTTGCAGAGTCTATATTCAATCAAGCAACAAGTATTTGCAGCAACAAGATAGTGCAGCAGATAGCACCCTGGACTGGGCGTCAGGAGGACCTGAGTTCAAATTTGGCCTCAGACACTTACTAGCTGTTTGACCCTGGGCAAGTCATTTAACCCTGTTTGCCTCAGTTTCCTTGTCTGTTAAGATCCTAGGGTTGCTGTGAGGATGAAATGAGATGATGCTTGTAAGGTATTTTGCAAAGCTTGGAGCACTATATAAATACTGGCTATTTATTGTATTTGCTTTTATTTATTAAGTACTTACTACAGACCAGGTGCTGTGCTAGGTAGTGAGGATACAAGCACAAAGTTGAGACAGACCCTGCCCTCAAGAAATGTACATTTTAGGGGAGGAGCCAGCAGATGCTATGCATATAAAGAGTAGAGACCTTGTCCTAAAAGGGGAGAGTGTTCTAGCTGCTGAGGGGGAGGGGGAGCTGGAGAAGCCTCTGGTAAGAGGTGGACTGGGGGAGAGAAAGAGGGCATGCATTCCAGGCTTGGGGCAGCTGATGCAAAGGTGTGGAGGAGGGAGATGGAGAGTTGTACATGAAGAATAGGAAGAAGGCCAGTATGTTTGGATTCTACAGTGAGTGGACAAAGCCAGATTAATCTCCTTGAAACACCATTTTCTTTCTTTTTGTTTTAGTTTATTTTTTGCTTTTTGGAGGGCAATGAGGGTTAAGTGACTTGCCCAAGGTCACACCACTAGTTTTGTGTTAAGTGTCTGAGGCCGGGTTTGAACTCAGGTCGTCCTACCCCCCAGGGCTGGTGCTCTATTATTCAGTGCACCACTTAGCGCCCCACCCCCACCCCCACCCCCAAACACCCTTTTCAACATCAATTCAACAACAACAAAAAGAAAAAAAAATCTATTAAATACCTACCATATTCAGTACAAGCTAAATCTTAGTTTACCCACCACTACAGTAGCAACGCAGTAAAAAGGCCAGAAATCTAAGTCAGGCCTAGGTTGTGCAGACCTCTGAATGACAACGGAGGAGTTTGTAATTTATCCTATAGGAGACAGGAAGTCACTGGAAATAGGGTAGTGAAACGTTTTTTCTGTCCTGGAACCTTGGGGCGCTCTGGTGAGGTCTATGAGCCCCTCCTCAGAAGAATATTTTTTAATGAATAAAATAAAAATACATAGGATTGCAAGGGTACTCAAGGGATTCAAGTTCATGGAGGTGGGGGTGGAGAGTTGTCTGTGGATCCCAGGTTAAAAACCCTGGCACTGAAGTTTTCAATTCATTTCAGCTCCTGAACAACAAACATCAATGAAGATTCCAGGCCCTGGGCCTTGGGTAGTAAGGATTCAAAATCAAATATAAAAAATGTCCTTTCTCATAAGGAATTTACACTGGGTGGGGGCGGGGCAGAAAGCAGGAAGGAGTGGAGGGGGTGGGGGAAGGGGGAGACACACATAACTATACACAAATAAGTCAGTAAAAATACATAAAAAGCTCAAAGTCATTTGGGCCGGGACGCTCAAAGCTTGGTGACTTGGCACTTTCCTTGAGGGGAATTCCTTCTCTCTTTCCTCTCCAGGGGCTGGATTGATGACCTCTGATGCCGATGGCTTCCTAATGTCAGCATTAACCCCTTCCAGCACTCAGTGCATCTGAAGCTCGCTCCTTTTTTTCCTCAGCTACTATCCTAGTCCAGGCTCCCACCCATACATGCCCATATCAGAGGGTCTCAGATTTAGAACTGGTGGGGCCCTTAGAAGTCATTTAACTCACCCCCCCCCCCATTTTATAGATCAGGAACCTGAGGCCCAGACAGGTTGGGACTTCCCCACAGTCATACAGATAGGAAGCTGGGATTTAACCCCAGACCTGGTCTTTCCCACTCTCTGAAGTTTCCCAGCTGCTCTCATGGATATTCATCTATCCCTCAGTAAACCATGGCCAGATTAATCTCCTTGAAACACCATTTTCAACATCAATTCAACAACAACAAAAATAAAAGAAATCTATTAAATACCTACTGTATTTAGTACATGCTATGCCTTAGAGGAGATAAGGAATTAGCTTAGACATGTCCTTTGCTATAGTCTCATAAAAGGGTTACACATAGAAAGTGTTGGGATGGAGGCCCTCAGTCAGACACCTTTACCAGAGATAAGAGGCAAGGTCTTCACTCACACCTGGTCTGGGTAAGTATAGATGTTTAAACCAGCCTTCCATTGCTTAGGGTACTGGGTTAGCCCGGTCAAAAGGCAGCTGGGTGGTGTATGCAGCCTGGAGTCAGGAAAACCTCAGTTCAGATCTGGCCTCAGACACTTACCAGCTCTGTGATCCTGGGTAAGTCGCTTAACCTCTACATGCCTAAGCTCCTCATCTGTAAAATGGGAATGCTGGAGAAGAAAATGGCAAACCACTCCAGTGTCTTTGCCAAGAAAATTACAAAATGGGGTCAGAAAAAAGTGGAACACAACAACACCAACACCCTGGTCAAACCTGCCTCTTCTTGGGAGAGTTGAAATATTGTCTTGAAGAATCAAGAAATGGGGAGCAGATAAAGCTCCAAGAAGCTCCAGACCGATGGGCCACAAAGGGTTGCTTTTTGTATGATGTGTGGCCCCAGCTGGTATATTTCCAGGAAAAGCAGCCAAAAGCTCATGGGGAGAGTTAGTGTCTTCCTGAGTGTCTCACATGGTCCCGGATCAGTCCCTGCAGTTTTTCGGAAATAGGACAGAAGAAATGCTACAAATTGTGATGAAATATTGCAGATTTTGCCTGAGAACCATATATCCGACCCTCCATGACTCAGCTCGATTCCCCATGACTGGTAACAATTTTCCCAGCAGCAAGCATCTCACAGAATCAGATTCAGAAAGGCAATCTTGTCCAATCCCTTCATTGTGCAGTTGGCAAAATTGAGGCCTCGGGAAGTTAGGAGATTTTACATCTGACTGATCTCACATGAAAGCTTCTGCAGGAAATTGAGAGAGAGCTCCATTCTCCATATCCCTACATTCAAACAGGAGCTTCCAAAATGAGCCTGACCAATTTTATTGATATGAATCCTCAGGAAGGATAGGGAACTGTATACACACAAGCTGACTTTGTATATCAGTTTGGCAGTAGGAACTAATTTCAGCACACAGACTTGATAAATGGAATAATTCTGGGACACGTATTTGCTTTCCTTTCTACATGACGTCAATGCCAACACCCTCCAGATTTGTAGATAGCTTTTAATGTGATTGGCACAGAACTGAGTTTTTCTATTTTATTTAATGAAATTGACACGAGTACATACATGTAAGAACTGAGTATTTTATGAGAACTTAGTGCCTGAGGCGGGATTTGTAGATAAATTCTGAGACTCCCAGGGCCATAGTGCAAAATAAACCAAGTAAGTGTAGGAGAGTTGTAAACAAAGTGCTTTGTGAGTACAAAGGAAGGTTCATTTCCTAGGGGGATCATCAAGGAAGGCTGAATCACTGAAGATTCAGTGTTTAAGCTGGGTCCTAATGGACCCAGAAATCTCACCGATGGGTTCTATTGTGGAGAAGGGCACTCCTGGCCCAGGGAATGTCATAAGCCAAGACACAAAGGCAGGAAAGCATGTATGCTGAATGAATTAAAAGCATTTATTACACGCTGCAGGGCTTATAAATACACAAGAGAAGCTTACATTCTAGTAAGGGGAGACAAGACACATGAGGGGCTCTGGGTCAGGGAAAGGTATTTCTGTTTGGAAGTTACAGTAGTGGTGAGGGGAGCCCTAGAGAAAAGGACTGGAAGTGGTATTTCACTGGTACAGGAAATTCCCAGAGGAAGAAATTCCTTCTACCATGCAGGTTGTCGCCTCTTCTTCAATTATTGGCTCAGAGAATTGCCTTTGGTGTCAAAGATGAGGCAGCAACATTCCCTAGTGCTATTGAACCAGATTAAAATGGAACTCGAAATATTTAACAAAATTATAATAGAATATAGATAATGTTAATTTGTGGCTTTTCTTAGAACTCAATTTTTTTTTTAAAGAATGAATGTTAAAATTGGATTTTAGGTGTAATTGGAAAAAATAAAATATACAATGTTTTTTAAAAATGGTTTTTCAAGTTTTCCCTGTGGCGTGCAAGGATCCTTGTATTTGGTTTGGTGGTCCCTTTTCCTATGAGTTTGTCACCACTGGCCTAGAGCATCAACAGATGAAGGGACTTGCCCAGGAACATGCATCCAGTGCGTGTCAGAAGCCAGACGGTTCTTAGAGGCTTGTCTATTGTGACGTGTTGATTTGGCTGCTATTCCCAGAGCAAAGGGTAGAAGCAGTCTAGTTTACACGAAGCTTTGAGTACATGGGGCAGAATCACGTGAGAAAAGCCCAGAGAGAAAGATTTGAAACAGACCATAGAAGGTCTTCGATGCTAGGACCAGGAGTTTCAGCTCTATTGAACAGGCAAAGAGAAGCCACTCCACACTCCCTTGCTACAAGGTCCACATTACTGCTTACTGAGCCCCTGTGTCGAGGGATCTCTGAGTCCCTGGAGATTGCTTCTCCTGTTCCTGGGACCTCCAGAAACTCCAGACTACACCCCTCACCCCCAGCTCAAGAGACCCCCCCCCCCAGCTCCAGGCCCTCTCGGGGGTATTTTTAGGACTTGGCAGCACAGAGAATGATTGGCAGCTGGTGGCTTTGGTGTTTCCAAGTCCCCTGGTGTTGTTCCTGACTTAGCATTAGACGTGGCCAGGGATGAGGAAAGGCAGGAACAGCATACCTGACGTTCAGCCCCACAGCTGCCTCAGTGTCCCAGGGAGAGGGCCCTAGGAGCCGCCCCAAACGGCAGCTGACCCAGGTTTGGAAGCATTCTTTCCTGTTGACTCATTTCAGGACAAGCTAGAGGAATATTTCGCTTCCAACTGGGGTGTGGCAGGGTTACAGACAGGACAGAGAGGCTATAGATGTGGATGAGGGGTCTGAGAGAGGGGGAGAGGATGCTACAGAGATCAAAGTCAAGGATTTGAGAGGACAGGGGTTCACCTAGGTGGAGAGAGATCCAGGCCCTGCTCTGGGGCTCAGGAAGGAAGGAAGCTGGCTGGGGTCAATCTTTCCCCCCAGTTTTGAGGCAATGTGTGTCTTTCAAAATCACATAGTGAATCAGTGACAAAAGAACTAAGATTCAGGAGGATAAGGATGTAAATCCTTCCACTGATTCTCCTTGACCTAGAGAAGAGCCTCAGTTTCCCCAGGGGGGGAGAAAGAAAGCACTGGGCTGAAGGGGGGGCGGAGGTAGGAAGGAGGGTATAAATGTAACATGGGCTCAACAAATGTTTTCTGTTACTGGTGAGGACTAAGCCTATACTTCCCACCTTTGGGGCAGGGCCACAGCTAAAGCATGTCCTACAAATCCCTTTTTTAAAGCCCCTTTCAAACTCCAGCAGGATTTCACAACCTCCCTAAGTAATCTGTTCCAATATTTGACAAACTCCGCTGCCAGGAAATGCTTCCCTCTATCTGACCTCGATTTCTCATGCTTCTGTTTATGCATGTTTCCTTTCCTTCGGTCCTCGGTGAAAATAGAAAATAGCCAGTGCAAATAGCCTTCATAAAGCTGTGCGCCCCGCTGCCTGCAACTGCCAAGACCTCAAGCTGAGCAAAAAATATTCAGGGGGAGAAGATTGACACCAGGAGCCTGGGCACAGGGCAGAGGGCGAGCCTGCCTAGTCTCTGGGGGAAGCCGCCTGGGACAAGCCCTTGGCTGAGCTGAGGAAGCACCTCCCAGCCCTTCAGGGCTGAGGTTTTCCTTTCTCTCCTCTAGCTTCCCTTTCAAAGCCCCAGAACTCAGCCCACTGTGCCCCACCCCTCCCCACCCAGTGAGGTAGTCCTGGTTGTGGGGTACAGGTTGTAGAGCTTGGAGCCAGGCCCTGGTTATTTCAGGTTTGTGCCCAGGAGGCTGAGCTGGGTTGGGCTGGGCTGAGCTGGTTCCCTCCTGCTGGGCATCTGGCCCCTGGAAGCTCCTCCCCATCCCCTCCTCATGGATTCGTTAGGTTTCAGGAGACTGAACTGGAGGTGGGAGTAGAGGGAGGGGGTTAGGGAAAAGGGAGCCAGGATATAAGGGCCAGGACAGCTCCAAGATTTACCTGACAGGAAGCAATCCAGGACGTGGTGGCAGCGGCAGCCCCAGAAGCAGCAGCAGCCTCGGTCTACCCTGACCCACTCTGTGCTCCAAGTGGTGAGTGAAGTAGCTGAGTGTTGAGTCAGTGCTCCTGATCTCCTGGATGCCCACTTCTCTACTGGAGTCTCTCCCCCTGCCCCCCTTCATCTTTTTGGTATTTCTCTTTCTCTCCCTCTCAGCTCTCTGTCTCTGTGTCTGCCTGACTCTTGAGTTTTGGAGGATTTTTTTTTTTAAACTTTGGGCTATGTCTAAACAGAGCATGTTGCATTGCAAAAAACACTAACCTAGGAATCCAGACATCTGGATTCCAACTCCAGCTCCACCTCTGACTGAGTGACCTTGGTCACCTCTTTACCCATTTCCCCCTCTGAACCTGCTTTCTCATAAGTGAGAGGAGAATAAGAACTCTTGCTTTGCCCATGGTTGGGTTGGGGTAGGATTGATAGACATGTGTGCACTTTCAAAACAGTAAAACTCTGGGTGATGGGGGGGAAAGGATGGTTATCATTCAGGAAGCTGGATTGTAATATTGGATTGGTCCTCAAAGTTTGCTAATTGCTTAGAAGCCTGTTACTGATTGGTTAAATGACTGAACTAGTTTGCACGTGGGCACAAACACATCCTTTCTTTATGAGTAACTCTTCTATGGATGTTTTTGGGCAAAGAAGATTGACAGTCTTTGGAGGTTGGCAGAAGTGTGCAGAGGTTCAGGGACAAAGGAACAGAACAGAGATAGAAGGGGAGAGACAGAAAGGGAGAGACAGAGAGATGGGGTGGGTGAGGGAGACAAGGAGAGAGAAAGAGAGAAGCAGACAGGGAGAGACAGAGAGATAAAGGGGGAAGATAGGAGGAGAGAGAGAAAGAAAGGGGGAAGAGAGAGAAAAAGAGGGGGGAGGAGAGAGAGACACAGAGAGAAAGAGAGAGAGACAGAGACAGAGAGAGAGAGAGAAGGAGAGAGACAGAAAGACAGAGACAGAGACAGAGACAGAGAGACAGAGACAGAGAGAGAGAGAGAGACAGAGACAGAGAGAGACAGAGAGAGAGAGAGAGAGAGAGAGAGAGAGAGAGAGAGAGAGAGAGAGAGAGAGAGAGAGGATATTCCTTAGAATTAGAGAGAGGTGAGCAGTGTGTGGCTTAAACTACACTTTTTGTGAACCTGGAAAAGATACGTGCTTCACCCCATCAGCTTGAAATACATTGCAGCCCACTTTGGGAGAAGGAATGCTGTAGCAGAAAGAGAACCAGTCTAGATGTCTGGAGACCTGGATTCTTGTCCCACCTCTGCCATTTACAAGTAAAACATCTCACCTTTCTGATCCTCTGGGTTGCTTTTTTAATCCACAAAATAGAGTTGAACTCAAAGATCTCAAAAGTCCCTTCCTGTTCTGACATTCTGTAGCCTATGATTCTAAGCGGACAGTCTTGACTTCTCTCCATCCTTTATGCCACAGGAGGCTTGGACTAAGAGGAACCACTCAAAGTTGCCACCTGCCCATCAATCCAGACCTGAGGAGGCTCTGGAGGAAAGGTGGCATGAATGACCTGAGACCGGAGTCCCTCAGGTCCAAACTGCCCCTCTCTGCCCCCAGTAATCACTGGCCCACTGCCCCACTGGCCCTCCTAGCAGGCTCTGGGATTCCCCCATACCTAGCAGTTCTCCTGCTCAGCCAGGTCAGGCCAGGTGCCAGTCTTGTTTGGCAAGGATCATGGAGCAGGTGCCTCACTCTACCCTGAGCTGGAACCAGCCTGGGAACTGTCTTCTGGCTCAGTTCAGAGCTGGCACCCACCCCAGGGCTCTCACACACTTCTGCCAGGGTCATAAATCAGTCCATAACATGATGGAATTTCATTCATTCTTCTCCCCCAGCCCTGCTCCTCACACGTCCCTCTCACTTTTCCTCTCCAGTACCCTGTTACCTACAGCCCTGCTTCTGCATGCCCTGCATGTGGTGTCTCCCTTTAGTGAATGAAACTTGGCATTCAAGCTCACTCATGGTAAGAACCTTGCTTTCCTGACACCTTTCTGTTTCCTCTCCTGCCCCATTCCTTTTCTCTAACCATCTCCCTTTCCTATTTCCAATGATCTCTGCAATCATCCCTCATTCCACAGAGCTGCATGGAGCCAGGGAAGGAGGACGGTCTAGCTTTGGAGTCCGAAGACTTGGGTGTGAATCCTGACTTGGGATCGCTTAGTATACAAAAGAAAAGAATACCTTGACCAGATAGTCACCAACTTGGGTCTGACTCAGAGGTAGAGGTGGGTCTGTAGTTAGGCAGGTCTTTGGTGTAGTTTGTGGTAGGCAGTCTCACTGCCACTAATATGGGAAAATTGGAGAGAGAGAGAAAAAGAGAGAGACAGAGATGCAAAGACAGAGACAGAGAGACAGAGACAGACAGAAAGAGAGAATGTGGCCAACAAACACATCGTTAGTTAGTAATGCAAGGGATCAGAGACAAGAGCAGGCACAACCACAGGCTGGAAGTCAGGAGGTCTGAGTTCTCATTCCCACTGTACTCCTTAGTACTTGGGTAACTCTCTGGGCCTCAGCTTCCTCCTCAAAAAATAGGGCTGAACTGGATCAGAGCTGTCAAACTGAGGCAAAACTGGAACCAGATTAAAATGTAATCGGGAAATGTTTAGCAAAATAAACAAAACCACAATACAACATAGATACTGTCAATTGGTGGGTTTCTGAGTCAGTGTGCAGCCGTGAGGATCCATTTCTGTTTGAGTCTGACACTATTGGACTGATCTCTTCTGGCTCTAAATCAATGATCTTTGTGCCTAAGACCAAGGGGACTCAGAGCAGAAACCAGGCTGGTCAGTGGCTGTATGAACTTCTCCCATCTACTGAGGAAAGTAAGCAAAAATGATCCTGGAGCTGCCACCTGACTTCAGTTTCTCTAATGAAGCCTCTTCTTTACCCCTTAGAATCACAGTGTCAGAGACAAAAGGGGTGCTGGAGTTCCTAAGACCATAGGACCATGGCCGTGGTGTTAGAAGGCACCCTAATCTTTTTTTTTTTGAGAGGGGAAGGTAGGGCAATTGGGGTTAAGTGACTTGCCCAATGTCACACAGCTAGTGTGTGTGTGTTAAGTGTCTGAGGCCAGATTTGAACTCAGGTCCCTGACTCTATTCCCTGCACTACCTAGCCACCCCAAGGCACCCTAATCTAATCCAGGCCCTTCTTTATCAGGTCTAATGCTTCATTTTACAGATAGAGAAACTGAGGCTAATCACACAGGCAACATTGGCAGAGAGGGAGCCTCTCAGGCCTCTTGACTGCTAGCCCCCCATTGTGTGTTCTCTTATCCCCGTATTACTGATCAGTGATGTCCTACCACACATTGTCTCTTTCTTTCCAGTTCCCTCATATTGGGTGCAGAGGTGTTGTTGGCCACAAACCACAGTGAAGACCCACCCACCTGAAGATCCGCCTCTCCTTCTGGGCCAGACCCAAACCGGTGACTAACTGACCAAGGTGTTATTTCTCTTTGTCCACTAACCATTCCAAGCCTCTCTGACCACACGGGGAGACTCACACAGTGTGTGATTATTTCTTTATTTTTGGTGAGAGGGACCGGGAGTGACCCACAGGCATCGCCCTATGCCAGGTATGCCCCAATGACTTAAATGTTGCCTTCTAAAACAAAGAAATGACACGTGGTTTTTGTTTGCTTGCTTTATTGCAGTCAGTTGAGTAGTTTGGAGAAATCGGAGGCACCCAAAAGTATGGGCTACCTATTCCTGACTTAGGAGGCAATGGGGAGCAGGGGAGAGGGGAAATGATGGAAGTAGAGCTTTAGGAAGATCCTATATCATGGATCCATAGCAGGAATGGACAGTTGAGTCCATTTCTTTTGTTTCACTGATGAGGCCCTGATTGGTGAATGACTCGCTCAGGGTCTCTGATAAAGAGTAAGTAGAAGAGTCAGGATTCTAACTCAGGACCTTTGTCTCTCTGTATTTTGTGATAATAAAATTATCACAGATTACTGGACAGATTACTCAACCCCTCAGTTCCCTGAGCCATTCTCTGAGATTATCATCTTCAGAGTTGGCAGAGGGAGTTTCCTGACTGGGAGTTCCCTTTAACAATGAAACACATGTGCTGCATGTCTGGGGGTGGGGAGGAGCTTCCCTCCATAACCCTGAACATGGCAGGTGGAGCAGGGTGGGAGGAGAGAGATTCAAGGGCGAATACCCTTGTGTCTTCCTCCCCGATTTATGCCACGTCAGTCCTGAGCAATCAAACAAAGCAGGAGCTGGTCTGGCCTCCTGGTCCCTGCTAAGCCCCAGGAGCCAGAGAGTACCTCCAGAGTCCTGGATGGGCCTGTCAGTGAAGGAGCTCAAGCCCTGATGAGAGCCCGGCTGTTGTTCCAGGGCACATCCAAGCCTGGGAGGAGGGGAGCGTGCCCTCTCCGTGTTCTGCCCAATGTCACTGGGGGCTGGCGGAGCTGGTGATGAGCTCTCAGTCAGCCAGCAATGCTGTTAGATGGTGACTAGCTTGATGGTGACTGGCAGGTTAGCCAGACAGTGACAAGACCACCGAGGAGCACAGGCTGCTCCCTTCCCTTCCCCGGCTTCTCAACTGTTTCAACAGAAGACAAAAGTCCTGGGCAGTCTTCTGAGGATGCTTCTGACCACTGCTCCATAAAGCTCGGAAGCCACAGTGTCGATGCTGTGCTCCTCAGATGGCTGCCTTGGGGCTAGCCAGTTAACAGTCACTTATTAGGCATTTACTAAGTGCCAGCTCCCCTCTTCCTTACCACCTTCTATAAGTGGGGCGAGGCTGGGGGTTCCATCTGAGACTTTGGGATCCCCAGATGGGGCAAAGCCGCCACTGCCAAGTGGATTCCAGGTCCTTACACCCTTCCTCATCTTATTTCCCCAGATTCCTGAGCCCCTGCTGCTTCCGAAGCTGCCCTGATGTGGCCTCTTCCTCCTGCCTGCCTTCTGATCCTGCTGTGGCTATGCCAGGCCCCACTAAGTTGCCAGCAGTCATTGGGATCCCTTAAGCTGAGGCTGGTGGGCGCTGGGAGCCAGCCTGAGGAGGGTCGCCTGGAGGTGCTGCATGACGGCCAGTGGGGCACAGTGTGTGATGATGATTTTAGCCTCCCAGAGGCCAACGTGGCCTGCCGCCAGCTTGGCTTTGAGTCTGCTCTGACATGGGCACACAGTGCCAAGTATGGTCAAGGGGAAGGTGAGTGACCAGGCTGTCAGGCCGCCAGGCAACAGGGCTCAGGAGCTGCTCTCTCTCCAGAGCTGAGCTCATGCCAGAGCCGCTGATGGGTAGGACGAAAGACAGGGGAGAGAGATCAGGGTTCCTCCTAACCTTAACTTGCCCTGCTCTTTCCCCTTCTTTCTGCTAGTCTCCTTACAGGAGGGTGCTTACCTTTAGGTGCCGGGGGTCTTCAAGGAGGCCCCTGGCCAAGAACTCTCTTAGGGTGGTATAACAGATAAAGTGTTGGAGTTGGAGTCAGAAAGATCTGAGATTGAATCCTGTCCCATATTCTTATTAGCCATGTAATTCAGGGGCAAGACTCGTGACCTTTTCTCAGCCTCAGTTTTCTTAGCTGTAAAGTGGGGCTAATAACAGCATTTGCCTCACCTGGTTGTCATAAAGGCCACACGAGATGTTAGTAGAGTGCTTTGTAAGTAAAGTGCTGATTTTCACTGTAGAAAGGAGAGCCTTGATGGCAAACACCATCCATTTCCCCTACAATTACATACTCCTTACTGCTTGGCAAAGTACCTATGATAAAGTAGTTGCTTAATAAATGCTTGTGGTAGGTAAGTCACTTAACCCCAATTGCCTTGCCTTCGCCCCTCCAAAAATAATAACAATAAGTAAATAAATGCTTGTTGATTGATTGATTTAAAGGAAATCAAGGTTAAGAAAGAAAGTGGGGTCGGTGGCCTCTGACCTCATCTACTCCTGGCCCTAAGCACTGTCCCTGACCCCTTCTCCCCCGACAGGCCGCATCTGGATGGATAATGTTCGCTGTGTGGGCACTGAGCACTCCCTAGCGCAGTGCAGTTTCAATGGCTGGGGCGTCAGTGACTGCAGCCACTCTGAAGACGTCGGGGTCGTGTGCCACCCCCAGCGCCTGCCTGGGCACCGTTCAGAGAGGCCGTCCCAGACCCTGGGGCCACAGGTGAGAAGAAAGCCTGGAAAATGTGCTCCCCTCCTACTCTGGACAGAGGACACACACAGCCCTTGGTGTCATGGGTGGAGAGGTCCCCTTACTGTACATCAGTAGACTGATAACTCCTTGAGGCAGGGAATTTTTTTTTGTCTTGGTATCCCCAGAGGGTAGGACGCTGCCTCGTTCAGAGGAGATGCTTACTAAATATACCGAATTGATGCTGGGAGCCCAGAGAGTAGAGAAGTGAGGAAGTGAGATCCTCCTGCTGAGAATGAATTCACCAGGGCTGTTTTCTCTTATGAAGGCTGAGGCCAGACCCCAGGACCAGGGAGCATCTTTGAGTCTCTAGAGGCTGAGCAGACTTGGAGAAGAAAGAGTCTGGGCCTGCTGAGAATTTCGGAAACAGCTTACCAATTTAGCAGAGGGAGGCCAAGTGGGGGCTGTCACCCACACAGCTAGCCACAATTGCTGCCTCTTCCCATCACAAACATCCCAGAGCTAAAAACAGCCACGGCCAAACAACCAAGGGCAGGCAGGGCAGGGCTCTGTACGTGGGATAGCCGCCAGCCTGAGGGCAGCCACCCTTAGCCCACCTGATGGGGGGAGTAGATGGGGGAAGATCGGCTTGAAGGGGAAGACTCTCCATAGGGGTATTGCCTGGATCAAGGCAGTTTGAGGGCCAGAGGGGATCCCAGAAAGTAGATGGAAGATCTCGGGATTAGACTAGAGGCAGTGGAGGCTGGCTCCTAACTGAGCCCCAGGTGCTCACTTCTGGTGGTTTCCCAATAGGTAGTATGGAAGGGAAAGGGGATTCCATGGGTTTTCTATACTCCCTATGTTTATGTGATCCTGTGTGTCTGGGCAGGGACAGCGGCTCGAGGAAGTTAGAATCAAGCCCGTGCTGGCCAGCGCCAAACGGCAGAGTCCCATTCTGGAGGGGGCCGTGGAGGTGAGATTCGAGGGCCACTGGAGGCAGGTGTGTGACCAGGGCTGGACCCTAAACAACAGCAGAGTGGTCTGCGGGATGCTGGGCTTCCCCAGTGAGGTGCCAGTCAACACCCACTTCTACAGGTAGGGAGACCCTGAGAGCCAGCAGGCAAGGAGAGGCTGGGTAGTCAGGGATGAGCTTAAGTGTGGGCCTAGGCTGGATGTTCTAGGTTCAGGGACTGCATGCAGTAGGAAGGAAGCCAGCCCCTAGTCACCTGGGGGCACTCTGGGCTTCTCCAGCTTAACACATAGAGAGTGTAGAAATAGAATGGATCAGAGAAGAAAGAAGAAAAAAATCCATCTGCAAGACAAAGGTATTTAATTGTGAAACCGAAAAGCTGCAACATTTAAAGGAATTTGATGAGAATATTCATGTTTAAATTCCTAAGTAAAAATCTGGACTATGTCAGATCTATTTAAAGTGCTGTCTAATTGGTGTTTTTGGCTGGATGTCAGGGGGCTCAAAGCTAGCCAAGATTCTAATTCCAAATGGTCTGGGTGGGGGCCCTGCTCCATAGAGGGTCAGACCTTATTTTTCCACAGAATTGGGAATTCTCTTCCTCCCCCAAGTAGCTCCTCTCTCCTGGCCTGCTTCATGTGGCTCTGCCCCAAGGTCCAGCCTCACGTGCCCCAAAGGAAGGGTGACAAGGGGCCACGAGGGCATCATGTGATTCCTGCTCTGACTGCTGCCAGGACATAGGCCCTTGCTTGGCCTAAATTCTACTAATTGCATGTCTGGGCCGTTGCTGACTCAGTCACTACCCTGGGAGGCTCTGATTATAGCCTAGGCTGCTGCTCCCTAGAACCAGTGACCTTCACCTTGATGGGTGATTACTCCTTTCCCTGTCTCTTTCCCCTTGAATCCAGAGGGAATGAAAGGAGGTGGTGGAGATAAGGGAAGGATGTAGGGGCTCAATGGAACAGTCAGGGTGTCACTGCCTTGAAAGGCCCTCAGAGGTAGCCCAAACAGGCTGGTTTCATAGATAAAGAAACTGAGGCTGTGCAGTGAATAGAACACAGGCCCTGGAGTCAGGAGAACCTGAGTTCAAATCCAGCCTCAGACACTTAACACAAAACTAACCATGTGACCTTGAGCAAGTCATTTAACCTTAATTGCCCTCCAAAAAGGGAAAAAAAACAACCCTGAGGGTTAAATGATTTGCCCAGGGACACAAAGATAGGAAGAAGGGTGAACCAGGATTTGAATCCAGATCTTGTGGCTCTCCCCATTGAACCCCAAAGCTTGTCCCCAGAGAAAGTGGGAATGGGCTGAAGGGAAGGATCCATATAGCCACATTTCAATCCCTCACCTAGAGTTTTCTTCATCTGCAGGAAACTCTGGAATATGAAGATGAAGGACCCCAAATCTAGGTGAAGAGTGGGGAGGTGGGTGGCAGGGTCAGCCTCTTCCCATGCCCTTTCCTCTTGCTCCCTCCCTTGATTTCTCCCTTTCTCTCCCTCCCTCCCTCCCTGGCTTTCTCCCTTTCTTTCCCTCACTTCCTCCCTTTCTCTCTCTCTCTTTTTCCCTTTCTCTCCCTCTTTCTCCTTTTCTCTCCCTTCCTTTCTCTCTTTCCCTCCCTTGCTTTCTCTCCTTCTTTCCCTCCCTGTCTCCCTTTCTCTCCCTCCTTCCCTCCAGGCAGTCCATGCTCTCCTCCCTTGCTTTGTAGACTGAGGAGCCTGACCAAGAAGAATTCCTTTTGGATCCATCGTGTGAACTGCCTGGGGACCGAGCCCCACATGGCCAAATGCCAAGTGCAGGTGTCCCCACCAAAGGGCAAACTGCGGCCAGCCTGCCCCACAGGCATCCACGCTGTGGTCAGCTGTGTGGCAGGACCACGCTTCCGCCACCCCAAGGGGAAGCCCCACCGCAAGGAGGTGAGGGCTTTAGGGGAGGGGAGAAGGAAGGCTATTCTTAATGATGATGAGCAGCCCTGGAAGGGCCCCAGCAGCCGGTCATAAACGAGTGACCAGGGGCTCCTGGAGAGAGGGGCTTTAAGGCGAAGGGTATAAGCTTGCTCCTATGGGGAGCATTTTTCACACAGCTCCTATTTTCAAAGCGCTTTAACAGTTGCAAACATCCACCCTGAGAGGCAGCTAGTGCGAGGAGTCACACGTAAGTAACCCCATTTTACAGATGAGGAAGGTGAGGCTGGCGAGACCATCGCACAGATAGTGCGTGTCCCAGCTGGCATTTATTTGCACACAGGTCTGTCCTGACTCCAAGTCTGATGCCTTTCTATGGTACCAGGCTATTTCAAAGGAGGCCTTATCAACCCCGGGCATGTGGAGGGTTTGGAATCGCAGAGTAAGACCTGGGAGGGACCTTGCTGGTCTCCAATAGCCTCATTTTATAGATGAAACAAAACAGAAAGAAACAAAACCCGGTTACCTGGCTTGCCGAGGTGGCGGGCCGAATCTGGGGCAGGACCAGGACCAGAACCCAGCTCCCTTCACTCCCGGCCCGGCTGCTTTGCTTTTCATCCGCACGTCCTCGCTTCCAGGCTGCCTGCTCATTCCAGGTCTCTCCCTCCAGGAGGCCCAGGTGCGGCTCCGAGCTGGGGCCCAGGTGGGTGAGGGCCGGGTAGAAGTGCTGATGAATGGCCAGTGGGGCACCGTCTGTGACCACAAGTGGAACTTGATCTCAGCCAGTGTCCTGTGTCGCCAGCTAGGCTACGGCTCTGCCCGGGAGGCCCTCTTTGGGGCTCAGCTGGGCCAAGGTGAGTGAGGAGCCCACGGATAGGGCCTGACACTCCAACCTTGGAGAGTGCATCCTTCGGGGTCCACAAAGTGATAAATGCGGGCATGGGATGAGAGGGAAACTGAGGCCGGGGCGGGGCTAGGCCTACAGAGAAACTGAACTCTACCGTCTCCTTCTCGTGCACAGGACTGGGACCCATCCACCTGAGAGAAGTGCGGTGCAGTGGGTATGAGAGGGTCCTCAGTGACTGCCCCGCTCACGACGCAGCTCAGAGTGGCTGTCAGCACGAGAACGATGCAGCCGTCAGGTGCAACATCCCTAACATGGACTTCCAGAAACAGGTGAGCCAGGGCTGGGGGCAGCAGGCGCGGCCCCAGAGGCTTCCACAGGGAGCTGCCATCCCTGGCTCACACTGGCTGACGGCAGCTGGTCTCTGGTGCCTCCACTGCCGAGGCCAGCCCGGCGCTCAGTGATGGACCCAAGGACTACTTTCCCTGGTTCAGGGTTCCCTGGGGCATCCTCTCTAGGGCTCCGCCCCCTCTTTGTCTCCTCGGCTGTCCCTAGGACGTTTTGCCTTGCTTTGAAAACCACATCCTCTACCTAATCTCTTAAGGGCTGGATTTCAGATACTTTTAACCAGCAACTAACTTTCACTAGTAGGGAAAGGGAAGCAGGTCTATTCTCCCAGGTATCAGGTGTTTTTTGTTTTTAAAAGAGGCCACACTCTTGCCTTTACAAAACAAATCTTACCCTTAGAGGAATGTTATCTAATGGTGGGAATTTCTGGTCTTCTAGGAGAGAAGGTATCTAGGCAGCGGGTGGTCTCAGGGGCAGTTGGGACCTTGCAGCAATCCTCAAATAACACTTCCTAATCACTCATGGACATTACTGTATATAGGGAGGAGATGATTGCTTTCACAAGGCTTTGGCTGTTGCAGATTCGATTGGCTGGTGGGCGCAGCCCAGAGGAGGGCCTGGTGGAGGTTCTGGTGGAGATGAATGGGGCCCTCCAGTGGGGAGCTGTATGTAGTGACCTCTGGGGACTCAATGAAGCCATGGTGGCCTGTAGGCAACTTGGCATGGGTTTTGCCAGCCACGCCATCCAGGTAGGTCCCAGATGGCCTCCCCAATGATCCCTTTCTGGTCCGTTTCATGGGAGTTACTGGGTGGTGCTGCCCCTTGGTAAAGTCCTTGGGCTCTTGGAGCCGGGGCCCCCCTGAAGTCCTTTGCTGTGCCAGGGAGTCTATGCTGACTGATCTGTCAATGGCTGTTTTCTCAGGACACTTGGTACTGGCAGGGCACTCCAGGGGCTGGCAAGGTGGTGATGAGTGGGGTACACTGCTCGGGCACAGAGCTGGCTTTGCAGCAATGTCAGCGGCACGGGCCTGTACACTGCTCCCACGGGGTTGGCCGCTTCTCAGCAGGAGTCACCTGCACGGATAGTGAGTAACAACTGGGGTGTGTGGGCCTTGGGTGGGGGCATGGCTTTGGGCTGTAAGAGCCATGGGAGTTATTCTCAACTCCAGATGCTGCCCCTGCCTGAGGCTGGGCCTCCAGGCATGGGGGAGGGCAGCAAAGGGAGCCTCGGCCCTTGGTCATGGAGAATCATTCAAAGGGCCAGGTTGGTAGGGGAGGGGAGGTCTGTTCATCGATGAAATCACGAATGATGAAAGCCCTGGACTCAGGAGACCTCTTCTACTTAGCATTCAGTGATCTTGGGGGAAAGTCACTTTCCATTTCTTTTCTTTTCTTTTGTAAGCAATTGGGGTTAAGTAACTTGCTCAAGGTTACACGGCTAGTCATTATTTGTGTGTGGGTGCTCATTTTCTGAGGCGGGATCTGATCTCGGGTCATCCCAACTCCGAGGCCGGCGCTCTTACTCACTGCGCCAACTAGCCGCCCCCACTTTCCATTTCTGAACCTTGGTTCCTCATCTGAAAGATGGACATAATAAAGTCTCCCTGTCTTGTTGTGAGCATTACCTAAGAATGTTCAGGAAAGCTCTTTGTGAAGTGTTATTCAGGTGGAAGCCTGTTCCTGGCCCCAGTTTGGTAGAGCAGGAGGGAAGGTCTTTTGGGGGGGAGGGGTGGGGAATGCAATTAGCCTTTGGCCCTCTGTTGACCCCAGGTGCCCCAGACCTGGTGATGAATGCACAATTGGTCCAAGAGACAGCCTACCTAGAGGACCGCCCACTGAGTCTGCTGTACTGTGCCCACGAGGAAAACTGTCTCTCCAAGTCCGCTGACCACATGGAGTGGCCCTATGGGTACCGCCGCCTGCTGCGTTTCTCCTCCCAAATACACAACCTTGGCCGGGCAGACTTCCGACCCAAGACTGGGCGCCATAGTTGGATCTGGCACCAGTGCCATAGGTGGGCACCCATGTTAGCCTTGGCTCGGGAAAGCCTGGATGCTTCAGGCTGAAGTGAGGCTTCTGTGCCTGCTATCCCAGGGCATCAGGCAGTTAGGACCTTTAACCGTCCCCATGAGGAAGGCTTTCCTTGGGGGTGGATGGTTTCTCGTTAGACGTCCCCTTCTCCAGGTTAGGCAGTGACCAGGCAAGGCAGGATGGGTACAGACCTGCAGTGTCTTTCTTCCTTCCTGGATGCTCCCACATTGTTAGGGTTAAAATCTTGGCTGTTTGAGAAGGGCTTTGTCCCAGCACGCTGAACTTTTTTGGGGAAAGGGCATACTTCCTCCAATAGCAGACTGGCACTGAATGACTGACCCTGCCCAATGACCTGGCTCCCTTGACCCTGTGGGCTCCCAATCCTCCTGGGACCCCACCTCCCACAATGCCACTGTTACATTCCCTGACTTCTCTTGAGAGTTGGGAGAGGATTTCTATCAGCAATCAGGCACCATAGAGGCAGACCAGACTTTCAGGAGTGGACCCTGTAGGAGATCCATGCCACCCTTTTCTCCTACTCAGAGAAAGAAGCCTGGCACCCCGATCTCTCTCCAGGCCTCTGGGGTCTGGCATCTTTCCCCTACCTCAAATGAATTTGCCCCAGATACCAGAATTCTTAGCATGGTTCTTTCAGGGTCCTGGCTCCAAACTCCACAGCCCTCCTGGGCACAGAGGCTTTTGCCAACAGGTTAGGCCCTGTGGCAACCTTGGATTTAGCACCTTCTCCTGGAGGGTTCTTTCAGGGTAGTGATACCCAGAAACCTGTGAGCTTGGAAGGGGCCCACTCATCTCATACTGTCCTGGCTCCTTGGCCCTCTGAACTCTCTGCATCTCAACTGCTTCACCCAGGAGGCTGGCCATTAGAGAACCTAGTCACAAATGCCTGGTCATTCAGTGACAGGAAAGTGGAAACTCCAGAAGTCGGGAGGAAAGATTGAAAGCCTGTAGTGCCCCTGACATGTGACAGAGACTCAACCAGGGGGAGAGACAATGCTAGTGATAAGGACAGCAGAGAAAACACCTTCCCTTAGGGAAAAGAGCTGCAGGGGTGCGGTGGGGAGGAGGCATTTTTGGGATTGGTCCTACCCAGGATAATAAGCAACATTCCCAACAGAGCTGTTATTACTGCCACTTTGGACAGCACACTAGCAATTTGGTCTCAGTCTGACATGGAAGAAAGAGCTCCCCTTAAAGGCGTCTTGGCTCCCACACAGGTCCCCAGGCCACATGGTACCAAGGCTTTCAACCCTGCCCTGCCCTGCCCTGCCCTGTCAAGCTGTCCTTTCAAGCTGAGGAGGACAAGTGTGTAGGGACAGCCTTGCTGTTGCCTGGAAGAGGGCAGGGACCAAGGTGCTGGAAAGCAGGCCCTGACCAGACACTGGCTTTGCATCTGGGTGGCAGCTCTGGGCACTGATCTCTATCACACTCTGTAATAATAGAGCCGACTTCCCCAGAACAGACCCTGTCCTGATGCTGGGGGTGACAGGCTTCCTTTCTTTTGTAGGCACTACCACAGTATTGAAGTCTTTACCCACTATGACCTTCTCACTCTCAATGGCTCCAAGGTTGCTGAAGGACACAAGGCTAGCTTCTGTCTAGAGGACACCAACTGCCCCACAGGTACTTGGTTACCCAGGCCCTCCATTCTCAGATTAGACTATGTTTTCAGATTCTTCCCCATCCCCATCCCATTCTCCCTATGCTGTTATATTACCTACTGTGCCAAGCCCTCAGAGCCTTCAGGTAAGGGCTGGAGAAAGCTAGCAGTAAGCTAAAGGTAGTCCTGCTGCCTGGGGCCCTGGGAACTCGCAGGAAGAGGGAAGATGTTCTCTAGGTCACTAAACACATTTCCCCAATCGCTGAAGCTGCCGTCACCTTCCTTTAGGGCTCCAGAGGCGTTATGCCTGTGCCAACTTTGGAGAGCAGGGGGTGACTGTGGGCTGCTGGGACACCTATCGTCATGATATCGACTGCCAGTGGGTGGACATTACAGATGTGCGTCCTGGGGACTACATCTTCCAGGTAACGTTGGTCCACTCCAGGTCCACCACAGTTCACATGTCCACCTTCTGCCTCCTGAGGTCCTGAGAGAGCTACTATGCAGACTACCTCCTGGGGTCACTAAGACTATTTTTAAAACCCCTAACATTTTCTTCCAAATGACCCTGTGAGGTAGGTAAGAAAAGAATGATTGCCCGAATTTTTTTTTATACAGCCTTAGCCCAGGGAGATAGTGACTTAATCATGTTTTATAACATTGCCCTTAGAGGTTGTTTATTGTGGTCTGTTTCTGGAATGTCCTCTCTACCAGCACGTATGGAATCTGATTTGGCAGACGTGCCCACTCCACTTTGGGGGTTGCAATCCCCTCGACCCCCCCTCCCACTCCATCTTTTCTCTCAAACAGGCAATGTGCCCATGCTCTGCTCTGTTTATAGATTCTGCCTTCTTTTCTTTGTCCCTTTCAGGTGATTGTAAATCCCAAATTTGAGGTGGCTGAGTCAGATTTCTCCAATAACATGATGCACTGCCGATGCAAGTACGATGGGCATCGGGTCTGGCTGCATGGCTGTCACACAGGTATGGGCTGTTGGAGTTGCTGACCTTGTGAAGGAGTAATCTGTAGAATTATGTCCCAAGTTACGACCATTCACTGTCTGTAAGGAGAATTCAGTCGAGGGGAGGATGTGTTCCCTAGTAAAGTTCTTGCAGAAACTACTTTCCTAACACTTCCCCGTACTAAACCTCCATCCCTATATGACCCTTAAAGCTCCCCCAAACCTTAAGAAACAGCCTCTTAACTGTATGCCCCTCCACCTCCTTCAACCTTTTCAATCATCCCTAATGACAAAGATGAAAACAAGGGTTTGGTTTTTTTTTTACCCCTTTTCCTAGGCTTTTTTTTTTCTTTTGGCACTTTCTCCTATCCACACCCACCCATAGCCTCTCCCTGCCCTGGCTGCCACATGGACAATGGCGATGCTTGGCAGCAGTGGTAGCAATGGCTCTCAGTGTGGGGCTCTCCTCTCAAGCTGTGGCTACATGATCCTGAGCAAGACTGAGAAGGGCGGGGTTAGGGCAGAAGTAAAGGGTGGTGGGTAACAAATGCCATCCAATTGTGAGACCTTTCCTGATTTCCCTCTCAAACTTAGCCTAATTTCAGCTGAACTTGAACATTTAGGTGCTTACTATGTGCAAGGCACTTTGTGCACTGAGAAAACTCATGTTCTGGATTTGGTTGGAAGCCCAGGGATACCCTTTGGGCAGTAGACCTAGGAATGACAATGGTGGCAGTGATGGAAGCTGGGGGTTGAGAGTGGGGAGGAGTCACACCTACCCTTCACACAGCATTAGCTCCAGAATACTGGGTTGTCCTTCCATGTACACGGAAATGAAGGGGGGAGAGAAACCACATTTCTTTCAAAGTTAGCTCCCATGACCACTGAGAACACTAAAGAGGCCTCTATTAATTCACAGCAAAGCCTTGGCCTATTCATCCTGATTTCATAGAAATGACCTACTTGTCTGGGGGTGCTGGTGGGAGGAGGTTCCCTTCTTGTGGGTGGGTTCCAGGACACAGGATGGCCTCGGGGGCAAATACCGAGTAGAAAACATGTGTATTTGCAATGATGAGTTCATGGGGAAAGAGATGTGACAGAAACTGATGCTGCCTCCTCATCCTGACCATCCCATACTACAGGTGATGCCTATGGAGCCAGCACAGAAGTGTCCTTGGAACAGCAGCAGCGACTTGTGAACAACCTCGTCTGAGGTCCTGGCCATGAGCCTCCACCTGCTGCCCAAACACCAGATACCTCAGCTCACTGGAGCCAGAGCCCTTGGGGAGCTTCAGCCTCCTGAGGAGGGCAGTGCCCAGAAGCAACAAGCATATGCTCAGGGAGCCTTGGAAGGAGAAAATGCCAGACCAGGGTGTGCTCAGCTCCCAAAGGATGGCACTAGGCTTGGGCCTTTGTCACAGGCAGCCTGTAGATGCCGAGCCCCGAGTCTCTCACAGAGTCACCGTCCCCCAGTTCCAGATTCTTACCTTCGTGGGATGGCCAGGAGCCCTGATTCTATGGTGCTTTATACATTTTGCAGTGGCACTGGGGATAAAGCTAATAGAAGTCTGATGGAATAAACTGTTCTTTGTCAGCAGTTCAAGCAACGCAGCTTGAGTAAAAAGTCAACAGTGACATCTAAGTCAACATGGTCATAGAAGTCAGTGGATTTGGCCCCATGCTTTGTACCGGTCACGGCTTCCATCTGCCCTCTTCCCTGCACCACTACCCAGTCTTCTTTTTGGATCCTCACCCATACTCAGCTATGCGTCCATGGGTCCCATTTCCCTGGCAACTTAAGTCTCAGGTCATCACTAGTGCCTGATGTCTGTGAGGATGTATATATAGGTCACACAGAACAACGGCCCGAGAAAACACAGGGGACAGTAAAATCTGGGCTCTAAGACATTCTAAGGGCCTTTGCACCAAAGAATGATTTCTGTCATCAATAGGCCTGCCTCAGGGTCACTCTTGTCTCAGGACTGGCCTCTGGTTCAGTTTAATTCCAGGTATGAACAAAGTCTCTAGAGTGAACTTCATAATGAATAAATAAGTTTTGCAATGTAATGACTATCTATCTGTTAACAAATCTTGGGGGAAGAGTGGTGCTTGAAGGAAAGAGGAGACAAAAGTGCCAGACAGAAATTTGAACTGGGCAACGTGGCTGTTATGGGCTATCAAAAAGCCCCCCCCCCCCCAGGTGGCATAAACTCCAACTGCTCTGGGAACACACCCCGGGACACTGTGGTCAGTAAAGTGCCAGTCCTCACACCATCTCTCCAACCAGGCACTGGCCAAATTCCTAGGCTACCACAAACCTCAGAATCACAGATACTTAGCTTTGGAGGTCATCTAATCCAATCTTGTGTCTGATAAGTGAATCCTCTCTTCTACCTCCCACACACGTGGTCAGCCAGCTTCTGCTTCCTGCCTCCCTCAGAGTACACCCTAGGCTCAGTACCAAGAGTGGTGGGATACAAAACCAAATAAAAAGATAAATCCCCAGGATTGTTAGTTTTTATTATTGGGAAAGGTATTCTTTTGTTCTTCTAGCTGTAAGTCTAGAGTGGACAGGGCAGACTTATGACCATGTGCCTATCCCACCCACTTCAACTGTTCCCTGCTTCCATTTAGAGTTGTCTCTCTTCTCTGAGGGCAAAAGGGGTCACGTTCTGGGGTGTACTCCACGAATACAAAATGGCATGGTTGTGTTCCCTCCTTCCCTGTACCGTACCTTCTCTTCTCAACTCCCCCAGTTCTTTTATTAAGCAGAAGGGACATTATATTTTGGTATGGCAGGTTGGGTAAACAAGGGAAGGACCGATTTCCTGTTGGCTTCAGCAAACAGCTCCAAAACAGTAACAACATTATACCCACACATGTAGCTAATGGTCTGTGGAAAAGCGTGCATCTATCGGAGGAGTATGTGGTGACTGATGAGTATGGCAGGCCAGATCCAGGCAGGGAGGTTACCCGTAGCTCCTGGCAGCACCCAGTTTCAAAGAGTGCCAGAGAAAGCAGGTCGGGCAGACAGCCACCGTTCCAGTCCCAGTGCAGTAGCCCACATCACACGCTGGACAGGAGTGGCCAGTTCCAACCTTTGGAAGGGACTGTACAAGGGCTGTGCTGTTACAGGGCTGAGTTGAAAAGGAAGGAGGGGGGATGTGGAGAGGGCGGTGTTGGCTGACATAGCTTATAACTGGGTGAGGAATGCTAACCAAGGGCCAACCACCAGATTCCAGACAGACCCTAAAGAGCCAGAGGACGGGGCCTCAGCATATTTCAGTCTCTATGAAGCTAAGGCATGAGGAACCTGAGCTTACTCCTCAGAATTCAAGTTCAGTTGTATTCTACGTAGCCTCCTGGGCATTAGGAACTGTGATTAGTTATTTCAGCTGTAGGCAGAGGATTTTAGGACTAACAGGGAATATTTGTTTTCTGGACTTAATTCTAGGCATTAAGACACTAAATCACAAGACATTAATGACTGAATAAGGATGGAACACTGTATGCATGTAAAGATGACTACATTTATTCAGTCCTAACAAAAATGGTACAGTACAGGGAAAGAGCAACAGACTTAAGAGTCAGACACCTGGCTTTGAATCCTGGCTCTGCAATTGGCTATGAGTGTCTGAGGTTTCTCATTTATAAAGTGGAGATGTCCAACGGTCCTGAAATACTCTCTGAAGCCTTTTCCAGGGCTAAATGACCATGACTTAGCATGGCTAGCTCCATTTGGTACAGGATCATAGACTCTCAGAGGCGTTAGTCTGACCCTGACCAAGAAGTGCCCAAAATTCCCAGCAAGTGGTGATCTCAGCCTCAGAAGGGCTCTCACAAGGGGTTACCTCCCACCTCCCAAGGAGGCTCATTCCATTTGGGGGTGACTCCACTTGGTAGGAAACAGATTACAGCAGAGGGCTACAATGGCTAGTATGGTAAGGCTAGTAGGGTCAACCTATTCCATGACTTCTGCCTACATCCTTCACCCAAACCAAGTCTTGAAAAAAAATGTCATCGTTCAAAAAGGGAATGGAAACAGATTCATCGCTACCACTAAAAAAACTTGAAGCATATGTCCTACTGATACAGCAGTAGAGTCATATTTGTATATGAAAAAGAAGAGTCTCAGAGCTTTTGATTTTTGCCTAAGAAAATCCTGCTTCTTATTTAGGTTATAGGGGTAAATGCCAGGAGAAAAAAAAATGTCAGGATATTAGAAAGGAGACAGAAGTGCCTTTTTGAGAGAAATATATGACATCTTAGATAATGAAGGCTAAAATGTTCTTAGGAAAGGCCAAGAGTCCTTAATGGGAAGTTATAAGAAAACTCCCTACTTGTGCTAATGACCCCTGGCTCTAAGGAAACAGAGCCAAGAAAAGGGATCTCCCCAAGGGAGAAACAGCAGAGCTGAGCAGCCCCAGTTCTGTGGTATTTCCTTTAAAAGACCACCACAAATGAAGTCACTCTATTGCAGGCCCAGCACTAACACGTCTTAAACAGAGATCTCCTGTCTCAGAGATCTGGCTAAAGATCTCCGGGAAGTTTGCTCTGGGAAGACAGGGAAGAGAAGACATTGTTGCTGTAGGTTAGAGAGAGACAGTGGGATTAAGGATCAGAATTAGAAGGATTGGGAGGTGGAGCCAAGATGGTAGAGTAAAAGCAGGAACTTGCTTGAGCTTGTGCCCCAACCACTTCTAATACCTACAAAAAAATGACTCTAAACAAATTTTAGAGCTACAGAAACTACAAAATGACAGAGAGAAACAAATCTTCCACTGAAGGCAGTCTGGCAGGTCAACAGGAAGGGTCTATTGCACCAGGCTGGGAGTGGAATGTAGTACTGTGTGGGTGCAATGGCACAGATCAGCAGCACAGACCAGCCAAAGCAGACCCCTGGGGACTGAATCACTGGCAGCTGTGGCAGTTTCCCCGAGTTCTCAACCCATAAACACCACAGAGAAAGTAAAAGGTCAGTGGGGAAACTCTGTTGGACCTGGGTGAGAGAAGAATGTGGTCTAGCTCCTGATGCCAGGGTGGTGGAGGTGGCAGTGGCTGTAGGCCCTGCTTCCAAAGCTCTAGGCTCACAGAGAGTGGGGAGACCAAGCGGCTGATCAGAGCAAAAATGCAGGAATCTCTTTGCTGGCACTGAGGCAGGATTCTCTTGCTTTGCCTTGCTTGGATCTGGGTCACAGTCTTGGGTGGTGGTCCTGGGGTAAGGAAGAGCACTGGCATGGCAGAGCTTGTGGCAACTGTGGAGAGGGCATCCTCCTCATAGTTCTGAGACTGGTGCCTAAAAGAAGCTCTGAAAATAGCTGCACAAAGCCCCAGAAATTTGGGACACAGCTCTCTCCACTCTGGAAGCAGAGTTCTACCATGGCAAAGAGCTCAAAAGTCAAGTAATTGGCTGGCAAGATGAACAAGCAAAGGAAATGCAATCAGATCATAGAATCCTTTTTTGGGGACAAAAAGGAATAAAACATGGAACCAGAAGAAGTCAATGAAGTCAGAACTCTTGCATCAAAAGCTTCCAAGAAAAATATGAACTAGTCATAGGCCATGGAGGAGCTCAAGAAGGATTTTGAAAATCAAGTAAGAAAAATAGAGGAAAAATTGGGAAGAGAAATGAGAGTAATACAAGAAAACCATGGGAAACTAGTCAACAGCCTGATAAGAAGGACCACCCCCACCCCGACAACCAAATACTGAAGAAAATAATACCTTAAAAATAGACTAACTCAAATGGCAAAAGAGGTCCAAAAAGCCAAAGAGGAGAATGCCTTAAAAAACAGAATTGGCCAGATGCAAAAGGAAGTTCAAAAGCTCACTGAAGAAAATAATTCCTTCAAAATTAGATTGGAGAAAATGGAAGCTAATTATTTTATGAGAAATCAAGATATTATGAAATAGATCCAAAAGAATGAAAAAGTAGAAGGCAATATGAAATATTTTATTTGAAAAGTTACTGACCTGGAAATAGATCCAGGAGAGATAATTTTAAAATTACTAGACTACCTGAAAGCCATGATCAAAAAGAGCCTAGACATCACCTTTCAAGAAATTATCAAGGAAAACTGTCCTGATATTGTAGAACCAGAGGGTAAAATAGAAATGGAAAGAATTCACCAATCACCTCTTGAAAAAGATCCCCAAAAGAAAACACCTTGGAATATTATAGCCAAATTCCAGAATTCACAGGTTGAGCAGTCAGGAAGAAACAATTTGAGTATTGTAGAAATACAATCAGGATAACACAAGATCTAGCAGCCCCTACATGAAGGGATTGAAATATGATATTCCAGAGGTCAAAGGAGCTAAGATTAAAACCAAGAATTACGTACCTAGCAAAACTGATTACTTCAGGGGAAAATATGGACAGTCAATGAAACAGAGGACTTTTAAGCATTCTTGATGAGAAGACCAGAGCTGAACAGAAAATCTGACCTTTAAATACAAGAAGCAAAATAAGTAGGGAAAGGTAAACAGGAAAGAGAAATCATAAGGGACTTATTAAAGTTGAACTGTTGGGGTGTCGAGGTGGCACAGTGAATAGAGCACTGGCCCTGGAGTCAGGAGGACCCGAGTTCAAAATCGGCCTCACACAATTACTAGCTGTGTGACTTTGGGCAAGTCACTTAACCCCAATTGCCCTCCAAAAAGCAAAAAAATAAAAATAAAAAAAATAAAGTTGAACTGTTTACATTCCTACACGGAAAGATAGTATTTGTAACAGAATTTTCTGAGTATTAGGATAGTTGAAAAAAAAATGTGTGTATGTATATGAATGTATGTGCATATATACATATATGTGAATATGTATGCATAGACAGAGGGCACAGGTTGAGTTGAATATGAAGTAATGATATCTAAAAAATAAAATTAAGAGAAGAGAGAGGAATATATTGGGAGAAGGGGAAAGGGAGAGATAGAATAGGGTAAATTATCTCACATAAAAGAGGCGGAGAAAGCTGTTACAATGGAGGGGAAGAGCAGGGAGGTGAAAGGGAATGAGTCAACCTTACTGTCACTGGACTTAACTTAAGGAGAGAATAACATACATACTCAACTGGTTCTCTTAACCTACAGGAAAGTAGGGGGGGAAAGGGATAAGAGGGGAGAATGATGGAAAGGAAGGCAGATTGGGGGAGAGGGTAGTCAGAAGCAAACATTTTTGAAAAGGGACAGGGTCAAAGGAGAAAACAGAATAAACGGGGGGGCAGAACAGGGTGGAAGGAAATATAGTCTTTCACAGTTTGACAACTATGGAAATATTTTGCATAACTACACATGTATAACCTATATTGAATTGCTTGTCTTCTCAGTGGGGGTGGATGAGGAGGAAAGAAAGGAGAGAATCTGGATCTCAGAGTTTTAAAAACAGATGTTAAGAAAAATGTTTTTACATGAAACTGGGAAATAAGATATATAGGCAATGGGATATAGAAATTCATCTTGCCCTACAAGAAAGTAAGGGGTAAAGGGGGAATGGGGAGGAATATAAGAGAGGATAGACTGGGGGAAGGGGCAATCAGTATGCTTGTCATCTTGGGGTGGGGGGTAGGGAAGAGATGGGGAGAAAATTTGTAACTCAAACTCTTGTGGAAATGAATGCTGAAAACTAAAAATAAATAAATAAATTCTGGGAAAATAATTAGAAATATCAGTGTATGACTTAAAAACAGTAAAAACAGGGTAGGTAGGAAGCAAGACCAAGGGATGTTGATAGTGATAATCAAGAACCAGATCACCAAAGAAAAGACCCTAAGAAGACACTAAGCCACAAGGGTGCAGGGCTCCGGGCCTCACTGAGGACCCCAGGAAAGCCTAGGTCTTGCCATGCTGGCACCTCGTAACATGGCCCTGCTGACTCCACAGTACACAGAGCCTGGGTTGAGGTCTCTGACTTGTTCTGTTTCCTGTAGGAAAGTCTCCTGGCCCTGCCCAGAGGGGTTTACTTGACCCTGGCTGCTCCTAGTCTTAATGGATTGTCTCTAGCTGCCTGCCAAGTGCTGCTGGCACAAGCTGAGATGATTACACTAAGAACATGCTGTGTGCCAGATGCTTTCTGTGGGATGACAGATTAGAGGGTGATGGGTGATGAGAAGGAGGGGGCTACAAGGCACAAATGCCAATTACTAACAATTGTACAATAATCCCACACCAGAAAAGGCCACTGTTACAGAGGACTTTGGAGACATAGGACTAGATCATTAGGGTGCAGGATGAATAAAAACTCCACTTAACCTGTGCATCATATGTATTACTGACATGAAGACAAGAAAGGAATTCCCTCTGCAGCCCCACCCTCCCCATGGCTGTGGTGATGACAAAACAGAGTAGAGCCGCCCATGTCAGGAAATAGATTTAATGCATTTCTATTACCCCATGACATCAGTGTTTACACAGGCCCGGGTGGCCATCATGCCGGGGGCACACCCCGGCTGCCACGTGACAGAAGCAACAGCAGGCAGGCTCTCAGCAAAGTTAAAGCTCTTGAGAACCAATACCCATAATGTGTTGCTGTCAGCCAGCTATAGGGCTCTGGACCTATCATTAAAAAGGAGCCAGCACTAAGTTTCTGGTTCCGGGCACCCTGAGAATACTGGGTGCTTCACCTCCATCACCTCCATGTCCAGACATCTCTGTTCACAGCTGGAAGATGTGCTGGAGGATGTTTCTCAGGGCCTATGTCTTTCCTCTCAAGGTCCTGGTATCTTCTGGCCTGGTGACCCCTCTATCTGCCCTGGTGACCCCTCTATCCTTCTGCTATTAGGTTGATTAAGCTCTTCATAGGTAAATCACTCACGCATTTATGGCTTCTCTTGCCCAGTGGACTCTAAAGAGGCATCAGCTTCCAAGTTTCTTCCTAGTTGATGAACACTACTCCTTCCTATTTTCCACATGGAGTGATTCCAAACTGTTCCTTCCAGATCTAGAAAGCAGAGCTGCCAAGACAGAGAAGTTTACTTTTTCTCTGAACCCATAGTCTCTGTCTTTCTCACATACAAAGGAAACTCAGCATGGGTCTTCTAGCCTGGAACCTTCTGAATTCATGAAAGTATCCCTTTCTTTGTGTGATATTCAGACAGTAGCCTGGTCCCGGCCTTCCCAGATGTCCTCCCGTTGCTTGGCCTCCAACCGCTTTCTTTCTGTAAAGAGAGGCAATATTAAAATTGGTTCCACACAACTCCAACTGATTGACTTTCCCTCAGGCCAAGTTTTCAGGGAAATTTCAACAAAGACAAATAGAATCACTGTTTTTCCTGACATGGTTATCAGTAACTAATGCCTCTGCAATACCAATAAGAAAATGTCATATCATAGAGAAACAAGGGAAAGAATGAAGAGACAAGAAAAGGGTATATTTCATAAAACCAGCTCCTAGGTGTATTTATTAGTTTAATGGTTTTCTTACTTTCAGTTTTATTAATCTCTCCTTTGAGTTTCAGGATTTCCAATTTGGTGTTTAGCTGGAGATTTTTAATTTGTTCTTTTTCTAGTTTTTTTTAGTTGCATGCCCAATTCATTAATCTGTTCTTTCTCTACTTTACTGATTTTAGAAATATAAATTTTCCCTTAAGTACTTTGGCTGCAACTCACAAATTTTGGAAAGTTGTCTCATTGTTGTCATTCTCTTTAATGAAATTATTGCTTGGTCCTCTGATTTGTTCTTTGACCCACTTGCTCTTTAAGATTAGATTATTTAGTTTCTAGTTAATTTTTAATCTTTCTTTCCATGGCCCTTTATTGGATGTAATTTTTATTGCAACATGATCTGAAAAGGATGCATTTAATATTTTTGCCTTTTTGCATTTGACTGTAAGATTTTTATACCCTAATACATGGTCAATTTTTGAGTAGATGCCATGTACTGCTGAGAAAAGGTATATTCCTTTCTATGTCCATTCAATGTTCTCCAGGTCTACACATCTAACTTTTCTAAAATTCTACTCACTTCCTTAACTTTTCTTTCTTGTTTATTTTTTGGTTAAATTTATCTAGTTCTCAGAGGGGAAAGTTGAGATCCTCAACTAGTATAATTTTATTATTTCCTCCTGTAACTCATTTAACTTCTTCAAACATTTGGATGCTATATCATTTGGGGCATATATGTCTAGTAATGATATTGGAAAAATATATTTCAGAACTAAGATCGGACTCCAGCACATCCCAGCTATCAGTTCTTGCTTGATTATTCCTGCCCCTTTTACTCTACACTTTACTTCTCAATTGTATTAATGCCTCCTTCAGACTGCCTGTCATTTTGGAGTTAGTTTGTTTTACATTCATCTCTCATTTATTCAAGAGGAACAAGGATTGGGGTGAGGTGTCAAGAATGTATTTAAATACTCATTACCGAACCTCTAGTTCTAAAATCCAATGGAAGTGATAACGCTGGAATAAGCTATACTTTCTTAACATTGCTTTTCTGCAAAATATTTCCTAAGTTTAGTGTTCTGGGATTACTGATGGGGGGAGTTTGGGGCAGAATGAATGAGGGCAGATGAGGGCAGAATGAATATCCAGTAAATGATAATGACCACAAGAAATGGTGGAGAACTGATGTTGCTTCTAAGACCACTGAAAATGCAATTTTGGAGGCAGTGGCTTAATTTTCTCTTTTTAATTTGACAGTGAGAGGCAGCATGGCACAGCCCTGAAGACAAGAAGACCTGGGTTCAGGTCCTACCTTTAACACAAACTGGCTGTGAGACTCTAGGAGAGTCACTCAACTTCTCAGTGCTCTAAGTCACTCTTTAAGATTTTAAGTTGCAGAGAAATTGCCAACCTGCATTGTTTGGGAGTTTCCTCACACCAATGAAATTACTATCTTCAAATTTTATAAAAAAAGCTTTACCAATTATTTGCCATTTGGGTCTATTGAAAGGATTAAATATGCTGATAGCTATAAGGGACTTTATAGTATGAAGATCAAAGAGGCTGAATAAATAAAAATACTTTTTGAATTATACCTTAACAGAGAAATGAGATATCTTGTCTTTAACTTTCTGGTTCTAAAGCTCTGGGGGCAAAAGCACTGCCAGGTTGCAGACTAGTAGGTGACAATGACAGGGAAAGGAATTCATTGCAATTTGGGCTCCATCTTGTGGTATGCACTGAATACAGCAGCCAAGACATCCAAGTAAAAAATGAGAATGAGCCTGTAGGAGCAGTTCATCAAGGCAAATGTTTGGTCAATCAGTGCCCTGTTCTTCCCTTTCAGAAAATGATTGCCTGGGAATAACCCTGAGGTTAAGATTTGGCTCTAGGTCAGGCTGGGGTCACTAGACATAGGGCATCCAAGTGTAATGGCTATAACTGGCTTGTTTAGAAAACTGAGGAAGAGCCTAGTTCTCCAACAGAGAGGAGCTTATTAAGTAATTAAAGGTGGAGGAATGTTAAGAGAAAGTGAGCAGAAATTGAAAAGGATTCTAGACTACAAGAAAACTAAATGGAACTCTTAGAAAATAAAAAAGTGAATTTTCAAAAATCAAGCTTTTCAATCAATCTAAGGAAACTATAAAGGGCTGGAGATCAAGGGATGCTTAATCTAATGTCTACCGTGTACCAAGGGATGATCAATGGAGAGATTTTCATGGGGTCTGTGAACTTTAATTGGGGGGCAGGAGGAGGAGAAAAATATACAAGCATATACGCATGCATGTATGTATACATACACACAGATATAACACATATATAGACACACATATATTCCATATATGTGTATGTGTATCTCTCTTTTTTATTAATCCTTTGCTAAAAATTAGCATTCACTTCAATTAGGAATGTAGACCACAAACATTTTGAGAAGGGGTACATAGACTTCAAAAGCTTGCCACAAGGGTCCATTCATGACATAAAAATGGTTCAGAACACCTGTTTTAAGGGAAAGTAGAATAAAAGGCAAAGGAGTCCTAGAGGGGTGAGTTTGTTAACATTAATCTTTTTTTTTTTTTTTAAAGCAATTGGGGTTAAGTAACTTGCTCAAGGTTACACAGCTAGTCATTATTTATGCGTGGGTGCTCATTTTCTGAGGCCGGATCTGATCTCAGGTCATCCAAACTCCGAGGCCGGTGCTCTTACTCACTGCGCCACCTAGCCGCCCCTTGAGGGCAATTGGGGTTAAGTAACTTGCCCAAGGTTACACGGCTAGGTTTTTTTTGTTTGTATGGATTAAGTGTCAGAGGCTGGGCTCCGAACTCAGTTAACATTAATCTTTAAGAGAATATAAAAACCATGGGAAATGTGAAGGAAAACTAGATGGTTCACACCAACAAACAAGCCAACTCCCCCTAGTCCCCCCATTAGAAATCAGTACAAAGCAACAGTGAATACACTCTGAAATGTTCAAGGAGGCCTAGAATAGGAGAATGTCAGAGCTGAAGGAGAGAACATTCAGGGCACCATGCTCATTTTACAGACAAGGGAAAGGTAGACCACATTGGGAGCCAGGGCCTTCCATGCTCTCCATCAAGTGCTCTTTCCCTTAGGCCCTAATGTTACTTTAAAATACAACCTGGAAACACAAACAGGAAGATATGTAAAGCAAAAAATCAAGATGACCGCTGTCCCTTTAACCAACTGAAAATAACAGAAAACACTAAAAGGTGGTGAAGATTTGTTCTGCCTGTTTCTGCAGAGCTCCAGGATGAATTTTAATAAGTGATACAGAAGCTAAGAGCAGGGACAGTTTTATAAAAGACAGATTTAGGAGAGATAGAGAGGAAAAAAACGACAGCAGAACTGGTGCCAGAGTATGAAAGCACCTCAACGCATCTAAATAAACAGGGCCTAATGACTTATACATTTCCTAATTTTAAATGAATTGACTGAAGTCACTGGAGGGTCACTAGCTACCATTTCTCAGACTTGGGGCACAAAAGATTGGAAAAAGGCCAGTGTTTTCATTTTAAAAAGGGAAAGGGGATGTGACCTGTATGATTTACTTCTACACCTGGGAAAAATAATGAAAAAAATCATCACAAAATCAATCCACAAACACCTACAGAATGATAATGAGCATGGCTTTCTGAAGAACAAGTCCAACCACACTAATCTAATATCGTTCTATTACTTTGAGTGAAAAATGTGGTAGATCAAGGGTAGGTGAAAAATGTGACCTATCTTGATTTTGGTAAGGCTTTAGATGTTTGATTCAGCAAGCATTTAGATATTTATCAATATACTGAGAAAATGTAGTTCAGCTTGCAGAAGAGTTATGTTGGAGGTGGGGAGATACACTACCCTGAAAGGTCATACTTAGAGGATGATTATCTAGAGGTTAGTATTATCAGTCTGGGGAACTCAGTGGTATTCAGCAGGGCTCCTAGGCTAGGGTTGTTAAACATTTTCATCACTCTTCTATGGCTCAGTGGAAAGAAGAGGGAGACTTGCAGAAGTCAGAAGACAGAGATTTATGTACTGACTCTATCACCAATTAGCTCTGTGACCCTGGGCAAATCATTTGCATCTAGTTTTCAGCTTCCCTTTCTATAAAATGGGCACAAGACATCCATGACACACTCTCAGGGCTGTGGTCAGCTATAAGAACTCTCACTGCTGATTGTGATGGAAGAAATGGGATGTTCACTAAAACTATTAATGACCCTCGGGGGGAGGGGGAGAACATAGATCGAATGTGTTAGTGATGTGGTCAGACAGATACTAAGGTACTGCCATTTATATAAGGAGTAACCTGGATTACAACAAACAGAAAACTTTCTAAATAGAACAAAGTTGAGCAATAGCCATCGATGTAGTTTTGTGATTTAAAAATAGCCCAATAATGGGATGAATAACTAGGAATGCTGGCATTCAGAACTAAGCCTTGCTGGAAACAGCCAGGTCAGGAGCTCCCTTCTGACCCTAGCTACCTTCTAATATATTTATTGTGTATCAGACTGTGAATTCCATGAGGGAAGGGCCAATGTTCATATCATTGTCCCTCTCCTACTATCTAGCACAGTCCTTTACAATAATTTTTTGGCCTGGACCAGTGGTTTCATTGTTGTAGTTAACTTCTGATGAACCAATTTCTTCATCTAATGAAAATCTGGCAGTTTGTAACCTGAGTATAAGAGGCTCGCCCAGCTCCAGTCAGTCACTATGACAGGCTGTCTATTTGCTTTACACACAGGATCAGCTGAATTGAATTGTCTTCCCGAATGGGATGCAAGATTCATAAGGCAGGGGCTATGACTTACTTTTCTGTATTCCTAAACAACACCTGGGCTGTGGAACCTTGTAGTGACTTAATAAATATTTTAGGAAGGAAAATAGTAGGGAATTTTTTCAACTAGTATTAATTCAAGATCAAAAAACTTAAAATTCTTTCAACTCTTGAATGCATTATTTTCTAGCTAAAATAAAAATTTTCAGCTTTTGCAAGAATACTAGGTACTAAGAATAAAATCTTAAAAATTACAAAGAAGAAAATAAAAGTTCAGAAGGGAATAAACAATTAGGGCAATCTTCTTATCATCATGTTAAGTTTAATATATATTTTTCAATACAATCTATGTAATAGAATTTCACAGTTTCATATACAATCCTTATATGTGTATATCTGAATATCTCTATTTGTTCATGATTATTAAATTCACACAAAGAAAAAAATGTTTCCAAGTGCCAAGTGAGGGTGATATCCTAACAATTCAACCTGTCCAAAAATGGAATGGGTTCCTCAGGAGGTAGTGGGCTTCCTCCCTCACTGGAGATCTTCAAGCCAAGTGGGGATGACCATTTGTTATGTATGTGGCACAAGGACCAGAGGATGAGAGTTCTGGAGCTAGAAGGGCCAGAAGAGTCTCATGTGGGCATGGACTGGACTCAATGGCTCTGGGGTCCCTCCCACCTCAGAGATCACATAAGATAATTCTGTCACAGGCACCTCCAGAGTTATCTACAAAAAGATCTTACTTTTAAATTATCAATGTTTTAATTAAGTAGACTGGGTGATGAAAGCTCTTTCTTCCAGTCTACAGCTCGGCCACAACCAAGCAGAACCAAGGGCAATGTGGACTAGAAGTACAGAAAGCTTGAGAAGATAAGAAGGAGCTAAGCTGAGGCTGCTATCACAAAATCGGTGTAAGAGGGGATCTCGTCTAAGGTGAAAAGGGAAAGTTCCCCAGGTCTTTTTGAGTCAGGTCTTCACACATGGCTTCATGGCATAAAGATGCACTATGTGAAATTATTCAAAACCACAAACCCTGAATCTGTGAACAGGATAGTTTCTTGTGCTGTCCAAGCTTTAGAGTAAGAGGATGGAGAAAATGTGTAAAGGAGATGACAAGCAAGGCACGAAGAGGATCAAATAAGGCTTAGGAAGAAAAGTCAAAGGCATTGAGGCCTGGAGAAGGCTTCGGGGGAAGGATGGGATGGTGTTAGGAACAATGTCAATACTGTTATAATGATTTTACAACAAATCCACCCAATTACTATCACAAGAGCACGTGAATAGGATTCACAAGGCATCTGAATAGGATTCCTTAATGGCAGAATCAAAGAAATGTTAGAGAGCTCAAAGGGGTTTTGTAAATCACCTAATTCAACCTCATCATTTTAAGAGAAGAAAATGGAGGTTTGCTCTCCCAGACATTTTCACACACCAGCTTGTTCTTATATCCATAAAGACTCCATCAGGGAGGCAGGTAAGTATTATTATGTCCATTCTGCAGACGAGGAAACTAGGGCACGGTGACTTTCTTCTGGCCACCCAGACACATAAAAGCAGAGACTAGATTGGAACACAGACTTTCTGACTGCTAAACTCAGTTCTGTTCCAACTCATCACTGTCTTCATAAGGATTCTCTATTTCTACGAAGGAGAGAACTAGGGAGAAAAAGGTTAATAACAACAACAACAAGGTTAAATTGACTGAGGACTTTTCTGGCAATGAAAGTTCCTAGAAACTGACAGAGGTTACCAAGGGAGATCGTGGAATTTCTTCCTCTGGAGTCTTTCAGAACAGAATTGATTATCATTTTCTAGGGAAGGGTTAAGTATGATATGGCCTCAAGGTCTCATCCAACCTGGCCTGATGCTAGGATTTTTATGGTTTTGTATTTTTTTAACTTTAATCTGCAGGGCAGCAATGAAAAGAGAAACAACTCATCTATGATGCCTCAGGGAGGTATATATTTCCTTAACCCATGAATGGAGAGGAGGCCTCCTGACAGTGGTGAGATTTGATCAATGTTATAAAAATATAAAGTGTTGTGGCTGGAAAAAAACGGTGACAGAAATAGTGCTGGATGGGTTTCCATTTCTTCTAGAGCTCTCTCTCATCTTGAAAGAGAAGGTTAGGGCCTGAATTCAGATGCTGATAAGTGGACATTTTGGGGCTCCACAGAAACACAACAGCATCTGCTTAATCTGGAACAGTGCTGGTAAGAAGAGGTGTTACTACAACACGAAATTCTCCTATGCAAATACTGTTCTCAGACACAAAGATTAGGATCATTTCTAGAAAATAAGGAAGAAAGAGTCTCTGAAGACAGATCTTTTAGACCATCAGTACCAACAGAAAGAAACTTGTTACAGTAGGTCACTAAATCAAGATAAGGGACTTTTTGGTGACACAGTGGATACAGCTCTGGGTCTGGAGTCAGGAAGACCTGAATTCTAATCTGTTCTCAGATACTTACTAGCTGGGTGACCCTGGGAAAGTCACTTATCCACTACCTGCTTCACTTTCCTCAACTGTCAAATGGGGATAATAACAGCGCTTACTTCCCAGGGCTGCCATGAAGATCACACAAGTTGACACTAAAGCACTTCAGTACAATGCCTGGCACATAAGAGGTGCTTAAACATGCTTGCCTCCCTCCCAGCAGAGGCTAGTCACAGCATCTACATATAACTGGCATGGCAAGGTACTGACATGTCTACTGCTAGCACTGTCTGCTACAGTCCTACCAAGAAAAGCACGCATTGAAGGGCGCTGAAGGGAGGGCTGGGCAAGACTCGTGTTTGCCAACTGAAATATCTACAAAGACAAGTGCCATAACACAAGCGGTAACATTCCACTGGCAAGCAAAGGGTTAACAGCCCTGCCATCCTCCCCAGGGCCCTTTAGTTACTGTTCCTCAAAATCAACAGGACACCTCTCTCCTGCCTCTAGTCTCCAAGAGGACTTCAATCATGGAGCCGAGCACAAAACTCACAACGAGCTCATTACCATCATTAAGGTTTCAAAAACAGTTGGGGGGGGGCGGAGCCAAGATGGAGGAGTAGAAACAGCGGGTCCAAGCCACTCTCCCCCCAGATCACCTCCAAACTATGTAAAAGGGGACTCTGAACAACTTCTGGAGCCCCAGCACCCACAGAACGACACAGAGAAGCTAACCTCCCACTAAGGACAGCCCAGCAGCCCTGCAGGAAGGACCAGCGCAGCTCTCTGGGAGCTGCTGCACAGGGAGCCGAGCACAGGTCTGCCTGAGTCGCGGTTTTAGCCCCAGGGAGGCTGGGCCAGCAGCTGGCTGGAGGGACCCCAGAACACCAGCAGCTGTGGTGACTCCAGAATTATCAACATAGACATGCCCAGGACAAAGTGAGAGGTTAGTGCCCTATGGACTTTGGGACCAGTATTTGGGGAACGCATTGGCTTCCTCCCCTGGGGGCTAGAAGCTGCTGAGGAGACACGCCATTTTGTAGTTTTCAGAGGCAGCTCCAGCTCCTGGCCTGCGAACTGTAGGGAGATCCAGTGATCAGTCTTGGGGGATAATCGCTCTTGCTTTAACCTCCCTGGATCTGGACTGGGATCTGGGATGGAGGTCGTGGGTGGGTTTCCAGCTTGCCAGAAATGGAAGTTGTTCCCCCACACATTCGGGACGAAAGTTCCCCTGTCTGGAGGCAGGGCCATACTGTGGCAACAAGCCCAAAAGTCAAGTAATTAAGTGGCAACATGCCAAGACAAAGGAAACAAATTAAACAGAAAAATGCAACCTTAGACTCCTACTTTGGGGGCAAAGAAGATCGAAGCATAGAGTGAGAGGAGGGCTGTGAGGTCAGAAGTCCTGCTCCAAAAGCCCCAAAGGAAAATATGAGTGGGTTATAGGCCATAGAGGACCTTAAGAAGAATTTTAAAAACCAAATGAGAGAAGTGGAGGAAAAATTGGGAAGAGAAATGAGAAGGATGTAGGAAAAGTATGAAATGAGGGTCAACAGCCTGACTGAGGAAAACAACACCTTAAAAAATAGACTAACTCAAATGGCAAAGGAGGCCCAAAAGGGCAATGAGGAGAAGAATGCCTTAAAAAGTCGAATTTGCCAGATGGAAAAAGAATCTCAAAAGTTCACTGAGGAGATTCATTCCTTCAGAGTTAGACTGGAGCAAATGGAAGCTAATGACTTTATGAGAAATCAAGATGCTGTTAAGCAGATCCAAACAAATGAAAGATTAGAAGGCAATGTGAAATATCTCATGGGAAAAACCACTGACCTGGAAAATAGATCCAGGAGAGACAATTTAAAAATTATTGGACTACCTGAAAGCCATGATCAAAGAAAGAACCTAGAAATCACCCTTCAAGAAATTCTCAAGGAAAATTGCCCTGATGTTTTAGATCCAGAGGGCAAAATAGAGGTTGAAAGAATCCACTGATCACCTCCTGAAAAAGATCCCCAAAAGAAAACTCCCAGGAATATTATAGCCAGATTCCAGAATCCCCCAGATCAAGGAGAAAATACTACAAGCAGCCAGGAAGAAACAATTTCAATATTGTGGAAACACAATCAGAATAGCCCAGGACCTGGCATCTTCTACACAGAGGGATAGAAGGGCATGGAATATGATATTCCAGAGGGCAAAAGAACTGGGAATGAACCCAAAGGTCACCTACCCAGCAAAACTGAGTATTTTGTTTCAGGGGAAAATATGGTCATTCAGTGGAATAGAGGACTTTCAAGCATTCTTGAGGAACAAACCAGAGTTGAATAGAAAATTTGACATCCAGACACAAGAAGGAAGAGATGCCTGAGAAGGTAATCAGGGAAAAGAAATCAAAAGGAACTTATCAAAGTTTACCTATTTACATTCCTACATGGAAAAACAATAAGTGTGACTGATGAAATCTTTCTCAGTATAAAAATAATGGAAGAAGGGAGTATGGTCATATGAATACATATGTGAATGTGTGTGTATATGGTTACAGTTATATATGGACAGAGGGCATAAGTTGAATTTGTTGGGAAGGGAGGATACTCAAGGGGTGAAATTATGAGGTGAGAGAGTTTGAAAGTGGCAGGAGGAGATGGGGAGAGACAGGGTAGGGTAAACTATCTCATGTAGAAGAAGCAAGGGGAAGTGGCTGCAAGGGAGGGGAAGAATAGGAAGGCAAAAAGGCAAAACCACATTCTCATTGAATTAGGTTCAGGGAGAGAATGACATACAAACTAAATGGGATATCTCTGGGGCGGCTAGGTGGCACAGTGAGTAAGAGCACCGGCCTCGGAGTTGGGATGAACCCGAGATCAGATCCGGCCTCAGAAAATGAGCACCCACACATAAATCATGACTAGCCGTGTAACCTTGAGCAAGTTACTTAACCCCAATTGCTTAAAAATAAATAAATAAATAAAAGGGATATCTCAACCTGCAGTAGAATAGGGGGAAGGGGGATGAGAGGAGGGATGATGGGTGGGAGAGCATCCTTGGGGGGAGGGAAGGTTGGAAGTACCCACTATAGAAGAGGGACAGGATCAAGCAGGGAATGGACCGGGTTGGGGGTGGGATGAGTGGGAGGGAATTATAAGCAGCCTTGTACAATACATCTACTATGGTAATGTTTTGCCCAGCTAGACATGTACAACATATACTGAATTACTTATCTTCCCAGAGGGAATGGGTGACAAGGGAGGAAGGGAATGGATCTGAAATTCGAGGTCTTAAAATTAAAAGTTTCAAATATATATAAATACTATTATTAATACTCTTTTGCTTGTAATTGGGAGATAAGACGTGCAGGCATTGGGACACAGAGATTCACCTTCCTCTAATGGAAAAGTCGAAGGGGGTATGGGAGAAGGTATGGGAGAGAGCAGATTGGAGGAAGTGATATCTTGTGGGACTGCTATTCTGGGAGGGTCGGTAGGGGAAAAACAGGGGGGAAAAATAATTGTAACTCAAAATCTGGTGGAAATGAATGATGTAAAACAGAAGTTAATAAAGCATTTGTTTAAAAAAAAAAACAGTTTGGGTTCAGCTCTGAAACTTCAGCACCTGCCATGACACACTCTGTCACTGGTTATCTGGTCAGTGCAGCTGAGAGGCTGGGAGCTGGCGGCTATCACCAGAGAAGAGTGGACAGGAAGTATTAATGGCCTTGTTAGACCAGCAATAAACAAGGTCTTTGAAACTTCAATTCGTTTAATGAAAAAATGAAGTTACTTTCTGGTAAGTAGAATTCTCAGAATAAATTGCCTTCACAGATTCCCCAGATCCTAAGCTGGGGCAATGAGACTGTCTAAACCTTAAATGTCGATAAAAAGTACTTAGGAGCCAAGCCAGAATCCCAAGCCTTTCCGAAGAAGTCAACAGCTGATAAAGGGAAAGAGACAGACTTTAACTTCAGCTCCCAACTGTGGGGAAAGAAAAAAATAACTGTGGACTAGAAACATTTTCCTGGAACTCTAGCTACTAGTAAATAATTAGAAGACAGGGACTCCAGATCATGTCACACTGGAAATATTCAGGGGTGTCTCTGACCAAAAAAAAATCAAAATCATTCTCTCTTGTTGTTAACAGAATTTCCAGCACTATCCTCTGTTACTTCTTACCTGAGCATTGATAAGATCAGATCACTCTGATCTAATGGATGTGCTGAGCACAAACCATGGCAAATTTCCTTTCATTCCAGAGGCAGGATTTCCACTAGAAATGCACTTCACAAGAAAGTCCTTGCTAAAGGTTGGGGAAGACATTATTATGCTTTACAAAGAACCACAGATGTTATCTAGAGGGTTGATACATATCTCATGAAAAACATTGCAAGAAGCATTGATTAGAATATCTGGTTGGGTATAAAGCAGATTTTAGAATGCCTTTCTCCCAAATATCAGCACAAGAACCATCTCATTACCCCCAAGAGCTTTCACAGGGAGAGAAATGACAAAATGAAACAGGTTGCTCTCCTTTCCTCAATGGCCTTCAAGGGAGGCTCTGAATAAGTTCTTAAAAAGAACGAGGTTAGGAATCAGTTCTCCAACTCACCACGGGCTTCCTGTAGTTTCTTGAGCTCAGCATCCCGTTCTGCTTTGGTTCGCTGACTCCGCACCCCAAGGGCACTGATCACTAGCCTTCGGGCCAGGGCAGCGGAAGTCTCAGGACGTGCCTTGGCTGGCTGGAGAAACTCTAAGGAGGAAGCAGGGAGGAGGAGGGAGTAAGCAGGAGTAAGAAGTAAGCAGCTCAGTCCTAAGTGATTTAACACAGTAATTAACATACCAAATAGACTAACAAGGGCTGCATCAGCAGTAATTAATACCAGTGTTAGATGAGCATCACAGGAAATTAACATTGTGAAGTACAACTTGGCTTCATCATCTGCAATAACACAACTTTATGCAGTGATTACATTAAGCCAGTCAGTCTCAGCCAGACCTGGATCTAGCAGTCATGAGACACAGGACAGGCTGGAGTGAGGACACACCTGCTCCAACGACCCCAGCAGAGCCCCAGATGTACTTCTTCACTTGTCAAGAGGATTCAGAAAGGGACTGCCCTGCAGCTCTGGGATCGCCGGTGCCACGCAGAGACAGAAAATCAGGTACCAAAGGGACTCACCAGCACAAGCTCTCGCTTTGGCTTTGGCTGCTCTTGTGGCCTGAGAGAGGGGCCGGATCTTTACCATCATATGCTTAGTATTCAGGGCATCACGAGCTGCAGAGAAGTTTTAACATGAACATGTAAGAATGGAATGAAAAGAAGAAAAATCTGAAGCTGGTTCTCAGAAGTAACTTCTTGGAAATAAAAAAAAAATTCTACAGGAAGTGATAGAGACTATCCATTTTATTTACTTGTTCAACAAACATTTCTTTATTCCTATTATGCACCAGGAACTATATTAGGTACTTGGAATATAAACACAACAGATCCTGGTCTCAAGAGATTGGGGGTGAGGGTAGGGGGAGTCTAATGTCTAAAAAGACCCCTCCCCTCAGTTCCTTCATGGGGATGCTTACATATATGAAGGCATATAAAAACAAAAAAAGTGTGGCTATCACAAGCTTCCAAGGAGTCTTCTGGTATCACAATTTAATTACTCCTGGTGCCTTTTTTTTTTTTTGGGAGGGGGAGGAGAGGTGTTCAGATTTATTATTTCACTGATGCTGATGGTGATGAAATGGCATCAAAAGTACTGTGGAAATATCTCCTCCAGGTATTAGTAAGTAAATTTAACACCTTCCACCAGATTCAGAAGTAATCCTTCAGAAGGTGGAGAAGGATTGCTCTCTCTGTATTGCCCATCACCTACAGATCAAGGTGCCAAGATACCACTTTAAAAAAACCTGCAGTTGTCCCAGAGCCCCTACTGTCTGAAGAGAAATTCAAAGGAGAATTTAGAGTCGATAAGGGCAGTCATATTACAGGAGGAAAAGGTGGGCGGGAAAGGAAGGGAATCAGAATTTGAGAGCTGGAAGGGAACCCAGTGGCCATCCAGCTTAACCTATTATACTGCAGACATCCCTCTCCAGCCCCTGCATGGAGACCACTGGGCTGGAGGAATCTTGGAGACAAGCCATGTGACTTCCAGACAGCTCTAATTATTAGAAAGTTCTTCCTCACATCAAGCTGAAATCTTCCTTTCAGGGAAGTTGTCCTCTGGGATCAACTGAACAAGCCTAATCTCCCTTCTCAAGACAGTTCTTTGGATACTTGAGGACAGTCCTAATATCTTCTCTGAGTCTTCTCTTCTTCAGCTAAACATGCCTGGTTCCTTCAATTGGTAAGAACAGACGAGAGAGAGATACCTGTGATGGGACTGGAGAACACTCCTAGAGCATGTGTGTCGTCCACCCACTTAATATCAAATCCTTTCTTTCTGCAACACAAGAAAGCAAACATTGTATTCCTTAAAATAAGATACGATTTTATTCATCTGATAAACATTTATTAAGTTCCTATAAAGTCTCATAAAATACATTACACTGAGAAAGGAAGGGAAAGAAACAGAGCCAATCTCACATAAAGTCAAAAGTGGATAATGACATACAGGGGAAAAAAAACAGCTTGGAGAACAGAAGCTGCCGCTGAATTTTAAAAGCAATAATGTCATCACAGAGCACTACCCGGGAGTATTTGATGTTCCCAAGCACTTTACAGACATCAACTAATTAATCCTCACAAGTCCCTGGGGAGGGAATGTATTAAATGCACTATTTGGAAGAGGCATTCTTGTGGGCAGGGGACAAGGGAGAGGTGGAAAGCAGGTACAGGGGAGGGGGTGGAGGAGTACTAGAAGGGAGAAGGTGAACTGGGAAGGTTATTTGGATTTAATGCAAATATAGGCTCAAGGGCATAGAGAGATCACACAGTAAGATGGAGTTCAAAGAAAAAAGGCAAAAACAAATAATGAAGAAGGCAGCTCAACTAAAAAATGTCTTGTTTTTATTTTGCACTATTGCAGTAAAAACTATGATGAAGTCAGAAGAACTATGATAAAGAGAAATAATAAAATATAAAATGGATGCTAGATCAGGTTAGAAGACAAAGCAGAGGAAAGTTAGCCCTTTGGCAAAATTAATAGGCTACCTACTTTGGAACCAGGTGGAATCAACCAATAAGGTTAAATACCTGTTTTGTGCCATGCACTGTCCTAGGTGTTAGCTATACAATTATCTCTGCCTTCAAGGAGCTTACAGTATCTGGAGGGGCAGACTACACATATATACATCAAGTACATAGAGAACAGACACAAGGCACTTGTAGGAAAGACACTAGCAGGGGAGGGGGATCAGAAAAGGCTTCATGTGGGAAGTGGCCTTGGAGCTGAGTCCTGAAGGAAGCTAGGGATGCTAGGAGGAAGGAGTGGGATGGGAGTGCATTTTGGGCATGGGAGACAACTAGTACAAAAGGCAATGAGGGACGGAATGGAATAACATGTGGGAAGAAAAGTAAGAAGGCCAATTTGGCCGGAACACAGTATACATAAAAGGGAATGATGTGTCAGGAAAAGCAAGATGGGACCAGGTTGTTAAAGGCTTTAAATACCTAAAGGGAGAGAGAGAAGGAAGGAGGGAGGACAAGAGGAAAACAAAGAGGGAAGGAAAAAAAGAAGGAAGGAAAGAAGATGGGAGGTAGCAGAGAGGGTGGGGGGAAGGAAGGCATTTATTAAATACCTACAATGTGCCAGGCACTGCGCTAAGTGCTTTGTAAATATCTCATTTGATCCCTACAACAACTTTGGTAGGTAGGTGCTATTATTACCTGCATTTTACAGCTGAGGAAACTGAGGCAGAGAGCGGTTAAGTGCTTGGCTAGTAAGTATCTGAGCCCAGATTTGAAATAAAGTCTTCTTGACTCCAGACCCAGCACTCTATCCACTGCACCACCATATCTGATCCTAGAGGTAACAGGCAGCTACTGAGGTTTACTGAGCAGGGTGCTGATACTGTCACACCTGTACTTTGGGAGAATCCCTTTGGCAGCTGTATGGAGAATGGATTGGAGTAGGTATAGATGCAAGAAGTTCCGTTAAAAGGCTGTTGCAACAATTAGGTAAGTCTATTAATAGTCAGGCTATTATAACAGTGAGGTGATGAGAGCCTGGACTAGGGTGATGGATATGAGATGCTGTAGAGGCTCTGCCATAACAAGCTGCATGCCTTTGAGTAAGTCTTTCTTTGGGGGGGCTTCCATTTTCTCACCAATAAAAGAAAGGGGTTGAACTAGATGTTTACTATGGTCTCATAACTCCAACTCTAGGGTTCTATAGTACCCAGTAAATTCAGAAGTCTGAAGGCACAAGTCTGGCATTTGCCCTCCTGCTCTCTCAAAAAGGGATTATGTATTAACTTTAAAAATCACACCAATATAGGCATTACCCATACCCTACTCTCAGGACATCCAGCCAGGAAAAGACCCCTTTGAGGAAAACCAGAGAGAAGGAAATTAAAGTGATTTAGGTTAATTAGAAAAAAGAATTTCCTTGCTGAAAAAGTGATTAAGCACTTCAAGTTACTACAGAGAGAGATAGGAGAGGATCTTTCTCTGGAAAGCTTCGGTAATATGACAGCTATCTAAAAAGATTTGTGTGATGAAAAGATGAAGTTTCTAATTTCTGGAAGATTCTTGTTGCCAGTCTGAAATGTATATTTGAAAGTGATGGAACAGGCCTACAGTCTTTCTTTGGCAAAGTCTAGAAAACAAATAATAAATGTTTATCCCTTAAAGACTACAATAAAAGTACTTTGGCTTTAACATATGCCATTCACTAACAACAGACTAACTTAGAAAATTACTCTTTTGGGAAAGGATTAAATTGGTTTTTAAAACCTGTTATGCATTTTGTAAGTCATGTGCCTTTAATACTGACACTGAAAAAAACTGCAACATATTTTAGACTCCTTGATCTATTTTACATGTTCAGAATTAGGATCTCATGAATTCAGTATATAAAGCCATGAATATTTAAATTAATATTTTCAAACAAGAATCATGGTTCTCAAGCTATAATTCACCAAAGTGAGGTACTCAACATCCTGGTGCAACTCAGGTGGGTCTGGACATCGTGGTGTCTATCATTACAGCCGACACTGGTAATTCTTGAACATGGGTGCTAATGACCAAACTCAATTCTGAGCATCCCCTCTAATCTGGAGCACAATGGGATTCCTGACATGGTCTCTCAGATTCCCTCTGAACCACAGCCAGGTTTCACTGACTCTAAGGGCCAATTCTAGAATTACACAAAACTGGGCTCAGCTCCTGATCTGGGAAGCACAACTGTTACTTTCTGCTTTGGAGAGCAGATCCATTCTCAAGGACTGGGATTTCAGTGACCTCATCAGTCCTATTCTCCAAGCACAGAAACAGCAAATGGAAGGCTGTGATGAAGAATAGTAAAGAAGGCTGGTTTGTTAGGACCACAGGGAGTGTGAAAGTGTTAAAAAGGCTGGAAAGGTTGGAGCCTTAAGCTTGTGAGGCCTTTAAATTCCAAATGGAGGAGTTTATACTTAGTTCAGAGGTAAAAGGAAGACACTAGAGTTTACTGAACAGGAGAGTGACATCGTCAGACAGATGCTTTAGAAAATCACTTTGGCAAGCTGTTTGGAGGAGTGAGGAGAGAACAGAGGCAGGGAGACTAATTAGGAGGCATTACAATATTTACACATGAGGTGATGAAGGACTGAGTTAAGCTGAAGGCTATATGGGTAGAGAGAAGGGGATGGATGTGAGAGGTATTGTGGAAGTATAAACAACTGATTAGATATATGAGGTAAGGGAGAATGAGAAGTCAAGGATAATTATGAGGTTGTAAACTGAATAAGTGGAAGGATGGTGGTGCCCTTGACAATAACAGAGAAGTCTGGAAGAAGGATGGGAGGAAAAGATTTTAAGTTCTGTTTTGAACATCCTGGGTAAGAGATTACAGCTTGAAATGTGTTGAAGCCCAAGATGCAGAAAAAGACATACATTTTCAGATACATTCAATGTGGGAATTTGTTTATTTGACTCTACTCCATGGAGCCTCCATGTCTTGGCTCTGGGCATTTATCTGGCCCTCTCCTATGCCTGGAATGTTCTCCCTCCTCATCACCTACTGACCTCCTTTGCTAAGTTCCAACCAAAACCTTCCCTTCTATAGATAGGAAGCTTCCCTCCTAACACCAGTGCCTGTTCTCTCTTAAGTACTTCCCATTTACCCTATCATTAGCATGTTGGAGCATATCTGTTTGTTTGTTGTCCCCTCCATTAGAATGTGAACTCCTGTAGGACAGGAACTGTCTTTTGCTTCTTTCTGTATAAGGGTGGGAAGTCAAGATGGATATATGCAGGAGAGAAAAAAAAGAAAGACAAATGGATAACTGATGCATCTTTTTTAAAAAATTCAGAGAACACAAGGATATCTGGTAAGGAGCACGGACAAGCCAGACAGCTTTGAAAGCTACAGGTTGAACTTAAATACGAAGGAAGAAAAACAAGTTGTATATAACAGACACCTGTAGTTTCTTGTGAAATCCTTTTTTTCTGTTTTACTATCTATAGAAAATGCCCATTTAATTGGTTTTGCTTGCTAATTTCAGAATAAAACAACAATGACACAAAGAAATGTATAACAGATATGATAAGGAAGGACTAGATAGAGCTCAGTAAAGAGACTAGGGCTGGATATGGAGTCCACTGGTTAGTGAAAAAGCATCAGTAAACACTCAGTATGGGCTGCACAATACTCAGCACTGGGGATAAAAAGAAAAGGTAGACCCTGTCCTCTAGGAGCTTATATTCTACTGAGGGGAGACATCATGTAATTAACTAGGCAAGTACAGGACAGAAAATGTATACAGAAAAGATGGAAGGTAATCTGAGAAGGGAATGGCCTAGCAGTGGAAGACAGCACTGAAGTTGCATCCTGAAGGAAGTCAGGTAATCTAAAAGGTGAGGCACAGAGACAGGAAAAGGAGAGTCATATTCAAGGAACTGTAAGGGGACCCCTGAAGCTGGATTGTAGAGTTTGTGGAAGGGACTGACATATAACAAAACTAGAAAGAAGAGTAGGAAAAGGTGAGATTGTGAAGAATTTTAAATGCCAAACAGGGGAATTTGTATTTTATTCTGAAGATAATAGGGAGCCACTGACTGGGAGGGTGGAGTTGGTAGTGGAGCATGGTAGGATCTATGCTTTAGAAAAACCACTTTGGCAGATGAGTACAGATCTAGCTGTCATCTGCATAGAGATGATAAATTAAATCCATCCTTCCTTCATCTCATCGATCCCATTCATTTACTACATCTCGTCTATTCTGCTTTCAAGAAGTCCTTTGTATCCACCCAATCTCTTCCACTATCAATGCCAAGTAAATGAGGCCCTTATTATTTAATGCCTCCCAACAATCTCCTGCTTTTTTCTGCCTCTAGTCTTTTCTTCATCCAATCTCTTTTACTTATCTACGTACAGGATCTCAGAGCTGGAAGGGATATTAGTTCACCACACACCTGAAAAAGAATTGCTGCTACAACCAAGCTGAAAAGAGGCCACTGGACACAAGACCCCCAAGGAGAGGGAGGCTGCTACTTCCTGAAGTACAGTATCTACAGATTTAACTTCTTCACACACCGTTTTATGCAAGTTGGTTTGCAGGACAAAGTCAAAGCTCCTCAGTCTAATTTCTATGCTCACCATGATAGTCTGGACCCTTCCTGGGTAACCATTCTCATTTTTATTACTCAACACAAATGTACCTCCCAAACTCCTCACGGAAATGATTCAGAGCATGGTCAGTTCTGCCTCTGAAATAGCTGCCCAAATTGTTTCCTTCTCCTTTTTCTGCAACCATTTTTAAAGATCCAACTCCATCCCCACATCCTCCATGAAAACCTGACTCAGCCAATCTATTCCCCCACCCCTTTTCCAAACTCCCATCACAGAACTACATAAAGGAGGAAAACATCAACAGCTCTCCAGTCCAGCTTCCTGGCCCATGAAATATTCTTTCTAAAACATCCCTGGGGGGTGCCTAGGTGACACAGAGAATAGAGCACTGGCCCTGGAGTCAGGAGGACCTGAGTTCAGGTCCAGCCTCAGACACTTGACACACTTACTGGTCGTGTGACTTTGGGCAAGTCACTTAACCCCAATTACCCTTCAAAAAAAAAAAAGGGAAAAAAAGGAAAAAATAAAACATCCCTGATCAGGGGATATATCAGTCTTCGAACACTTCCAGCCACAGGAGTTCACTAATACCCCAAGCTGCTCTACCACTACTTTCTACTTCTGGCCTTTCAAGCCACAGAGAACACATCTGTTTTTCTTCAGTTTCTTCAGTGTGGTGATCATCAGTCTCTTTAGTCTCTTCACACCCCCCCCCCTCCCATTCCTATCCTTCTTTTCCAGGCTCTATATCTCTAGGTCCTCCAGATGTTTCTCAGATCACATGATTTCTACATCTCAGTAAGTATCATTTTCCTTGTTGAAAAGAATAGTGGAGGGAGGGAGGGAAAGAAGAAATTAAGTAGCTCTGCCTTCTCTAACACAGAGGTCTGCCTTATTCTTTTCTTAATCTTCCCCAAGCACATCTGAAAATACTCTTTTTTCTTGGCTGTAGCCTCTTGGACTCTCTTCTGCTAGGCTATCCTTGGTCACGTGTCCCCTCCTTCATCTTCTGGACATATCTTTAAAAACGTGAGCTAATCAGAGAACAAGCTATACTGGCACACAGGTTTGTTCCTGTGTGCCTGCCCATGTACCCCACCGCCCCTTCTTTGACAGTTTTCAATGCTTTGGTATTTTTTAAGACTCTCCTATGCTACAAGCAGTGTATCTCTCTTCAGAGTCTCTGACCATGGCGTTGCACTCTTCTGTTCTCTTTGCTTTTCTTCACTCTGTCTAGCATTATCTGGTTGCCTTCCCCAAGGTTCCTACCATTTCTCCTTCAACAACTTCTTTCGTGTTTGTTAGAATTTGGTACAGTGGAGAGAACACAGATTCTGGAGTCAGAGGGTCTAGGTTAAACTCTTACCTCTGACACATGCAAGTCATTTCAACTCCACAGGTCTCCAACTTTTCATGTGTAAGATGAGGGTGGGGTGGGGTGGGGGAGAGACTAGACAGTTCTGAGTCCCTTAACATTTTAAGCTATAATCCTAAAACATGCCTTATGAGAAAATAAATTAACAGCAAGACCAGTCAAGGATTTATCAGATGCTCTGCTTTTAAAAGAATGAGACTTCTAGAAGATGCTCGCATTGTCAAATTTTCTTCCCACCCAAATTATCATCAAATTTTGCTTCCTGTGCCAGTCTTATACTCTATCTTAGAAAAATATCATCTATATTCTCCACTTGACTGGACCACATAGATCCCTATAACAATAATGTTTCTATTTTTTCTTTATTTAAACATCTGTAAATAGTCTTTTGTTTTAATTCTCATGTTCTAGAATGCAAACATATACTTTTTTTTTTTTAGGGGAGAAAGAAAAGGCAATTGGGGTTAAATGACTTGTCCAAGGTCACACAGCTAACAAGTGTGTCAGGTGTCTGAGGCCGAATTTGAACTCAGGTCCCCTTGACTCGAGGGCCAGTGCTCTGTTCACTGCGCCACCTAGCTGCCCCCATATACTTTTTCATGTGCTGTTACATTTGCTTCCTTTCTACTGAATCTCCTTTTGAACAATGTATACATTTCTAATGTCATATTCTAGTCTCTTGTGCCAAGTTTCGGTGAAACCTACCAGATTTTACTTTCCTGAATTCAAGAAATACTATTTGCTATCTGTACTTTGTTGTCAGTCAATAAACATTTATTAAGCACCTACTATGTGCCAGGAACTATGCTAAATTCTGGGGACACAAAGAAAGGAATAAGATAGTTCCTGCCATCGAGGAGCTCAGGGTCTAATGGGAAGAAACAATACAAAAAAAGAAGCTGAAATGTGTGCGTGCTCACACAGTGGTAGTGATGGATGGTATATACCCAGTGGGAGCGAACATGATGCAATCTTATAGTCAAGGTGGGAATATGAGTTGAGGAGGTACAATTTACAGAACTAAATTCATTTTGCAGAATGATGAAATCTATAGCTCTTGAAATCTAGGAGAACAGCTGGGTGGGAAACAAAGTGAATTCCCAGGGTGCCCTCTTTTTTTTTGGAGAGGGGAAGGCAAGGCAATTGGGGTCAAGTGACTTGCCCAAGGTCACATGGCTAGTAAAGATTTAAGTGTCTGAGGCTAGATTTGAACTCAGGTCCTCCTGACTCCAGGACTGGTGTTCTATTCACTGTGCCACCTACCTGCCCCCTAAAGTGCCCTCTTTAAATGGTGGAAGATCCGGGTGTAGCTCTCCAGTGTCTAACCTCCACCCTCTCCAAGCAGAAGGAGGGAGGGTCTGTTGTACTCATATACTGGCAGCTGAGATTATAAACATTATTCACCTATGTAGTACCAACCATGCCAATTTCTATTATGTGTGTATATCTAGCTATATATACCACTGACTACTTCAAAGGGTAGCTCTCTGTCATCTTTGGGAGATACTAGTCTGAAGACAAGTTGTGACAGCATACATTTTCACTTTCAATGTCAGGTCTAGCATCATCAACAGATATCTTCATCTTGATGGTAATAGAACTCTGCCACTGGTTTGTGCCTGTGAATATTCCTTAGTGTTCTATGGAATACGGGATGGTACTTTTTCAGAGCAGAACAAATTATTCTTTGCAGATAAATCTCAGATCTATTGTAGAGTTCCAATAAGAAAATGTTTCTTCTCCTTCCTCAATGTGTCAATCTTTTACTTACCCCAACTCTAAACAATGATTTTGGTCCTCTTGTCCCCAAATAATTTTGCTTCAGAATTATTTTTCATTTTATATAAGAAAACTTTATCATCTCTAATAATATAGAAGTGTATTTCAGATGGACTTCAAGTCTTTCACCTTCTCTAGTAGACTAGCTTATAGTGTGTTAGATACAGCTGGTGATCACCTCAGTTAGAAAAACATACCTTATCTGCTCTATATGACATGGCAAGAGTTTCTTCTGTATCAATATTTCCTTGTCTCCAAGGTGTAAAAAGTATTTGACAACACTCCTACTCCTCAACTAAACTCTTAATCTGCCTGCAAACTGTCCCTGACAGCTGTTTGTTTACTGTGTTTGCCAAGGTTCCTAAGAAAACTCGTATCTCCCTTTCCCCGGCAGCTGACCTACTAGCAATATTAGTAATTAGCACTTAGCAAGGTGTTCCTCTACCCTTACAGAAGAAAGAAACAGAATTAACAAAATCTTCTATACAGTCAGAAAAGTATGTTTTACAAAGTAGTAAGCAGTATGTGCAAGTGTTTACAACGTTCTGATACTTAGACTGTACCACCCAATACAGCACTTAATAATATTTTGTTTTATGTGTGGATGGCTCATCTTCCTGAAGAGCCAACAGTAAACTTCCTCAGGGGTGGACCTATGTCATTATATTTGTTCTGAATCCTCCACAGCACAAAGAGTATTATTAAGTATACTACAGGCACTCAATAAATACTTACCAAATTAAAGATGAGAAATTGAGGAAAATATATGTTTGGGAAGAAATGACAGAGGCAAATATTATTGAAAGACAGGTTTTAAATAAGTACTTGTTAACCAGATAAGAAACATATGGCATTTTAATATTAAAGTTAAGAATTGCGAATATGTAGTAATGAAAAGAACCGATATTCAAAGTGAATAATTGGCAGGGTATGAGCAGATGAATAAGAGGAATAAAACAGAAATAATTCAAGTACTGGAAGGATTGATTCTTAAGGAAATATGATTAAATTTAAATGTGACTAGGTAGAGAAGCATGGAGAACCTTTTGGATTTGTGGGAAAAAAAGAATAAAATATTTTTGGAGAGGGGAAGGCAAGGCAATTGGGGTTAAGTTACATGCCTACAAAATATTTACTACAAAATATTTAGAAAAAGACTGAACTAAACACTGGAGAATATTGTGTGTGGGGAAAATTTGTTAGTCCTCGATAGACACAGGCCCAAATCACTAGAGTAATCTTTTCCCACACTAATCTTTACAAGGTTTAGCAGAAAGTAGTCAAAAATGATGGAGTCAAGTTGAAAACAGTTAATTTAAAGAGATTTGGGAGAAAATGGTATGCTAAAGGAAGAAGAAAAGTTTCTAGCTACTGTAAAGTCTAAGCAAAGCAGTCAGAAAAATTTAGGGCAAACTTACAGGAGATGGAGTCCAGACATATAGTGAGATCAACAGACATGCTATAAGAAACAGTTTGGACTCCTTTAAGAGTTCAGGAAAAAAAGCACAGCCAGTTGGAAACCATTACACCATTTAAAGGAGTAAATGTAAAGAAGGCAAGTTAAGGGTAACAGATCTTTGAGTGAGAAATGATTTGATTCACAGGGTGTCTATGAAGATTAATCAGTATCTTAAGGAGCTTGTAAGAGTTTGAAAAGTCACTAATTGTGGGGGATTATTTTTGATGACAATATTAGTAAAAAAAAAATTAAACTTTAGGGACATAACTTGAAGCTGTAATCATTTTTAGGAAAATAGAAGACATACAAGTGTTTGCAGAAGGCTTTCAAAGTATCTTTACCCCAAGGCCCCCCACCACCCGCAACCATGTAAGAACACTCACTGATAGCTGCAGAAGACACGTAGGAGGTCTTCAGTGCGAAATTCCTGAGGGAAGTCATAGATTTCAATGACATGAGGAAGTTCACAATCGCTGATGTCAAGTTCATGAGCTTCATAGTTGTAATAATCATATCTAGGTTCCTGGAGACTCTTCCTGTTCTTTGAACTCCCTGATAACTAGGGAGGAAGAGGAAGCACATTAGTGATTAAGCCATTAAGCCAAATGACTGTAAATTCCTCTCCTATGTGAATATCTTCTTTTTTCATCCAGCCCCTACTCCCTGACTCTAGCTTTTTTATTATTATGATTGTACATGATGGTCAAACAATGTGAAAGGGAGCTCCGAACAACTTCTGGAGCCACAGCACCCACAGAACGGCACAGAGAAGCTAACCTCCTGCTGAGGACAGCCCAGCAGCCCTGCAGGGAGCGGCCAGCACAGCGCTCTGAGAGCAGGCAGCACAGCACGCTGGGAACCTACAGCGCAGCCCGCAGAGCGAGCCCAGGTCCGCGGTTTTAGCCCCAGGGCGGCCGGGCCTTCAGCCGGCTGGTGGAACCCCAGAACACCAGCAACTGTGGCGATTCCAGAATTATCAGCACAGATATGCCTAGGACAAAGTGAGAGGTTAGTGCCCTATGGACTTTGGGACCAGTATTTGGGGAACACGTGGCTTCCTCCCCTGGGGGCAAAAAGCTGCTGAAGAAACAGCTGCACAGAAGCCATTTTGCAGCTTCAGTAGTGGCTCTAGCTCCTGGTCTGCGAACTGTAGGAAGATCCAGCAATCAGTCTGGGGGTTAATCGCTTTTGCTTTAAACTGCCTGGATCTGGATTGTGGTCTGGGGGGGAAGTTTGGGGTGGGTATCCAACTTGCCAGAGTGGGTGGAGGCTTTACAGAGGCCACCCAACTGGCGGAAGTTGTGAAGACCCCACGTTTGGGCGGAAGCTCCCCTGTCTGGTGGCAGAGTCCTACTGTGGCAACAAGCCCAAAAATCAAGTAATTAAGTGGCAATATGCCTAGGCAAACAAAACAAAATAAACAGAAAAGTTCAACATTGGACTCCTCTATTTTAGGGGCAAAGAGGCTCAAAGCATGGAGGAGGACTGTGAGGTCAGAACTCCTGCACCAAAAGCCCCAAATGAAAATACAAGCTGGCTACAGGCCATAGAGGGCCTTAAGAAGCAGATAAGAGAAGTGGGGGAAAATTTGGGAAGAGAAATGAAAAAGATGCAAGAAAAGTATGAAATGACAGTCAACAGCCTGACTGAGGAAAATAACACCTTAAAAAATAGACTAACTCAAATGGCAAAAGAGGCTCAGAAAGGCAATGAGGAGAAGAATGCCTTAAAAAGTCGAATTTGCCAGATGGAAAAAGAATCTCAAAAGCTCACTGAGGAGATTCATTCCTTCAGAGTTAGACTGGAGCAAATGGAAGCTAGTGACTTTATGAGAAATCAAGATACTATTAAACAGATCCAAACAAATGAAAGAATAGAAGGCAATGTGAAATATCTCATGGGAAAAACCACTGACCTGGAAAATAGATCCAGGAGAGATAATTTAAAAATTATTGGACTACCTGAAAGCCATGATCAAAGAAAGAACCTAGAAATCATCCTTAAAGAAATTCTCAAGGAAAACTGCCCTGATGTTTTAGATCCAGAGGGCAAAATAGAGGTTGAAAGAATCCATAGATCACCTCCTGAAAAAGATCCCCAAAAGAAAACTCCCAGGAATATTATAGCCAGGTTCCAGAATCCCCAGATCAAGGAGAAAATACTACAAGCAGCCAGGAAGAAACAATTTCAATATTGTGGAAACACAATCAGAATGGCACAGGACCTGGCGGCTTCTACATTGAGGGATAGAAGGGCATGGAACATGATATTCCAGAGGGCAAAAGAGCTGGGAATGAACCCAAGGGTCACCTACCCAGCAAAACTGAGTATCTTGTTTCAGGGGAAAATATGGTCATTCAGTGGAATAGAGGACTTTCAAGCATTCTTGATGAAAAAACCAGAGTTGAATAGAAAATTTGACATTCAGACACAAGAAGGAAGAGATGCTTGAGAAGGTAATCAAGGAAAAGAAATCAAAAGGAACTTATAAAAGTTGGACTATTTACAGTCCTACATGGAAAAACAATAACTGTGTTTGATGAAACCTTTCTCATTATGAAAATAATTGAAGAAGGGTACATGGCATATGTTCACAGGTATACATGGATAGAGGGCACAGGTTGAATTTGATGAGAAGGGATGATTATTTTTTTTGGAGGGCAATTGGGGTTGCGTGACTTGCCTAGGTTCATGTGGCTGGGTTTTTGTTTGTGTGTTGGGTGTCTGGGGCCAGATCCGAGCTCGGGTCCTTCTGGCTCCGGGACTGGCTCTCTGCTCACTGAGCCACCTAGCCGCCCCAAGGAAGGAATGATTCTTAAGGGGTGAAGTCAAGAGGTGAGAGAGGAAAGTGGCAAGAGGAGATGGAGAGAGACAGGGTAGGGCAAACCATCTCATGTAGAAGAGGCAAGGGGAAGTAGTTGCAGGGGAGGGGAAGAACAGGAAGGCAAAAAGGCAAAAGCATATTCTCATTGAAGTTGGCTCAAGGAGAGAATCACATACATACTAAATGGAATATCTTACCCTTACTCACTCTCCTGAGTAGGGGAAAGGGGGACGAGAAGGGGAATGATGGAGGGGAGGGCATTCTGGGGAGAGGGGAGGTTAGAAGTACCCACTATCAAAGAGGGACAGGATCAAAGTAGGGAATGGACCAGGTGGGAGGTGAGACGGGTGGGAGGGAAATATAAGCAGTCTTTTACAATATATCTACTATGGTAAGGTTTTGCATAGCTATACATGTACAACACATACTGAATTGCTTATCTTCTCAGAGGGAGTGGGTGACAGGGGAGAAAGGGAATGGATCTGAACATCGAAGTTTTAAAATTAAATGTTTCATAAGATGCCCAGGCAGTGGGGCTCAGAGATTCACTTTGCCCTAATGGCAAAGTCGAAGGGGGTATGGGAGAAGATATGGGAGAGAGCAGATTGGATGAGGGGATATCTGGTGGGACTGCTATTCTGGGGTGGTGGGTAGGGAAAAAATGGGGGAAAAATGTAACTCATAATCTGGTGGAAATGAATGATGTAAACCAGAAGTTAATAAAGCATTTGTCTAATTAAAAAATAATAACAATAAAAAAAAAAAGTAAAAAACCATCAAAAAAAAAAAGATTGTACATGATGGGGGCAGAGCCAAGATGGCAGAGTAAAGCAGGGACTTGCTTGAGCTCTCCCACAAACCCCTCCAAATGTAAAAATGACTCTAAACAAATTCTAGAGCTACAGAAAACACAACAAACATGACAGAGTGAAGCAAAACTCCAGCCCAAGACAAGCTGGAAGTTCAGAAGGAAGGGTATATTGCAGCAGGCTGGGAGCAGAGTACAGTCTGACCACTCCAACATAGACAGGACCATAGTAGCCATGGAGGAACCGAATCACTGGCAGCTGTGGCAGTTTCCAGGCTTCTCAACCCAGAAACACCAAAGACAGCATAGAAGGTCAGTGGGAAAACTCTGTGGGACCTGGGTGAAAGAGGAGCGCAGCCCAGCTGGGGTTCAGTCCCAGCCCGAGGATGGTGGAGGCGTGGGTGGCAACAGCAATAGCAGCAGTGGCTGTAGCTGCTTCTGGAGCTCTGGGTCCACAGACAATGGGAGATTGAACAGGTGATACAACATCCCTCAAGCCTGGGACAGACAGTACTATCATCCCCACCCTTGCCCCTGCTGGAAGCAGAGTCCTACCTTGACAAAGAGTTAGAAAGTCAAGTATCTGGTTGGGAAGATGAGCAAATAAAGCAAAAACTCAGACTATAGACTTGTACTCTGGTGATAAAGATGATCAAAACATACAACCAGAAGAAGGCGACAAAGTCAAAGCTCCTACATCCAGAGTCTCCAAGAAAAATATGAATTGGTCACAAGTCATGGAAGGGCTCAAAATCAAGCAAGAGACGTAGAGGAAAAATTGGGAAGAGAAAGGAAAGTGATGCATGAAAATCATGAAAAACGAGTCTACAGCTTGGTAAAGGAGACCCCCCCAAAAAATGCTTAAGAAAATAAACCCTTAAAAAATAGACCAATCCAAATGGCAAAACAGGTCCAAAAAGCCAATGAGGAGAAGAATACCTCAAAAAGGAGATTTGGCCAAATGGAAAAGGAAGTCCAAAAGCTCACTGAAGAAAATAATTCCTTAAAAATTAGATCGGAGAAAATGGAAGCTAATGACTTTATGAGAAATAAAAAAATTATAAAACAGAACAAAAAAATGAAACAATAGAAGGCAATGTGAAATATCACATTGAAAAAAATCACTGACCTGGAAAATAGATCCAGGAGAGATAATTTAAAAATTATTAGACTACATGAAAGCCATGATCAAGAAAAGAGCCTACACATTATCTTTCAAGAAATTATCAAGGAAAACTGCTCTGATATTCTAGAACCAGAGGGTAAAATAGAAATTGAAGGAATCCACTGATTGCCTCTTGAAAGAAATCCCTAAAGGAAAACTCCTAAGAATATTACAGCCAAATTCCAGTGCTCCCAGGTCAAGGAGAAAATATTGCAAGCAGTCAGAAAGAAACAATTCAAGCACTGTGGAGCTACAGTCAGGATAACAAGATTCAGCAGCTTCTACATTAAAGCATCAGAGGGCTTGGTATATGATATTCTGGAGGGCAAAGGAACAGGTTACCTCACCCTGACATAGTGGCAAAGAGGTAGGGTATTCCTCAGAAGCTTCACCATGCTTGTTCCTACTCTTTACCACAGTCCCAAATGTGTATTTCTTGACACTCCAAGCCAGAAATAATAAAGTAGTGGAAAATGACAAGTCATGTCCTTCTGATGGAGAAGAGAACCAAAAAGGAAGAGAGGAAGATGGTTTAAGAATACAGAATATGCAGTTGAAAAATTAATTGTTGTTACATGCTGCTAATTCTATGTTTAAAGAGAAAGAGAATATGAACAACATAACTGAACAGGTTAAACAACAAGAAAAAGATATCCAAAAGCTCCAAGTTCCAGCATCGACTCTATGATGTATTTTGTTGATGTGTGCACAATTCTGTAAAAAGGTAGTGTTAGAATGGCTACCTACTGACACCTGACTATCTGCAAAGTATCCTGGAAATAAAAATAAGTTCTCTAACTTAATGATATGTATTAGTTTAAAAGAGAAATCATGTCTGGTAATTCATGTAAGAATAACTGATGCTGCTATCAGAAACCCAGAAAACATTATTAGGAATTATGAAGTCCTGGGTAAGAAACTTTAGACCTTAGGCTGGGTTTTTATCAGACTTGCTGATTTAGGGCCTGGGCCTCAGAAGAGAAAGGTAGCCTTGAAAAGTGAACAAATGATTAAGATTGTAGTTAAGAATGGGATTTAAATTACTGGATGATAGCTTAAAATAAAAGGACAGACTTTTGGTCTGGGAGTTTGACAAATACATACATACAAACTATCCACACACCTCTGCCAAGTTAGATAGCACAGAGGGTAATAGGTTCAACACAGATAATAGCAGTAAGAATATTTGATAATTCATAAAAAGTAAAAAATCCAAGGAGAAAAGTAAGAAATAATCTAATGACCTTTGAGATTTATGCACAAATATATAAAGTGGGAAGTAATAATAAGGAAGGTAAACTGGATATCCCAATACAAGAAAGCAAACTTTACCTCAGTGAAACTTGGTAAAGTGGAAATCATGACTGGAATATGACTCTGAAAAGGTCTACCTTATTCAAAAGGAACAACAAAATCAATAAAAAAAAAAGGGCACAGAACTGTATATTACAAAGATATACTCATGTGAAGAAATTAAGGAACCAAAGTAGGGGAAAATAAGGTATATAAGTATTTGGATGAAGATCAAAAGAAGTGAAAATGTTGTGGGAATATCCTACAGACCACTGGAAAGGAGGAAATAAATGTGAAATATATCAAGAGATAGATAACAAGATAACATGAAAACCTGATATAACAGTGAGTGATAAGAGACTTCAGTTATCCAGACATATCCTGGAACCCTGCCAAAATTAAGGGAATGAAAAAATTGGTTTGCCTTACTTAAAATTTCTTCCCTCAAAAGGTGGAAGAAGCAACATGAGAAAATGTTGTTCTGAACCTGATTTTGGTCAAAAAGAAAAAATCCATGGCTTAAGTAGTGAAGATGGGAAATCTTTGACAAAAGTAACTGTTCCACCTTGGCATTCATGATAGAAAAGAAGAAGAAAGTCAGCCATAGTCTGTCATATAAACCTAAATTTTAGAAAAGTAGTTTTCAAAGGGTTCAGAGAAAGAACAGTTAGGCCTAGTCACAAAGTTAAGTAGTTCTATCTTCCCTGTATCCCATTATCTTTATCTCTATCTTCTAAGTAGGGATTCTAACCCTTCTTTGATCTTCTTTTTCCTAATTTGGTTTAAAAATGAAAAGCCCCTTTTGTTGTCCTTAGGATTTATTTCTAACCTCTATTCTCTCTGAGATCTGATATTATTCTTATAGTAACACGTCATACTTTTTATTTGTTTTCCCCATTACTTTCCATTATTTCTGCCTTACATGTTGCTTTTTTTTTTAAATCTGAAGTCGAATTTCCTGGACAAACATTGGTCCATTTAAATAGTTCCCTCTTTTCTGACCCATTGTAATTGTGCTGCCTTTGTACTGGAAAGAAGGGCAGAAAAATGGTTCATAGTGAATTGAAGTATAAGATTAAGTAAGAAGATATTAAGTGAAGATGTAGTGGCTCTTGATGGTTCATATAACCAAGTCTGGATAAGCTATGTATATTAGGGTCCTGATTACTAAGCTACTGTCATTAAAGGATTGTGGAGACTGGGAGAGATGCTTCAGGGCTGTTAAATGGCAAAATGTCTTAATTTTCAAAAAAGGGGAGAATGCCTACTAATAACTGCATTAATTTAAGTATTTACTTTCTTTGTGTAAGGCATGCTACTAAGCACTAGGGATACAAACAAAAGCAAGGAAGACAGTCCTTGCCCTCAATGAGTTTACATTCTAATGGGAAAACATGATATACAGAAAAGAGCCAGAAGAAGGGTTTGCTGAGATATGAACAAGGCATAGAAGTGTACTGGAACCCAAGTTCTCCACAAAGTAAGCTGAGAGCTCACCTTTCAGATCCCCAAGGCCCAAAGACAGACCAAGGTTATGGTGAGTTAAGATGAAGATGATGGCCAGAGAGTAGGTAGTAATATAGTGAAGCAATGGCTGGGAAGTAGTGTGTAGTCCTGGCTCCCTAGCAAGATAAGGCTTCTGAAACCTCATCTATCAGAGTTGGAGGCCAGGATGTAGTTCCAGGTTGGAGGGGTGGAGAGGAAGGAAGACAAGGATGATGGAAGACAAGGATGATACAAGACAAAGTGTGTCTAGATTTTGGCAAAACATTTGACAAATTTTGTCATGTCTCTTTCCAGAAGAAAAAAAAAAGAGGGATATGAGCTGAATCATAGTATAGTTAGGCAACTCTGAACTAGCCTGAGTGACCAGATACAAAGAACAGTCAACAATGCATTCAGATGGAGGGAGATCTCTAGTTGAGTGTCCTAGGAAGCTGTCTGTGGTCCTTCATATTTAACATCTTCACCAACTACTTAAAAGAAGTCATGACTAACAAGTTTGTCAAATTTGCAAATGGCATTGGATTAAAAAGAGAAATACATCTGCTTCTTACCTATTTATGCAGCACAAAGAGGAACAGGCTATTTGTTAAACATTTTGGCCCCCTGTGGGAGACTGTGGAAAAGAGACCAAGAAGACTCATGGGCGACCTCAGCTTAGCTCCCAATGCTGTATATCATGTGGGTCTTAACTTAACTCCTATTTTGCAGAATGAAGTTTCCTCAGGAACTTTTTCTTTTTCCATTGGTTCAAACCCATTACTAAGCTTTCCTTCTGACTAAATCTACTCACTCCACCATTACCAACAATGTCAATATACTTTTTGTTGTTGTTGTTATGAATCTTACAGAATTCTAGAGGACAAAATTCCAAGCGAAGAATTCCCAGAACAGACTATTTCAGAGGTTCCTAACTTTTTTTTTTAAGATTGAACTAAGTTTCAGTTCTCTGAAGCCTTGAAATCATCAGGTTGGGTCCTGAGGAGATTGGTGAAGTAAAAATGGAGCTGGATTAGGAATCAGAGGGTCTGGCTTCGCAATTGGGCTCTTGTTATGATTTGTCTGATTTTGTATAACTTAATCCCCCCAGATCATCTGCATAATAAAGACACTGAAATGAATTTTAATGTCCCTTCTAGTTCTAAATGCTATGAACCTATTAAGTTCTTAAATAGAAGACAGAATGTTGCTGATGATTATACTCCCTTCCTCTATAAGCAGAGGTGGCCTGAGCCAGATTACAACTGGGAAATATTTAACAAAATAAATAAAAATACAATACAATAGAGATAATATTAATTTGTAGTTTTCTTCTAGAGAGGAGTGGAGAGGAGAGAGGTCATGTCAACATTTCCTTGATGTCTTTGAGAAGGACAAACATTACCTGTGAATACCTCTCCCCACCTCTCCAGTCCGTCCTCTCCTCTCCATCCCTACCTGGGGCAATGGCCAAAAGCTGCCTTTTTCCTTTGGGTAGACTGGCTAAATTTCTTACTAAAAGACAAAGACTTAAACCCAATTCACTCTGGAGCTCATAGAAGGGACAATAGGTCCCTGCCCTCCTAGCACAGAAAGAATGTAAATCCTAAAGAGTAACTTTCTCTTTTGGACAGGAACCCTGAGGGTCTTCCCCTCTCAGTTTGATTTTTTTTTTTTATTAAAGGGGCTACCTCTTGATTACCTTTTTTTCCCCCACTTTTTGGAGGGAGGAAGGCAGGGCAATTGGGATTAAGTGACTTGCCCAAGGTCACAGGATAGTACTGGTTAAGTGTCTGAGGCCACATTTGAACTCAGGTCCTCCTTCACTTCACCACCTAGCAGCCCCTTGATTAACTTCTTAAAGAGACCTATTCATTGAATGGCTGTTACCTCACTCAAAGTGAGAACCTGAAAAGATCTAAGCTTACAAGGGCCAGGGTTTGCCAATGCATCCTGGGCCATGTCCAGTAGTCCTAATGAATATCTGGCCATTGGACCCAGATGGCTCTGGAGGAAAAAGTAAGGCTGCTGACCTTGAACAGCCGTCCCTCACTAAAATCCAAGTTAACTTCAAGTCATATCATCATTTCCCTGATGTCATGGTCCTCTCTGAGAACAAAGGATAAACACACAATGCAGTCTATAGGGATTTTTTTGTTTGAGTTTGACACTACTGCTCTACAAAATCTTTGAAGACATGCAAAGGCTGCAGCAAACTAGCTGAGATCTACCAGGAGCTTTCCCATCCACCCGCTCCTATGTTAGGTAATCTAACAATATAACTTGCAGTTCACTCATTTGGGTCAAGGCTGTCTTCCCATTCAATGAATAACTTCCTTGAACAAATATAAAGTGCCTGCTTTGCATCATACTGTGTCAGGAACAGAAGGAAATGTAAGTTAAATAAGGCATCATCCTTACCCTCAAGAAGATCTAGTTGGAGAGATAAGACATGTACATAAATATCCTGTAATACAAACTAGAACATGGTAGATAAGTGCATAAGAAAGGCACAACATGCTCTGATACTTCTGAGAAGGGAAAGACCAGATGCATCAGAAAATATTCTTTTCATATGCATTTTTGATTATGTCAGACCAATCTGAAATATTTCTGGGAAGAGGAAGAGTGAAAGACTGACGGAAGAGACAGGGGAATTCAGCAGCCTGTGAACCAGTATGAATGAACATCTGAGTTCTGGCTCATGAGCATATACTGAGGAGTGTACCGGTAGCTAGTTCTGCTGTTCATAAAGCATTGAGTTAAATCTAAGCTTTAAGCAAACCTCTTTCATTTATTCATGAATAATCCCCACAAAGTCATAGAATAAGAGCTCAATTAACTTCCAAATAATTCAGTTTAGAATTCTTATGGCCTAAGGGTTCAGTTTTGAAAACAAATTCAGGACACCTCACCTGCCTTGACTGCGACTTACAGTAGAGCTGCAAGAATGAGAGAGATGCCTAGACTGCTATTTTTATTTGCTAAAGAAAAGAAAAGAAAAGAAAAGAAAAGAAAAGAAAAGAAAAGAAAAGAAAAGAAAAGAAAAGTTTGGTTTGGTTTTGAGCCATAAAAGAGAAACACACATAAGGAATGGAATTCTTGGGTGATTAGTTCTATTCAGCCCCAAGTCAAATAATATTAACATTCACCTAAGTTTAATACTTTGTAAAATACTTTCGGACTGCTATCTCATTTGATCATAAAAACACTTCTGTGAATAGGACATGGAAGAAGTATTATCCACATTGTAGAGATAAGGAAATAAGTCCTAGAGAAACTGACTTACTCACAGTCATAAAACAAATCAGTGGCATGAGAGGGCCATGACCAAAGTTTCTAGTATTTGGCACAGTGCCTGGCACATAGTGGGTGCTTTAATAAACGATAACTGAATAGCTCTAATTCCCAACCCAGGGCTGGCTTTCCTTAAAATCCCATGCAAATGACATTTGCTGTTGTTGGTCAGTTGTTGCAGTCTGCTCCAATTCTCTGTGACCCCATTTGGGGTTTCCTTGGCAAGGACACTGTAATAGTCTGCCATTTCCTTCTCCTGCTCATTTTTTTTTTATTCATGAGGAGTTAAGGCATATAGGGTTGACTTGCCCAGGGTCACACGGTAAGTGTCCAAAACTAGATTCGAACTCATAAAGATGAGTCTTCCAGTTTCTAAGCCCAGTGATCTAGTCACTGCACCACCTAACTGCCCCAAATAGTGTGCATATAAACAGTAAGACAACAGGTGATAGTGCTGGCAGTAATGGCAGGACCAGCAGCTGTTTACTTACTGTTCTGGACCAGTTTGGAAGATCCTTGGGGTACATGGAGATGCCGACAAAAGGAGATCATTTATGTAGAGCATCTGAAAACTTTAAAGTGCTAAATAAATGTCACTTGCTGCTACTGTTAATGTGTATGGCAAGTGCAGCTATATTCAAAGTATTTGTAGCAGAGAGGAAAGCTCAACTCAGAGCTGCTGATTCTACTCCCCAACAAGCATTTATTTGTTTGTTTATTTATTTATTTGTATATTTTTGGAGGGGGTAAGATGAGGCAATTGGGATTAAGTGACTTGCCTAAAATCACATGGCTAGTTTTTTGTGTTAATTGTCTGAAGCAGGATTTATATAATATGAATTGGTCTCAGGCCATGGCAAGGCTCAAAAAGGATTTTGAAAATCAAGTGAGAGAAGTAGAGGAAAAAATGGGAAAAGAAATGTGAATGATGCAAGAAAATCATGAAAAAAGAGTCAAGAGTTTGAAAAAAGAGACACAAAAAATGCTAAAGAAAATAAAATCTTGGGGCGGCTAGGTGGCACAGTGAATAGAGCACTGGCCCTGGAGTCAGGAGGACCTGAGTTCAAATCTGGCCTCAGATACTTAACACAAAAAACTAGCTGTGTGACCTTAGGCAAGTTATTTAGCCCCAACTGCCCTCCAAAAAGCAAAAAACCAAAAAAACAAAAAACAAAAACAAACCAAAAAACCAAAAACAACAACCCACAAACCTTAAAAAACATACTAAGCCAAATGGTAAAAGAGACACAAAAAGCCAATAAGGAGAAGAATGCCTTAAAGAGCAGAACTGGCCAAATGGAAAAAGAGGTAAAAAAAATTCACAGAAGGAAAAAATTCTGTAAAAAAAAAAAATGGTCAAATGGAAAAGGAGGAATAAAAACTCACTGAAGAAAATGATTACTTAAAAATTAGAATTGAGCAAGTGAAAGCTAATGACTTCCTTAGAAATCAAGAAACAATAAAATAAAAACAAAAGAATGAAAAAAATTGAAGACAATGTGAACTATCTCATTGGAAAAGCAATTGACTCAGAAAATAGGTCCAGGAGAGATAATTTTAAAATTATTTGATTATCTGAAAGACATGATCAAAAAGAAAGGCTAAACATCTTCTTTCTTTCAAGGAATTATCAAGGAAAACTGCCCTGATATTCTAGAACCAAAGGAAAAAGAATCTACCTATCACTTCCTGAAAGAGATCCCAAAATGAAAACTCCCAGGAATATTATTGCTAAATTCCCGAGCTCCCAGGCCAAAGAGAAAATATTGCAAGCAGCCAGAAAGGAACAATTCAAGTATTGTGGAACCACAGTCAAGATAACAAGATTTAGCAGCTTCTATATTAAAGCATCAGAGGGCTTGGGATATGATATTCTGGAAGGCAGAGGAGCTAGGATTACAATCAAGAATCACCCACCCAGCAAAACTGAGTATAATCCTTCAGGGAAAAAAACTACACCTTCAATGAGACAGAGGACTCTCAAGCATTCCTGATGAAAAGACCATAGCTGAATAGAAAATCTGACTTTCAAATACAAGTGACTCAAGAAAAAGCATAAAAAGGTAAACAGAAAAGGGAAATCATAAGGGACTTAATAAAGTTAAACTGTTTACATTTCTACATGGGATTACATTCCTACATGGGAAGGTGATACTTGTAACTCATAAGAACTTACTCATTATTAGGGCAGTTAGTATATATATAGACAGAGGGTGCAGGTATGAATTGAACATGAAGGTATGATATTTTAAAAAATAAAGGGCTGAGAGAGGAATAAACTGGGAGAAAAGGAAAGGTGGAGGTAGAATTCGAGTAAATTATCTCACATAAAAGAGGAAAAGAAAAAGCTTTTACAGTGGTGAGGAAGAGGGAAGAGATGAGGAGTGAATCTTACTCTCATCAGAATTGTCTCAAAGAGGGAATAACATACACTATCTCAACTGGGTATAGAAATCTATCTTACATTATAGGAAGGAAGGAGGGGAAAGGGATGGGGGTGGTGGTGATGTGATAGAAGGCAGGGCAAGTTGAGGGAGGGGGAGTCAGAAGCAAAACACTTTTGAGAAGAGGCAGGATGAAAGGAGAGAGAGAATAGAATAAACTGGGGGAGAGGGGATAGGATGAAGGTAAATACAGTTAGCAATAGTAACTGAAAAAAATTTTGAAGCAAGTTTCTCTGATAAAGGCCTCATTTCTCAAATATATAGAGAACTGAGTCAGATTTATAAAAATAAGAGCCATTCCCCAACTGACAAACGATCAAAAGATATGGACAGTTTTCAGAGGAAGTAATCAAAGCTATCTATATAGCCATATGAAAAAACACTCTAAATCACTACTGATTGGAGAAATGCAAATTAAAATAATTCTGAGCTACTACTTCATACTAGACTGGCTAATAGAACAGAAAAGGAAAATGACAAATGATGGAGGGGATGTGGTAAAAATGAGACATTAATGGACTGTTGGAGCTGGGAACCAATTTAACCATTCTGTAGAGCAATTTGGAACTATGCCTAAAGGGATGTAAAACTATGCATACCCTTAACCTTGCAATGCCACTATTAGGTCTGTATCCCAAAAGAGATAAAAAACAAACAGGGAAAGGACCTATACGTTCAAATATATTTGCAGTAGCTCTTCTCTTGTTGGCAAAGAATTGGAAATTGAGGGGATGCCCATCAACTGGGGAATGGATGAACAAATTGTGGTATATGATTATGATGAAATACAACTGTGCTATAAGAAATGATGAGAAAGATGCTCTCAGAAAAACCTGGAAAGACTTACATGAGTTGATGCAAAGTGAAATGTACTGAGTACAAAGTAACAGTAATATTGTAAGATGGATCAGCTGTTGAAACCCTGAATGACTTAGCTATTCTCAGCAATACAATGATCCAAGACAACTCTGAAGGACTTAGGATGAAAAATGCTATCTATTCCCAGAGAAAGAACTGATGGTGTCTGAATACAGATTGAAGCATACTTTGTAAACTTTATTTTTTTCTTGAGGGTTTTTTTTGGGGGTGGGGTCTATGGTTTTTTTTCACTAACTCATATGGAAATGTTTTACATGACTATACATGTATAACCTACACTGAATTGCCTGGCTTCTTAATGGGGCGGGGGGAGGGAGGAGAGCATTTGGAACTTAAGGTGAATGTTAAAATTTGTTCTTACATGTAACCGAGGGAAAATACAAACAAAATACTAAATAAATTCAAAAAAGAAGCAGCAGCTATTGCAACAGTCCAGATAATAGATGCTACTGGCCTGAACTAGTATTGCTTACTGTGAGGGAACTAAAGTCAGGAAGCATTAATTAAGCACCTACTTATGTGTGAGACATTGCTCTGTTGGAGGTCAGACAGATTTAAGAGATGTTTAAGAATTGATAAGATTCAGTAACTGATTAGATATCATGAGTGAGAAAGGACTAAGGATTTATTAAACCACTAAGTGCTTTATAAATATTATCTTGTTTGCTCCTCATGGCAAATTTTCACTGTAAGCATTTACACAGTGGAAATCCTAAATGCTACAAATCAAAGTTTGACATTGTTTTGTTGATTGTACAAACTTAAGAAAGTAATGGAGAAAATGTAAATAAAATTCACGAGTGGGTCATAGCAAAATTCCAGCTCCCTCCCACAATAAACATATACCAGGACAAGCCCAAGGGGAACATCTTCAGGACTCCAGCAAAAGAACTTCCAGGAGGTGTGAGTTACCCTTTGCCACATGTGCTCTCTAAGCTGGAAGCCACTTTTCCTTGGCCTCTGCATGTATTAGTAGTAGCATGCCACAGACTTTTGGCATGTTTGTCTCAATTATACCACCTAAGTAAATATATTTTTTCTAAAAGCTAATTGAGTCTGGCTATGTGATTATCAATTGACAATCACGGGGAAGCACATTGGTGGGGACTTGTGAAATACTATAACCCTAGCAAAGACAACCCTTCACCCCTTAGAGATGCCCCCAAATGGACCAAGTAGCAACGCTCTGGAGACCAACTCATTGATACAAGTAGAGTTGGCATGGCTCTCTCAGCTCATGTGATATATACCACTGATCAGAGCTAGGGTGCCAAATTTGAGAGCAGAACAGAAACAACAGTACTCTTAGCATCCAGTTAGCTAGATTGGTTTAAATAAGAAGCTACCAAATGGCTAGTGAGCTCCTTTCTCCTAACTGCCACTATGGGCATCAGCTTCAAGCTGATATTTCAATTTCTCTATCAAATGATACCTGGATAAGGGCGCTCTATGATTTTGTAATGGATGGTTCTATCAGCCCCTATTTTAGAGTGAAGAGACATCTAAAGGGAGAAGTGAAACAGGACTAATCCTCCAAAGGAGAACTCTTTTCAGTAGCTTTGAAAATGGCTTCCACATATATATATTACTTCCCCTTATATTTGTATTTTGCATTATTAAACTTAAGACTAAGGAGATTTAGAAGCTGCCCAAGTACACTTTCCATGTAGGAGCTCTGCAAGAATTTTCAAGACTCTAACATGATTTTAACTAATTAACATGCTTCTCCTGTGTCTAATTTTCACCTGTGTGGCCTGTGTCTATGCCACTACATGTAGTTTTTAAAAACTATATTTAGCAGTGTTAACATTTTGGGGGAAGCATATTGTAAAAGGACTTTTAAGAAGCTCCATTTTGGGGGACAGAGCCAAGATGGCAGAGTAGAAACAGCTCATCCAAGCCACTCTGCCTCCAGATTCCCCCCAAACTATGTAAAAGGGGTCTCTGAACAACTTCTGGAGCCCCAGCACCCAAAGAACAACACAGAGAAGCTAACCTCCCGCTGAGGACAGCCCAGCAGCCCTGCAGGAAGGACCAGCGCAGCGGTCTGGGACCTGGCAGCGCGCAGAGCGCAGGAGCCGAGCTGAGCCCAGGTCCGCGTGAGCCGAGGTTTTAGCCCCAGGGCAGCAGGGCCAGCAGCCGGCTGGAGGAACCCCACAACACCAGGAGCTGTGGCGACTCCAGAATTATCAACATAGACATGCCTAGGACAAAGTAAGAGGTTGGTGTCCTATGGACTTTGGGACTGGTATTTAGGGAATGCGTTGGCTCCCACCCCTGGGGCTAGAAGCCGCTGAGGAGACAAGCCATTTTGCAGTTTTCAGAGGCAGCTCCAGCTCCCAGCCTCCAAATCATAGGGAGATCCAGCGATCATTCTTGGGGGGTAATCACTCTTGCTTTAACCTCCCTGGATCTGGATTGTGATCTAGGGTGGAAGTCGTGGGTGGGTTTACGGCTTGCCAGAAACGGAAGTTGCCCCCCACACGTTCGGGACGAAAATTCCTCTAGCTGGCCTTAAAGCCATAGTGTGGCAACAAGCCCAAAAGTCAAGCAATTAAGTGGCAACATGCCAAGGCAAAGGAAACAGAAAAATGCAACCCCAGACTCCTATTTTGGGGGCATAGAGCGGGAAAAGGACTGTGAGGTCAGAAGTCCTGCTCCAAAAGCCCCAGGGGAAAACATGAGCGGGTTGCAGGCCATAGAGGACCTTAAGAAGGACTTTAAAAATCAAATAAGAGAAGTGGAGGAAAAATTGGAAAGAGAAATGAGAAGGATGCAGGAAAAGTATGAAATGAGGGTCAACAGCCTGACTGAGGAAAACAACACCTTAAAAAATAGACTAACTCAAATGGCAAAGGAGGCCCAAAAGGGCAATGAGGAGAAGAATGCCTTAAAAAGTCGAATTTGCCAGATGGAAAAAGAATCTCAAAAGTTCACAGAGGAGATTCATTCCTTCAGAGTTAGACTGGAGCAAATGGAAGCTAATGACTTTATGAGAAATCAAGATGCTGTTAAGCAGATCCAAACAAATGAAAGATTAGAAGGCAATGTGAAATATCTCATGGGAAAAACCACTGACCTGGAAAATAGATCCAGGAGAGACAATTTAAAAATTATTGGACTACCTGAAAGCCATGATCAAAGAAAGAACCTAGAAATCACCCTTCAAGAAATTCTCAAGGAAAACTGCCCTGATGTTTTAGATCCAGAGGGCAAAATAGAGGTTGAAAGAATCCACAGATCACCTCCTGAAAAAGATCCCAAAAGAAAACTCCCAGGAATATTATAGCCAGGTTCCAGAATCCCCAGATCAAGGAGAAAATACTACAAGCAGCCAGGAAGAAACAATTTCAATATTGTGGAAACACAATCAGAATAGCCCAGGACCTGGCAGCTTCTACACTGAGGGATCGAAGGGCATGGAATATGATATTCCAGAGGGCAAAAGAACTGGGAATGAACCCAAGGGTCACCTACCCAGCAAAACTGAGTATTTTGTTTCAGGGGAAAATATGGTCATTCAGTGGAATAGAGGACTTTCAAGCATTCTTGAGGAAAAAACCAGAGTTGAATAGAAAATTTGACATCCAGACACAAGAAGCAAGAGATGCCTGAGAAGGTAATCAGGGAAAAGAAATCAAAAGGAACTTATCAAAGTTGAACTATTTACATTCCTATATGGAAAAACAATAACTGTGACTGATGATATCTTTCTCACTATGAAAATAATGGAAAAAGGGTGTGTGGTCATATGAATACATATGTGAATGTGTGTGTATATGGTTACAGTTATATATGGATAGAGGGCATAGGTTGAATTTGTTGGGAAGGGAGAATACTCAAGGGATGAAATTATGAGGTGAGAGAGGAAAGTAGGAAGAGGAGATGGGGAGAGATAGGGTAGGGTAAACTATCCCATGTAGAAGAAGCAAGGGGAAGTGTTTGCAAAGGAGGGGGAGAATAAGGAAGGCTAAAAAGGCAAAACCACATTCACATTGAATTTGGTTCAGGGAGAAAATGACATACATACTAAATGGGATATCTCAACCTGCAAAAGGATAGGGGGAAGAGGGATGAGAGGAGGGATGATGGATGGGAGGGCATCCTTGGGGGAAGGGGAGGTTGGAAGTACCCACTATAGAAAAGGGACAGGATCATGTAGGGAATGGACCAGTTGGGGGGTGGGATGAGTGGGAGGGAATTATAAGCAGCCTTGTACAATATATTTACTATAATAATATTTTGCATAGCTAGACACGTACAACATATACTGAATTACTTATTTCCCAAGAGGGAATGGGTGACAAGGGAGGAAGGAAATGGATCTGAAATTCGAGGTCGTAACATTAAATGTTTCAAATATATATAAATACTATTATTAATACTCTTTTGCTTGTAATAGGGAGATAAGATGTGCAGGCATTGGGACACAAAGATTCACCTTCTTCTAATGGAAAAGTCGATGGGGGTATGGGAGAAGGTATGGGAGAGACCAGATTGGAGGAAGCGATATCTTGTGGGACTACTATTCTGGGAGGTTGGGTAGGGGAATAATGGGGGGAAAATGATTGTAACTCAAAATCTGGCAGAAATGAATGATGTAAAACAGAAGTTAATAAAGCATTTGTAAAAAAAAAAAAGAGAGTAGATTGGAGGAAGCGATATCTTGTGGGACTGCTATTCTGGGAGGTTGGGTAGGGGAATAATGGGGGGAAAAATGATTGTAACTCAAAATCTGGTGGAAATGAATGATGTAAAACAGAAGTTAATAAAGCATTTGTTTAAAAAAAAAAGAAGCCCCATTTCTATTGACTCACTGCCCATTTTGTTCAGTGTTGTTTGCAGGGAATGGTCATTACAAAACTGAGTTTAAACACACATAAAATAAGCTGGATTATTAATCACCAAAAAAAAATATGTCTGTTATAAGAGATGGTTCTCTGAGAGGGGGAAAAACTTAGAACTATGTAGATGATTTAAAAACAGAAATATCAAATTTATTTTTTTAAAAGAAATATGTTTGCCTCTCCTCTCTTGTCAGAGAAGTGCTAATAATCTGTTAAATATCTGAATACCTAGGGGACAGGTAGGAACAGATCAAGAGTCAGTCTAGTCTTAGTTCTATTCTTAGCTATACTTTTCTTCAGGTAGTTTTTATTTTTCTGTTGGCTTAAACTTGCTACTAAGCCCTCCTGATTAATTCTAATTGCCATATTACCAATAACATCAAAAAACACTTCTTTTTTTCACCTACATCTTTCAGAATTCTTAGACATCCTCCAAATTTGTATGATCAATTGTGTAGTTTTAAGCAACATCTGTCTCTCTATCTTATCTCTCCAACTCTACTAACCTTCTTGAAGGCTGAATGTGCACTCTGAATTCAATGACTGTGTGTACGTCACAGAGAGGCCAGTTTCTTTCCCCAAACTCATCTGATTTGTGCTGTGTTTGAGAAAAACTATTTTACAAGATGTCTGATTTTTAAAAATTACTGGCACTACTTTTCCTCTTCTTCCGCCCATAAGATCAAGTTGCCTTGGTTACTATGAGTCATGGGGAAAAGCAGTAGTAATACATTAAAAAAAGAAAAACTCAAAAAAAAATTCTTAAAATAGAGAAACCGAAACTCTGACAGTAACAATTTTGGGGTCTAAATTCATGGTACATGATGTAAAAGAAGTAGTTTTGACTTTAAAAATGAACACAGAAGAATAGAAGGAAGTTTGGAAGGAAACACTAATAAACAGGATAGTCTTTAAAGTAATATGTAGAATTTATTATATATTTAAAAAAATAAAGCAAGCCGTATAAACTGGAGATTCAGTTTCATATAGAACCCTTTTTTTGTGCATTCTGCTATGTGTATGGAAATGTTCTTTTTTGGTGTTTAAGTCTAGAATAAAAAATATTTCAAATATTCTACATAATTTATTTTAGTTTAGTACATTTCAGATATATTACACAAATTATATAGTATACCTCTGTTGTACTACTTTAGTAATCCTATCAATAAAGGAAATGAGATTAGCCTAGCTGGAAGAGACTAGGGGTTATAAAATCCCACCCCTTCATTTTACAGACAAGGAAACTGAGTCTCAAGGAGGTTAAGAGACTTGCCCGATGTGATACAAGGAAGAAGCATCAGGGATGGAATTCTGAATTCTGGTCCTGACTGCAATCACTGCTCTTTCCATCAAACCTTCTCTTCTACCAGTTAAAAATCCCCTAATCTCTTACCATTCTGGCAATCACCCTTGAAATGCTTTCTAGTTTGTCAATATTCTTCCAAAAATATGCTATCCATTGTGGTGGAGCAGAGGCGGCAATCCATATGAACTTTCCCAACATTCCCCACCAAATAAGTTTAAAACAATGCCTCAAATCAAATCAAATTCTGGAGTGGTAGAGCCAACTAAGGATGGGGTGAAATGTTCTTCCAACCTAAGACAACTCAGCAGGTCCACAGAAGAGGTCTGTAACACTGGGGTGTCTGCAGGCCCAGGAGCAGGGCAGGAGCACCAGCAATGAGTGTTGGAGGTAGCCAAGACAGCAGTGGCAGCAGCAGCTTTGGGAGCTCTCAGCCCAAAGATGATTAAAGGAGTCAGACAGCTGGTCAGAAAGACATTACAAGGGGGGCAGAGCCAAGATGGCGGGGTAGAAAAAGCACCTCCAAGGCACTCTCCCCCCAGATCACCTCCAAACTATGTAAAAGGCAACTCTGAACAACTTCTGGAGCCCCAGCACCCACAGATCGACACAGAGAAGATAACCTCCCGCTGAGGACAGCCCAGCAGCCCTGCAGGAAGGACCAGCGCAGCACTCTGGAAGCCAGCAGCACAGTGTACAGTGCGCGGAGAGCCGAAGAGCCGAGCCCAGGTCTGCCTGAGCCTCGGTTTTAGCCCCAGGGCGGCTGGGCCAGCAGCCGGCTGGAGGGACCCCAGAACACCAGCAGATGTAGTGATTCCAGAAATATCAACATAGACATGCCTAGCACAAAGTGAGAGGTTAGTGCCCTATGGACTTTGGGACCAGTATTTGGGGAATGCATCAGCTTCCTCCTCTGGGGGCTAGAAGCTACTGAGGAGACATGCCATTTTGTAGTTTTCAGTGGCAGCTCCAGCTCCTGGCCTGGGAACTGTAGGGAGATCCAGTGATCAGTCTTGGGGGGTAGAGTCCTACTGTGGCAACAAGCCCAAAAGTCAAGTAATTAAGTGGCAGATGGAAAAAGAATCTCAAAAGCTCACTGAGGAGATTCATTCCTTCAGAGTTAGACTGGAGCAAATGGAAGCTAATGACTTTATGAGAAATCAAGATGCTGTTAAGCAGATCCAAACAAATGAAAGATTAGAAGGCAATGTGAAATATCTCATGGGAAAAACCACTGACCTGAAAAATAGATCCAGGAGAGACAATTTAAAAATTATTGGACTACCTGAAAGCCATGATCAAAGAAAGAACCTAGAAATCACCCTTCAAGAAATTCTCAAGGAAAATTGCCCTGATGTTTTAGATCCAGAGGGCAAAATAGAGGTTGAAAGAATCCACAGATAACCTCCTGAAAAAGATCCCAAAAAGAAAACTCCCAGGAATATTATAGCCAGGTTCCAGAATCCCCAGATCAAGGAGAAAATACTCCAAGCAGCCAGGAAGAAACAATTTCAATATTGTGGAAACACAATCAGAATAGCACAGGACCTGGCAGCTTCTACACTGAGGGATCAAAGGGCATGGAATATGATATTCCAGAGGGCAAAAGAGCTGGGACTGAACCCAAGGGTCACCTACCCAGCAAAACTGAGTATTTTGTTTCAGGGGAAAATATGGTCATTCAGTGGAATAGAGGACTTTCAAGCATTCTTGAGGAACAAACCAGAGTTGAATAGAAAATTTGACATCCAGACACAAGAAGCAAGACATGCCTGAGAAGGTAATCAGGGAAAAGAAATCAAAAGGAACTTATCAAAGTTGACCTATTTACATTCCTACATGGAAAAACAATAACTGTGACTGAAGAAACCTCTCTCAGTATGAGAGAAGAAGGGTGTATGGTCATATGAATACATATGTGAATGTGTGTGTATATGGTTACAGTTATATATGGATAGAGGGCATAGGTTGAATTTGTTGGGAAGGGAGGACAGTCAAGGGGTGAAATTATGAGGTGAGAGAGGAAAGTGGCAAGAGGAGATGGAGAGAGACAGGGTAGGGTAAACTATCTCATGTAGAAGAAGCAAGGGGAAGTGGCTGCAGGGGAGGTGAAGAATAGGAAGGCAAAAAGGCAAAACCACATTCTCATTGAATTTGGTTCAAGGAGAGAATGACATACATACTAAATGGGATATCTCAACCTGCAGCAGAATAGGGGGAAGGGGGATAAGAGGAGGGCTGATGGATGGGAGGGCATTCTTGGGGGGATGGGAGGTTGGAAGTACCCACTATAGAAGAGGGACAGGATCAAGTAGGGAATGGACCAGGTGGGGGGGTGGGATGGGTGGGAGGGAATTATAAGCAGCCTTGTACAATATATCTACTATGGTAATGTTTTGCATAGCTAGACATGTACAACATATACTGAATTACTTATCTTCCCAGAGGGAATGGGTGACAAGGGAGGAAGGGAATGGATCTGAAATTTGAGGTCTTAAAATTAAATGTTTCAAATATATAAAAAAAAGACATTACAAGGGATCCTCTGCTGGCCCTGGGTGCAGGACCTGGAGCTATTGACAACTCTGTTGCCCATATGCAGCTCTGGCTCACAGTTCCAAGGCAGAGAGGAGCACTCGTGGCTGCAGGGGAGCAGGGGCACCAGAGCACAGACCAGCAAAACAGTGATCATACTTCTCCCACATTTCTCCCCATGTCATACCACCTTGGAAGCACCCAAAATTTCCAGATCCCCAGAACTAGCTGAAAATAGCACAACAAAAAAAGCCTGAAGCCTCGGGACGATGCCTCCCCATTCCCAGGTAAGCAGAGCTCAACTTTAACATAAAAGTCAAAGTCAACAAATAGGCTGAGGATATAAGCAAACAACAAATGACAAAAAGAACTTATATAAAAAGCTATTATGGTAGTGCACAAAACCAAGACACAAAACTCAGAAGACGACAATGTGAAAAAACTACAAGCAAAGACTCAAAGGAAAAAAACACCTGCAAATTGGATACAAGGCCAACAAGAATTCCTAGAAAAGTTAAAGAAAGTGATAAGACGAAAAATTGAAAAAAGAAATAAAAGTGAGGCAAGAAAATTATGAAAAGACAATTAGCAACTTTGGTAAAGGAAGAACTAAGGAAAAAAAAAGAACCCACTGAAGACAATAATACCTTAAAAAACAGAATTGGCCAAAGGGAAAAAGAGGCACAAAAATTCACCAAAGAAAAAAATTCCTTAAAAAGAAAAATTGGCTAAATGGAAAAGGAGGTACAAACATTCATTGAACAAAAGAACTCCTTAAAAAGTAGAATAGAAAAATGGGGGGAAAAAGGTACAAAAAGCTCAGTGAAGAAAATAATTCCTTAAAAATTAGAATTGGGCAAGTGAAAGTGAATAACTATGAAATATCAACAAATAATCAAAAAAAATTTTTTAAAAATAGAAAAAATTGTAAATATCTCACAGGAAAAACAACTCACTTGGAAAATGGATTAAGAGGAGATCATTTAAGAATTACTTGAGTAGGTGAAAGCCATGATCAAAGAAAGAACCTAAACATCATCTTTCAAGAAATTATCAAAGAAAACTGCCTTGCTATCTTAGATTCAGAGGATAAAAAATAAATTAAAAGAATCCACTGATCACCTCCTGAGAGAGATCCTAAAATGAAAATTCCCAGGAATATTATATTCAAATTCCTCAGCTCCCAGGTCAAGGAGACAATATTGCAAGTAGCCAGAAAGAAACTATTCAAATATTATGGAGCCACAGTCAGGGATCACACAATATTTAGCAGCTTCCACATTAAAAGAGTGGAGGGCTTGTACTATGATATTCTAGAAGGCAAAGGAGCTAGGATCACGACAAAGAGTAGCCCACCCAGCAAAAACTGAGTATAAACCTTCAGGGGAAAATAAAATGGATATTTAATGAAATAGTTGACTTCCAAGCATTCTTGATGTAAAGACCAAAGCTGAATTTAAAAAATGTGGCATTCAAACAAAATACTCAAGAGAAGCATAAGAAGGTAAACATGAAAGCAAAATCACCAGAGATTCAATAAGGTTAAACTTTTTGTGTTCCTATGTGGGAAAAAGATGATACGTGAACTGGTAGTAGAGCTGTTAACTGGTTTAACCATTCTGAAAAACGAATTGCAACTATTATTCCCAAAGGACTAAGAAACTTGCATACTCTATGACCCAGCAATACCACTACTAAGTCTATATCCCAAAGAGATAAAACAAAAAGGAAAAGGACTTATATGTACAAAAATTTTTACAGCTCTTTTTTGTGGTAGAATTGGAAATTGAAGGAATGCCCATTAATTGGGGAATGCCTGAACAAGATGAGGTATATGATTGTGATGGAATACTTTTGTTCTGTAAGAAATGACAAGGAAGATGGTTTCAGAAAAACCTGGGAAGACCTATATGAACTGATGCAAAGTGAAGTGAGAAGAACCAGGAGAATATTTTACACAATAACAGCAATATTATGATGACGATCAACTGTGAATGACTTAGCTAGCCTGATCAATACAATGATCTACAGCAATTATGAAGGACTCATGATGAAAAATGCTACCCACTTCCAAAGAAATCCATCTTGCCCTACTAGAAAGTTGGGGTGGGGGGATATGGGGGAGAATATAAGAGAGAACAGATTGGGGGAAGGGGTATTTAGTAGGCTTGCTATTTTGGGGTGGGGGTAGGGGAAAAATGGGGAGAAAAATTTCTAACTCAAAATCTTGTGGAAATGAATGTTGAAAACTAAAAATAAATAAATAAATTTTTGAAAAAGGAATGTTCAAAATTAAAAAAAAAATTACAATAAAAAAGAAAGGAACAAAACAAAAATTTTTTAAATGTGGTATCCAAAACAGACTACAAAACTTCAAATGTAGGGCCGGCTAGGTGGCGCAGTGAGTAAGAGCGCTGGCCTCAGAGTTGGGATGACCCGAGATCAAATCCAGCCTCAGAAAATGAGCACCCACACACAAATAATGACTAGCCATGTAACCCTGAGCAAGTTACTTAACCCCAATTGCTTTAAAAAAAAAAAACAACTTCAAATGTGGGCTATACAGATCTGCTTTGCCAAACCAAAAATACCCCTGGCTTTCTATTTCTATTTCTGACTAAAGAAATTCATATTAAGGAATACAGAGGTACAACCCTCTGTAGGGGACATTTGCATTCTTAGAGGATTTTAGTAACTCTAGGGAATCTTTAAATTGGTAGAAATATTTTAGTTCTTTTTTGCTTAAATCTGATTTTATCATCATTCTTCTCTAGTCTGCCAAAGAACAAATTCCATTAAAATCAGCATTTTAGCCTCATATTATCAACCTCAACTTCTTCACAGAAGAAATCAGCCCTGAACTATATTCTACCACATTTAGTAAAAATGAATGGTCACTGCTTGGGTACAGAGTTTGGATGAGTAAGCATTAGTATGACATATCTACCATAAGGAGTATCACCTGGGCCCTGAGGCTTAGGACCTACAGACCAGAAGCATTTAGGATGACCAACAACACTACCAAAATGCTATGCTAAACTGAATCAACTGTTTCCTCAATAAATTTTCTGAAAAATTCCCTTTACTGTTAATCTTGAACCTCAACTACCTTCCACAGCAAGCCAAACCAGAAATATAAAAAATCTCATTTTGGAATGCCTGAATGGGAGGCTTTTGTAATAGGAATCTAGAATTCTTTTTTTTTTTTTTAAAGCAATTGGGGTTAAGTAACTTGCTCAAGGTTACACAGCTAGTCATGATTTATGCGTGGGTGCTCATTTTCTGAGGCCAGATCTGATCTCAGGTCATCCCAACTCTGAGGCCGGCGCTCTTACTCACTGCGCCACCTAGCCGCCCCTTTAGGGCAACTGGGGTTAAGTAACTTGCCCAAGGTTACAGGGCTAGGTTTTTGTTTGTGTGGATTAAGTGTTGGAGGCCGGCTCCGAACTCAGGTCCTTCTGACTCCAGGGCCGGCGCTCTATTCACTGTGCCACCTAGCCGCCCCTGGAATCTAGAATTCTTAAAAACACAAAATATCAGTGTTAGAAGGGATGTTAAGAAATAAGCCAGTCCATATTACCAATGAAGAAACTGAAGCACAGACAAGCAGTTTTGTTCAAAGTCACTTAGCTAATTGGTGGCAAAGCCAAGACTACAACATACATTTTGATTCCTAGTACAACGCTCTTTCTACTACACCAGTTCAATGATGTGAACTGTTTAATCTCTTTATTTAAAATGGAAGCAAATATGCTGGGTAAAAAGATTTCTGTTCTTTTTCACAAAAAAATATTATTAGGCAAGAACCATCATGGAAGCTTTGGTAAAGTATTTTTATTTTGAGGAGGTCACCTCATAAAAACAAGAGAGCAATTTGTTAATGTTAATCTAACAAATCTCCCTAATGTTCCTTATCTATGGATGACCTGGAGATTTAATCATCCTATTCTAATGGATTGGAGTACAGTGCCTTAAACAGCTAAATATAATTCAATCAGGCTCCTTTCCCCATGCCCCAAGTGACTGCATCAGAATATACCACGGCTGGAAGGTGAAAGTCTATAAATCCCCACTAAGGCAGTCAATAAAAAATGTTAATTCAGACAATTTTACAACAAAAATGAATTAGAGATGTGTTAAGATGGTTTGGAACAGATATAAAAAAAATCTTGCATGACTAGGGGCTGAGAAAAAGCCTGAACTATGAAATGTTTGAGCAGAATGGTCTTATTAAAGAGAGCAAAGTGTCTAATCCAGGCCAAAATTAATACGAATGCTTAAAAAATACAACACCCACAAGGAGGTTTAAAAAGGGAAAGCCTTAAGCAATTATTTCTTGTTCCATTTCTGCAACATCTATAACTTTGGTAATGAGATGTTCAGAGAAGTCTAGATATCCCTTCTCAAACAGAAGGATCATTTTCCTTTTTTTTTTTGTCATCTTTGCCAATCTGATAGATTTGAGGTGAAAATCTCAGAATTGCTTTAATCTGCATTTCTCTAATAAGTAGCAATTTAAGCAATTAAGGCATTTTTTAAAAATATAGCCATGGATAGCCTATATATAGGCTTCTTTCCTTGAGAACTGCCTGTTCATAAGCCTTAGCCATTTGTCAACTGAAGACTGGCTCTTGTTACAAATTTGAATCTTACCTATCTTGGAAATGAGACCTGTATCAGAAAAACTTTCTGCACAGATTTTCCTCCTGATTGTTTCCCATTTAATCTTACTTTTATGGTAAATATTGGAAGGGCTGTGGGGGAAAAAAGGCTCTGAAGAACTACTGGTGGACCTGTGAATAGGTACAACCATTATGGAAAGCAATGATATACAAAAAGTTATTAAAGTTACTACATGCCCTTTGACCCAGATATATTCAAAAGAGATCAAAGAAATGGAAAAAGGTCTTATATGAATATGAGAGAGAGAGAGAGAGAGAGAGAGAGAGAGAGAGAGAGAGAGAGAGAGAGAGAATGTGCAGCTCTTTTTGTCATGGTAAAGCACTAGAAACAAAAGGAATACCCATCAATCGAGGGTTGAGCAATTTGTGGTATATAAATGCAACAGAATACTATTATGCTGCCAGAAATGAGGAAAGAGATGACTTCAAAGACACATGGCAAGATCTGCATGAACTGATACAAAGTTAAATATGCATCCATATCAAAAAAAGAATCTTGAAAACTTTTATAAACTGATAAAGAATGAATTGAGCAGAAGCAGAACAATTTCTACCATAACACTGCAAAGACAAACAACTTTAAAAGCTATGAGGACCAATCAATCAATACAATGGATCAATACAATGATCATCAATGATTATAGAGTCCTGATGATAAGACATATTATCTACCCCCTGACCAAGAGCAGATGGGTTTAAGATACAAAATGAGGAAGATATATTTCTGTATGTAGCCACTGAGAAAACCTGTTTTGCTAGACTATCCTTGTTTGTTCCAAGGAATTAGCTTTTCCTTTTCTCTTTTTCCAATGGGATGAGAAAGAAAATATCTTTCTGTTCATTTTAAGAACACAAAGAGATGGAGGGTACAACAGATATGAATGCTGCTTGCACCTTCAGTGGAGTCACTGCATGGTTAGTTTTGCTGAACTGTTTTACTTTGTCACAAGAGAGCTATTGTAGAGTGGCTGTAACACGGAAATGTTTTAATTCAAAAACAAAACACGTCAATAAAAACTTTTTTAAAATAGAAGGGTTGTTTTCTGGAGAATAGCTTTTTAGTGAGATTCTTTTCCAAAGATTTACATTTAAAAATGAGAGGCACATTTCAGAGGCTGTAGTTCTTGTAATTTCAGGCCCTAATGCCTATACCTGTTTCCCTCCTGCTATTTACCACTGCAAAAACTGGAGGACTCAACCCACAGACTCCAACAACTCCCAATGAGCCCAAGAGGTTCCCAATCTCTTAAAATCCCTATTCCTTGGCTCTCACTTCCCTTATTCCACATTGCCACTTTCCAAGTGGCACTGGTAGCAGCAGCAAGAATGGCACAATGATGGTCCATGGAAGTAGAAGGATAGGATGACAATAAGACCATGAAGATTGTGACCCACAAACTATGGAAGAGGATGATGAGGAAAGCAATGGGAGAAAAAGATTTAAGTTATTAGTTAACTCACTAAATTGGGAAATCATTCAAATGAAGTGCTTTTTCTGCACCTCAACTTAAGAATTCTACAAATGCAGAACTCAGTTAAGTGGGTTTCCATATTTTGGGAAATGCCTACATTAGGATTTAATGTATTAGCCTCTAATCCGGTGGGGTCAAGAGAATGAGGATAACTTGTAGAGTTACAAGGCAAGACAGAACAGGATACATTAGGTGGACTGTAGGTGATGTTCATAGGTAATTTAGGTAATGCTTTTTCCCCCTCAATGTTCTCCTGCCAGTAGACACTTATTATGTGACCCTGGGAGAATCTCTTAATGTTCTTCAGTCTCCATTTCATCTGAAAAGTAGTAATCATACCTATGTTCCAGGGTTGTTGGGAGGACTGAGCGAGAGAATATAACTGTAAACATGTAAATCTGTAAATTCCAAGTGATAGACTGAGTGTTAACTGTTACTACTGTTGTCACTATTGCTCCTCCTCCTCCTCTTCTGGCTTTCAAAGATTTCTACAACTCACATCATCATCTGAGAAAGCTTTACTTAAAATTTCTGACTGCCTATCCCTTAAAAAACATAAAACAAAAACATGTTCCTTGACTGTGTGAATCTGCTATAAACACCACAAAGTCAATGCTATGAATTAATGCAAGTGCCTTCCCTCTGTTGAATAGCTCCAATTTATCCTGTATACAGGGTATCCTAAAAGTCATAGTGCAGTTTTAAGCTTTAAAAGTTTTAGAAGTACCAGGACTTTTGGGACACCCTGTATACACTATTTGTATAGTTTTTTTGCATGTTGTCTCCCTCAACTAACTGGAAGCTTCTTCAGAAACGGGACTGTCTTTTGTTACTCTTTGCATCCCTATCACTAAGCACAGAGCCTGGCATATAGCAAGCAGTGAATGTCATTGACTATTTCAATAAACACTAGCAATGCTTCTTTAATCAAAAGATCCACAGAAAGTAGTAATAAAGTAACTAAAAATCTACTCATTTCAATGAAATGTATATTTAATCCAACAGATGTCAGAACTCACTAGTTAATGGGATGGGGGTATACTTCCCATTGAGGTCTCCTCCAGAAATATTTGTGACCTCATCTTCAGCATAGTAAAATAGCTAGAGAAACCAAGAGGCAATTTTTTGCTGACAAGCTTAGACACAGAATTGAGACCTTTTAAGAAAGGATATGAAATCTCCTTTATCATTAATAACAAAAGGACATGGATAATGTTGATCTCACTATGAAGACCAATATTATAATCTTTAAGATTAATTCTTCTTTCCATAGCTCTCATTTCTTTTCCAATTTTTTCATCTAGCACTCCCACTGATAAAAATATTTTATAATCATTGCTTATCTCTTTTAAGAATTCTAGTTGATTTGGGGCACAAATTCATTCAACTGCATTTTTCTTTAAGGCTCTGCTTGTAGATGTTTTGGAATCTCTTTTTCTGGATTTGTGTCTTGAGCTCTACTATCAACCTAACAGCCTTTGATGATGTAGAATTTTATTTTTGTTTGCTCATTGTTCCAGCTCATGTCTTGACTCTGGAATTGGTTTGAGGACTAGGCTCTGAAGACTTCTCAAGGGAAGGTCTAGTTAGGTCCTGCTCTTTTCTCAAGTATGATGACTGTTGTTATTTCAAGCTTTCAAGGGATAGCTTTTAGTATAACCAAAGTGATCTGATTCAGGGCACAGTTCAATCACTGCTCACCCTATTCGAAGCTCTACAAATTCCTGACCTGAGTTTGGGTCAGAGCAACAGTAAGTTGTGGCTGGATTCAATCAGTATAAGCTAGCTGGTTTGGAGTGACAGACCTTTAGGCTCCCCTTGAGTCTGAGATTTCTGTCCAGGATTAAGATTGGGCTAGAGGCTAGAACTGAGATTCCATTCTGCTCCTGTGGGTTTGAGTCACATAGCTGCTGCTTGCTTCTGAACTTCTTTCTTTATCAGTACACAAACTAGGGCCTGTGACTGCTCCTTACTCTGAAACATTCACCCCCCTGGCTGCAGGTCTCTTTCATAATCTACCTTAGATCTATGACCCGGGATTAGATAGTGGGTGACAAGGTTACCACCTGTTTCCACATCCTACATGAGGTCAGGCCATTAGAGGTCTGAGACTTCAAACTCATAGGCATTGGTTACCAAGTTATTGGCCCTTAGAATCAACTTCTGAATCACATGCACAGACATAAAATCTGTATATTCTTTCATAATTACAGTTTTTTTTTTAAAGTATAACAAAACAAAAGCAACATGACACAGCTCGATCATTCTCCTTATTCATAACTGGCACGGAATTTCATTCAGCTGTTAGCAAAAGTCAAATCCACCCTCAAGAGATGAAGATTTCCTGTAAGTGAGGCAACGTAAAAGGTTGTGACCTTTTCTAAAAGAGGAGTTCCAAAAATGTTTTCAACAATGACAACACCATTAGAATAACTGTATAGTTTTCTATGATGTTTATCTTGAAGAGAACAATACTCATTTGAAGTATAAATATTTCAGTTCTCATTGTCAGTAACTTTTCTGCAGCATTTAACAGTGCTGTTCAACCCTCTTTCTGGATATTCTCCCCTTCTGTGTCTTCCAAGACCCTGGGCACTCTTGGTTCTCCTTCCACTTGTTTAGCTGCTCCTTCTCTCTTCTGTTCTGCTACTTCCTCTTCTAGCTAAGTGCTGCTTTCTGTTTTGTCCTTGGCCTTTTTTCTCTATATATCTCTCTTGGCAACCCCGTGGCTTCAACTGTCATGTACATGTAGAAGACTCCCAAAGCTCTATAGCTGACTTCTTCCCTGGGTGCCAAATGTACCTGTCCAGCCGTGGGAAAAAAAGGAGAGTTCTTCCTCTCTCCTTGGAAGTCCCACCAGCATCTTAAACTATATAACCTGAACCGAACTTACTACTTTCCTCTCAAAACCTGCTCATTTTTCTGTTTTGACTTTACCAGTGGTACCCCCAGGCTCTCATATCCAGTTAGTTTCTGTTCATTTGACTTCCATAATCTATTTTCATTCTAAGTTAAGTTTAAAATGCTATCTTCTACTTGCAGCATTTCCTAACCAGCTGTAAGGGTGACACTTTATACTAAGCCCCCAATTCAGCGGCACCTCACATTCCACTTGTATGCTCTACATACAAGCATTTATCCTTTGATTTTTATATGATGTTATTTAATCTAGAGAGTCAATGCTTAAGAGTTCTATGTGAAATTCTACATCACCATCACCTTCTGGTGTCTAACACATTGAGCCAGGGGGCACAGGGGTAGAGATCTGCCCCTCTTTTCCATTGCCATTATCCTATCAGAGGCCTCATCCTTAATAAGTCTTCCTATCACCACTCTCTCCATGCCAATCCACCGTTCACATTGCTGCCAGACTAATCTTTGTTCTGTAGAAACCTGTTCAGGTGGAGTCTGACCAAAAACTCTTCGATGGTTGCTTCCCACTGCCTACCGAGCAGAATTCAAACTTTTAGCCTTGCATTTAAGATCCTCCAAAAGCCAGCATTATGCTATCTTGCCAACCTCTTTACAATAGTCTCTACAAGCATGCTATGTTCCTGCAACACTAGACTACTTTGCTATCCTTTGTACCTTTGTTAAGGTACACTGATGCCTGTTCCTGGAATACTTTACCTTGTTCCCCCTGCCTCAACCTGCTGAATTACTACCCATTCCTTAAAGTCCAAATCAAATGCTATATCCCATAGGAAGCCTTGATTCTTTCTCAAACCGCAGCTAGTGAGGTCTTTTTCCCCTTTGGACCTCACATTGTATTTTGCTCATGTACTCATGATGTATAATACACATCCCCCTACTAGGCCAGAGACTATGTCTTATCTAAACTATTATCTCTCTCAGTACTTAGCACAGTTCTCTGCACGTAACAGGCACTTAGTAAATGTTTTTGACTTGAACTGAATTGATATGTTAGCTAAGAAGTGAACCAAATGACTTTATTACCACCTTATACCTGTTTGTTCTCCACCCAAGTCAAGTAGTTCTTTTAAAATTTAAAGCTTCTTCTGAAGCTAGTTCTCTCCTGAACCTTTTCCTAGTCACCTAATTTCCCTCTACATTCTTCTATGTTAAGTTTAAAATGCTATCCTCTATATGAAGCATTTCCTAACCAGCTGTAAGAGGTGATAACTTACACTAAGCACCCAACACAGTGGCACTTCATTATTCAGTTGTATATTATATATACAATGTACAAGCATTAATTCCATGATTTTTTTTGCAGTATGTCTCCCTTAATTTAGAGAGTAAACTCTTAGAAGATAGTTGAAGTGTCTTCTTTATGTTTTATAAATATAAACTCAACACACAGTGCCTAATACAATACTATACGTTTGTTGTGGGGGTAGAGAGATCAATAGAGGGATACCCCTCACAGCATCATCCAATCAATATTACTTTGCAGGAACATTATTATAGCAGGGATTTGCAATGCTACATTGGTCAGGGGTATAATATACTTCAGCTGATCACCCAGGATAAAAATTGTATAGTCAGCAATGATACAAGCCAGCACTTCAGGCTCAACAGCATTAACTTCCCAAAGATCAATCTGTTTACTGTCATATATTGGAAGGATCATTCTTATGAATTTCCTCAAGTTTTTAAAAATTTTAATTATGCTAATTGCATTGTTTTGTTTAACATTTATTACCAGGATATAGATTATATATCCTGAGGTCTCTATAAGTATTATTTTAAGCTTTCATAGTCTGAATTCTGGATGCCTCATAAAGTATTTCCCATTTATAAAATATTTCCTATAGGGCTAATTATCCAAAAGGGTCCCAGATTTGGAATCATAGGACCTGGTTTCAAGTCCACACTCTACTGCTTAATACATATTTAATCTTGGGAAAGTCAACTTCTCAGGGCCTCAGTTTCCTCATTGGTATAATGAAGAGCCAGGACTTGAGAATCTCTAAGGTTCTTTACAGTTCTAAATTCTGTAACTCCATGCTGTTTCACCTAGTATCATGTTGCTGTAGAACTAATTAAGACAACAGATGGGGATGTACTGGATGGGGATATGCCCTCTGAAAATTCATGATCCTAAACAGGGGCAACCTGATACTCATTTTATCCCTATAGAGTTATTCTCTCCAATAAAGTTTCTCTGTCTCTCCCAAATAGGTCGTCACTGTCCACCAGTAAATTCCTGATTCTTTAACATTCTCCATCAAGTCCCACAGGTAAAAGCTAACTGTATCAAAGCTATATTCTGTGGGTTTTATTTAAAAGACCCAGCAGACAAATTTTTTGAACCTTTGTCATTTTAATTCTGTAAGTATCACTTTGTGTTAGCATGGACGTATACCACACTTGAGTAGTCTCAGACCCACAGATATCCCCAGATTCATTGATTTCATCTAAACATACCTCTTCTAGAAGTCGTGGATCCAGGCATTCTCCATCATCGTTAAACAAAGAATCCCAGCTCTCCTCTGTAGGGGCACTTTCATCACTGGAGGAAGGATTAGGAGCTTTCAATTCCAGTTGTCTGTCTGAAGAAACAGTATATTCTACTTGCCCAGAGTTGTCTTCCTCACCTATTTGGAACTCTTCACCGGTTTTTAGATTATTCAAAGACTCTGTGATGTCATCTGCACAATCCAGATCACTGTTCAAGGCCTTGTTGGGAAGCAGTTCTGTCCTATTTGACATGCAGAGTTCAGAGTCTAAACAGGAACCATGATTGCTGGATGCTTCCTTCTTTATAGGTATTACAGAGGTACAATCTGACAAGGCCTTTGGTAGTCCTCCCATTGACTCTTGATAACTGGATGAAACAGCTTCAGTGTAACCGTCTGTACAAACTGTCAAGTTGCCTGAGTTTTCATTCCCACACTCTAAGCTGTTAGCTACTAGAAGAGGGGTTATGTAAGTACTTACTGCCATACAGTCTAACAAACTGTTTATGCTGCTACGAGCCTGCTCAGTGATTCCACCCACAATTGTTGAGGTGCTGCCCACACATGTCTCATCAAATATACCATCTGTAATGCTCATACATGCCTGCTTAGTGATGTCACTATCATCTTCCAGCTCACTACCTGTAGATGTCTCATCAGCAAAGTCACTTAAATTAGGAGGTTCATAGCACACGCTCGACTCATCAGCAGGGTCACCACTCTTCTCAGACTCTCCACTCATGCAAGCTGAATCCACAATGTCACTGGCATTCTCTAATATACTGACTATGTGCACGTGGTCAGAGATAGGATCCCCAACCCCAGATGTGCTGTCCACACCTGTCTTATCCCAGATGCCAGCTATACTGCTGAGGAACACTGGATCAGTTAGGTCCCTGACATTCTTAGGTTCATTGTCTGGGCATGCTTGATCAATGACACTCTCTGGGCACGCCTGGACAGCAATGTTCTTTATGTCTTCAGTGGTAGGCTTCAGTATGCCACCTGTTACATGGATAACTTCTTGCACAATTTCAGAACGTGAGTTTACCCGTGTGGGTGACAGCATATGGTCAGGATTCAAAAGAGAACTGCATCCTACCGGTTCATCTGAAAGCTGAGAACTAGCTACTGTTTCTACTACCTTACAGTCAGTGCTAACACTGTTTCTCAAGTCTCCTTCTGTATACCTCAGCCCACTTAGTTCTTCCTTTCTGGAATCACATAATTTCACGCTTTGGAATGGTTTACTGGAAGCCTGAGTCTCACAGGTTTCTGTACTAGACTGTGTCACACTACTGGTTTGGGAATCCATAAATTTCTCTTCTTTCTTTGGTTTAAAATGTATTTGTGAAGGTACTTTGGAAAAACTACTAGGACTTGGGATCTTTTGTTGATTTTTGTTGAACATTTCTTTGGACTCTGGGGTTCCCTTTTGAGTATGGAATTTTCCTCTGTTTCTTTCTTTCAGGTCTGTGCCTTTTTTTGATTTTGCATTAGGTCTCTTTCCATCCCTGGCCTTGTGCTCTTGCCTGCTAGGATTACTAATAGGTCTCTGAAGTTCAGAACTGACTCTGAAGACATCATTCTTTGAGGGCAGATGACTTTCTTCCTGCCCTTGCTTTACTACAGCATTCAGATGACTACAGCTCATTTCCTGATGACTTGCTATGGGAAGCACTGAACCTCTTCGAGCTTTGGGTACATAAAGGGCCATATCTGGCTTTCTGGCCCGAGGTCTGCATCTCTCAATATCAGGCTGCATGATGCCACCTCAATCTGCATAGAGAAAAAGAATTGCTTAATTCACATTAATTAGCTACTAGATATACAGCAATGTTACATGTTTTTCCCCCCAATCAGGGTTGGGGTGGTAGTTTACTAACTTAAAGTCAATAACTTAAGTAGAAAAACACAAATTGTCAGGGATACAGTGGGGATGAGGGTGAAATCAACCTGGAAAAGAATTAATCAGTCACACAACCAAGAAAAGCATATTCTAAAATAAACTATGAGTCTATTTCCTGATTTCCTTTTTCTTCAAAATTCCTTTGTTCTACTTTATATTTCCTGAATGTAAGCTCCTTTGAGAAAAGTGACTATTCCATTTTTGTCTTTATATCCATAGTACTTAACACAGTGCTGGGACATACTAAGTGTTTAATAAATGCTTGTTGATGAGGGCCTGGACAAGACTGGTAGCTGTATGAGTGTAGAGAGGAAAAGGGGAAAGAGATGAGAGATGTTTTGAAGATGGAAACAACAAAACTTGGCAAGAGATGGAATATGGTATGTGGGCTGAGTGCAAGCAAGGTATTGAGGATGACAATGGAATTCTGAGCCTGGGTGACTGGGATGGTGATGGTCTCCTTAACAGTAATAGGGAAACTGGAGGGGATAGGAGCTGATGGGGAGAAAGACAATGAGTTTTGCTCTAGTTGTGTTGTGTTTGAGAGCACTGTGAGACATCTAGTATGGGCTATGCCTTAGCTAGTTGGTGATACAGGACTGCAGCTCAGAAGAGAGAACAGGACAAGATATATACAGCTAGAAATAATCTACATAGAGGTGGTACTCAACCCATGGAAGCTGATGAGATAATCAGTTGAGAAGTACTGAAAGAGAAGAGGACCTAGGACAAAGCCTTGGGGATCAGCAAAGGAATCTGAGAAGGAGTACTAAGATAGGTAGGAAAACCAAGACAAAGCAGGGTCAGAAAAAGATAGAAAGCAGAAAGTGTCCAAAAGAGGATAGTGGTCAAGAGATATTAAATTCTAGAGGTCAAAAAGGATCTGAACCCAGATCTTGATTCCAAGTCTAGCCCTCTATCCACTCTATCATGCTGCCAACAGAAGTTTGGTAACATGCTGAGGAATGTAATAAAACACACTGAAATAATTAGCCCTGTTAATCACCATAGATTCTTTACAATAAGTAAGGCAATTATCACCTAGTAGTTTACCACCACCATTGCCATTTCTTTTCTTTTCAGCAATATAATAGATATAAAAGCTCTAAAAAGAATATTTGTGGGGGCTAGGAGGTGGTGGTCAATTAACTTGCTGTGTAAATAGTTTTTAAAAACACTGTTTGACCCTAGATAAATTATGTTAAGTAAATCATGTGATAAATCATGTTTATTTAAATTACCTTCAGGTGACAAAAGCAACTTTTTCCCTAGAATACCACAAAACAGGTAGAAGAATCATTTCCTTTTTCTAATAATAGGTTCCCATTGGAAAAGTAATGCATAAACACAAGGTGTTAATCCTGTATTTGGTTCTTGTTTATGTCTTGCAAATAAACTAAATACATATACATACATTCTCTTGATCAGCTCAAACATTTTTTCACTAGTATTTTTTTCATAATAATGTTACAGCAATGATACAACTGACAACAGTAAACCTGAAAAACTAACCGGTCTATAGGAGATAGGAATAGCTTAGAAATCATAATCTTAGAAATTCCTAAATTAATAGGGTAACTTTGGGAAGGTAAGTTAACTTCCCTGTGTTTCTATTGCTTCATCAGCAATGGAGGGTACATTAGGCAGAACTGGTGTTCATGGTAAATTTCTGAATCTCACTTGCTTGGGGCAATCTAGATTATAGCATCTGGTTCTTCCAAGATCACCAGCTTAAAATCTTTCTTAAATATTTTCCTTGTGCTGGCCAAGTTCAGGATTGGATTCCTTACAGAACCTATTCATTCCCCAGTCATCTCAATCAGTCTTTGCAGTTTTTTTTTTAGCACAGGCCAGAATGACAAATGTCATTCTACCACCAGAAAAGCAGGTATAAGTCAATAGAACCAACTTAAGAGTTGGAAGAGACTTTAAAAATCACCTAGTCCTACTTCTATATGCATATCTCCCTACAACATAACTGACAAGCAGTCATTCAGTCTCTACTTGAACACCTTCAGATACAAGGATGCTCTATTTTGGTTGAAAAAGGGTCTTTCATATTAAACTAAAATTGGCATTCCTATAACTTCTACCTACTAGTCTTCATTCTTCCCCTCAAAATAATCACGATCAACGTGAAAGCCTTTATAGTCCCTCCCCACCCCACTCCCATACACAAGTCTTTTCTTCTCCAGGGTAAATAACCCCAGTGTGTTTATGATGTTTTTCCAGTCCCCTCATCACTGTGGCTTCCCTCCTCTGCACATGTTCTTGCTTGCCTATATCCTTTCTAAAATGTGGTACCAATCAAAGGACAAAAGACTCTAGATGTGATCTGACTGGAGCAAAATACAATGGGACTTTCACCTTTCTCCTACTGGATATTATAATTTTTATTAATGCATCCTAAAATGGAATGGAATTTTTGGACAGCCTGTCACACGTGCCACTGCCTCACTGAGTTTTCAATAAACTAGAACCCCCAGGTATTTTTCCCACGAACTACTTTCTAGCCAAATGTTTTCAATCTTAACTCACAGGAAAAGCAACTCAAAGGTCATCGGGTCTAAGACCCTTATTTTACAAATGAGGAAACTGAGGCTCAGAAAGAGGAATTAAATTAGACAAAGTCATGCAATTATGAAGTGTCCAGAGCTTCCTGACTCCAAGTTCAGCACTTTCTCCACTATACCACACTCTCCCCTTTATCATCACTGATAAATTCTTTTTTGAAAAATGGGTAGAGCATGCTGAGAAATTGGCAGGGACCATGTTTTATCTAAAATTTTTTATCTTTCCCTGCACCTAGTACACAGCAAGCATTCACTAAATACTTGTTGAATGAACCCATGGTTAAGTTCCTCATTCTTAATCACCTTGACTGGTTACTGCTGTTTAAAGGCTGAGGCATTTATATAAGAGAGAAGGGAATTTATGAAGATTATGATGTTCTCTTTGAGGTGACAGATGTTCTATGAGTCTTCAGAAAAGGGAAGGGACTTAAAAATTAATTTATAAAAAAATACAGTTAAAATAATCGTTATGGTTAACAAATTTACACTGCTAGTTCTTGACTATATAGGAACTTGAAAAACACTTTCACAACACTGATTTATATAAATGAACCAGGGATACTCCAAGGTCCCAACTGGTGTTGTTGGGCCAAAAGATGCTGCTAAAAAGAACTAGTGCATTGATCAGAGAAACACAAATTAAAACAATTCTGGTGTACCACTTCACACCTGTCAGAGTGGCTAATATGACAAAAAATGAAAATGATGGATACTGGGGGAGATGTGGAGAAACTGGGACACTAATGCATTGTTAGTGAAGTTATGAACTGATCTCGCCATTCTGGAGAGCAATCTGGAACTACGCTTAAAGATATATATAAATAATAAAGCATGCCCTTTCATCCAGCAATACCACTGCTAGGTTCATATCCCAAAGACATCCAAAAAAGGGAAAAGGACCTATCTGTACAAAAATATCAATAGCAGCTCTTTTTGTAGTGGCTAAAAGTTGGAAATCAATGGGATGCCCATCAACTGGAGAGTGGCTAAACAAGCTGTGGTATATGATTGTAATGGAATATTATTGTGCTATAAGAAATGGGAAACAGGATGACTTCAGAAAAACCTGGGAAAACTTACATAAACTGATGCATAGTGAAGTGAATAGAACCAGCAGAATGTTATACACAGTAACAGCAATATTATTTGATGAACTATGAATGACTTAGCTATTCTCAACAATATAATGATCCAAGACAATCCCAAAGAACTAACGATGAAGTATACTATCCACCTCCAGAAAAAGAACTGATATTGATTCAATTCAGATTGAAGAATGCTATTTTTCACTTTCTTTCTTTCATTTTGTTTCTTTTATTTGAGTTGTCCTATACAAAATGACTAATATGGAAATGTTTTACATAAGTGCACATGTTAATCTATATCTTATTGCTTACCATCTCAGAGAGGATAAAGGGGAGGGAGGGAAGGAAGGATAGAATTTGGAATTCACAACTTTAAACAAAAATGTTTTAACTGGGAAACAACAACAACAACAACAACAAAGGACTAGTTCGAATAACCAAGAAGGGATAGAGTTTACAAGTAGGAACGGAAATATGATACTGAAAGAAAAGGAGCAAGAATTGCTAGGGTATAAGATTTTTTTAAGTGGGCATAAGATATATTAAAAAGGTTTAAGAAATATTGGTATATTGGTATAAATAACTGTATATGTAAGGTAATGGAAAACATAAAAGCAATCTGAAGAATATGTGAAACCCAGTCAGATTTTTTTTTTCAAAAAGGCATCTGTGGGAGGAAAACAAAAAACCCTGGCGAATACACAATTCTGTATGTTCTTTTTATATTATCAAGATTCTCTATCCCAAAATCTCAAAACCTCATGCAGAAATAAGACACCAAAAAAGTGCCCTTCGCTTGCATAGGAGGCTCACTTTAAAGCTGACTTAATGCAAATACACCATGGAGTCACTCATCTGGGGCATAATAATAGGAAAGATTCTACTTGGACAGCAGATATGACTTCACATTTAAATAACTATGGAATCTGTTAATGAACCACAACTGATTCTGCTGTAGTTTTCTTAACTCACCCTTCCATAAATGCACTTGCACCAGTTAATACAATGAGATATTTCACACTCGAAAAAACAGAATAATTTCTATGTCTGCTTAGGAGTAGTGCACTCTTACTTCTGTTCAAAATTGGTTGTGGAAAATTTATTATTATATTTTAGATCAATAGCTTAAAATCAGTAACTTGTAACACTCTAGGTTTTATGGGAAGCAGGAGATGGCCCTGGGCCTTCTCTGCAAAGACACTTTAGGATAAGATGTGCACCCTTAAGATAAGTTGTGTACTACTTTAGAGGGACTGGATCAATTTGAGCATATTTTCTGCTATGAAACTCATAGCTGTACAGCCTCAGAGAAGCAGATCAGTTTGTGACTGTTAAAGGCAACCCCAAATTACCAAACACTGACTTAATTCCTGAGGAAAACACCCAAACTGGACCATTTCCTGGGATAGGTCAGCCTGCCTCCACCACTGCAGGTTAAACTGGTTCTTTACTTAAAAACCAAGGAAGCTGTTTCTAAAATTTGATGAGTTCAAGTTCCTAAAACTGAAGCCACCTATCTGTGGTGACCCCTTCCTCAGGCCATATTAACATGGTTTCCTAATTCCCTGATGTATAAGACTCCCCTTCCCCCTCACCATGGGGCCCTTCAAACTTGGTGGATTTCCAGGGAGCTCTCAAGTTACTATATTCTACTCGACTGACCAGAGACAGATTTTCATATGAAAGAAGTGAAGGGGAAAGGTCAAGGTCTATTCGGGGTAACCACTATATTCTTCTTAAGTAATAGCTAAATAAACTTCCTTTTGTTAACTGCTGAATAAACCATTAATTCTGTTCCTGGGCATGGACCCCAGAGAAGTCAAAGATGGAGGGGAAAGGTCCCACATATATTAAAAAGATTTTATATCAGTAGTTTTTGTAGTAGCTAACAACTAACTGAAGGTAATGTGAATGCCTATAGATTAAAAAGCGGCTTTAACAACCGTGTCAGGTAAATATAGTGAAATATTATTGAGCCATAAGAAATAATGAATACAAAAAATTCTGAGAAACTTGAGAAAAACTGTATGAACTGATGCAGTGTGAAGTAAGCAGAAATACTTGGAAAATAAACTACACAATGACCATAGAAATTCAAGGAAAAGATATCAGGACTCTCATCAATGAAACTTCAGAAGAATGATGGTTAAGTAGGTCTTCTTTTTCTTGTTGAGATGTGATTTTATAATGTGAATGAGATCTACATAGCCAGACAGAGCAAATGTGCTAGTTTGCTTTGCTTAGAAATACTTCTTCATTACAAAGGATAGTTCTATTTGAAAGGGTAGGTTAGGTAGAAAATGGGGAAGAGTCACTGGAAAGTGACAAGTGAAGGTGATACAACAAAGAAGCTTCAGCCAAACAATTTATTTATTTTAACAAACAACTTGCTACTATTTAGCTTGCTGTATTCAGTGGTGTAGAACTTGGGTGATAATAAGAAAAATTGTAGCTCTGCAAAATCACATAACATTAGCCTCATCCAAAGTAATGTAAGGAGACTCAGAAATAATTCTTTTTTTTTTTTTTACTTTTTTGAGCGGGGAAGGCTGGGCACTTGGGGTTAAGAGACTTGCCTAGGTTCACATGGCTAGTAAGTGTTAAGTGTCTGAGGTTGGATTTGAACTCAGATCCTCCTGACCCCAGGGTTGGTGCTCCAACTAGCCACCCCAGAAATAATTCTTAATATACAGAGAGTGGTAGAGATTCCACTTATCCTGAGTTCAAATCCCAGCTCTGCTACTTACATCTGTGTGACTTTGGACAAATCCAGAGCTTTTCTGTGTTCCAAGTTTCCTAATCTGTAAAATAAGGGTATTAGACAAGATGACATAAGGCCCCTTTTAGCTCTAAATACTATGAATGTCAAATTTATGAATAGTTCAACTGTGTGACTTTGAAAATAGATGGGTAAAAAATTTAAGAGATGTGCGGAGCACTAGAAATAGGTCCCAGCATTAAACAAATAACTTGAGTGTAAAGTCAATGCAATTTTTATGGGATATAATTATTCCAAGTCTTACAAATACTATCTATGACATACTCGATAGGGAAGAGATTTCAGTTAATAATCTGCCTGAATTCTGATTCTATATTCACTTCTAATTATCTAGCACTATTGGAAATTATTTAAAATGTTTAAAAAAACACCCAACTTTAACCATTTTGGTGAAAACTTTTCTTTGAACAAAATATTCTGAATATAAATTCCATGTTTTCTTACTGACTCAATCATAGTGTTCCATCAAAGAAACTTCATGCTACTTGCTCCCTTCATTATGTACTTCTGACAACCTGTTGTTGTTCAGTTGTTCAGTCATGTCTGACTCTTCATGACCCCATATGGGGTTTTCCTGGCTGAAAATACAAGTACTTTGCCATTTCCTTCTCCAGTGGATTACAAAAGTCAAATGACTTGTCCAGGGTCACACAAATGGTGAGTGTCTGAGCCTGAATTTGAACTCAGATCTTCCTGACTCCAGGTCCAGCACTCTATCCATAGATCCACCTAGCTGCCTCTTTGAGGAGCTATACTTGTCTATAAAATTCTTCAACCTTCTCTCTTTACTATCAGCTGTCAGTGTAGCTATCACTGCACTACTATGACTCACTACCCTCACTTCTGAAACCCTCATCTCCTAATCTGCTGTGGCTGGTCAACAAGCATGGTCAAGGGCCCTCTCAAGAACTTTGGAATTGATTGTGTGACATGGGAGACACTGGCACAGGACCACTCAGCATGACATGCCCACCTCAGAGAAGGTGCTATGCTCTATGAGCAAAGCAGAACTGAGACAGCTCAAAGGAAACACAAGATGTGCAAATTTGGAGATTCCACCCCAAATGTTCACATTCACTATTTGTGCCCAATCTGGAGTAAAGCATTCTGAGCTTGCATTAGTTTGATCAGCCACAGGTGGACACACTGAAGACTGACTTTAGCATAGTGATGTCATTTTTTTCCTCTTTGAGAATTAAGGACAACAACCAACTAACCAACTAAATGCTTACAATGTGTCCAGAACTAAGCTAAGCATGTAGCCACGAAGAGGGGCAAACACAGGGTGCCTGACCTCGAGGAGATAGTACATGAAGAACTGTGCATGTTTAAGATAGAAATAGAATAAATGGAAGGTAGTCTCTGAGGGAAAGCATTGGGGAATAAGGGATAGGAAAGGCCTTCTGTATAAGGTGGGATCTGATGTAAGTCTCAAAGAAAGCAAAGGAAGCTGGGAGAAGGTGAGAAGGGAGAACATTTCAGGTACAGGGAGCAGCTTGTGAAAAGGCATGGAGTCTGGAAATGGAGGGTCATATGCAAAGGACAGCAAGTCAGCTAGGCTAGCAAGACTGTAGAGTTCTTGGAGAGGAGTCAAGTGCAGGAAAACTGGGAAGGATTTAGAGGTCTGGCTTTAAAGAGCTTTCATTGTCAAACAGAACATTGTATATTTGATCTTGGGAATCACAAAGAGCCAGCTGAGTTTACTGAGCGGGGTAGATGTTCTGGCCAGTCTTCAGGTAGTTTAAGTTTGATATGGGAACAAAATGAGACACTTGTAGGTCATTCATCAGTTTAACAAAAAAGATTTTCTGAGCCATGGTGGAAGAATATGCAACAAGGATCAATTTTATCAAGCTGTGTGGAACTGCTGGGCCAAATTCACCCATGTTGATGATGTACCAACCATGAATGCAACTCTTGTGGCTCCCTTGGGGTTGTTTTATACCCAGAGATGAAGAGGAAGTGGCATCAGCAAGCTTGGCCTTTAGGCCCCTGTGCCAACTAAGTCCCAAAGAAGGTATTAATACTTTTAAAGGAAAAATGAGACTAGCTCACAGTGGGCTCACAATGAGTAACAAAGGCAGAGTTGTGCTCCAGGAAAATCACTTTGGCAGCTGAGTGTAAGGTGGGATAGACTGAGGAGAAACCCACCAACTGCTGCTATAGTGAACCAGGGGTGAGGGGATGAGGACCTGCCCCAGGGTATGAACAGATCTACATAGAAAATCTGAGGCATACAAGACAAACAGTTAGTATCCAGAACATTTAAAAGACCTTCCTTCAACAATTTGTGATTGTTTAAATGGGGTCACTGAGGATTCCTTCATTTTACAAGCATAAGGAGGTAAGAAAGAATGACATAGATTATTTTAGCAGGTAAGCTGGTCTGGTTATGAACTAAAAGCATAAAGATATAGACCTAGAGGACTGCTAGAAGTCAGAATGGATGATATTAAAGCTTGAGACTTCTCCCAAAAGTCTCACTAGTTCTGCTGAGTATCACAATGAGCCTGACCTATGATGTTCTAAATCCTACATAGGCAAGAAAGTTCTTTTGACTAACAAATACTTAGGTTCAAATCTAGGGTTACTCCAGTCCATATGATACCCCAGAATTCTGATGCCAGAACTGAACTGTTTGAGGAAAGGACAGGCATTACTGGGGTATATTAGGACAAGGAGGGCACTGTGAAGAAGACAGAGGAGATACCCTAGAATGTCCTACCAGATCCTTTGTTGTCCTGCTTCTTCTCTGCCTCCATTCATCAGCTATTCCTCACAACAATCATTCCCCAAACCATTTACCATTAGTAATTCTTTGGCTCATATGATATTTTCTCTATATGTATAAAAACACTAATACAGCTATGGAGGAGGGAGCCAAAAGTTCATTTACTTTGGTCAAACTAAGGGTCTGAATCAGAGCCAGATATTTAAAAATACCCACGATGCATTCATTTCTGAAAGCTAATAATTTCTAATTAGCGGCAGAAACTTACACCTAATATTCTTAAAACTTTCCCCATTTTACAGATAAGACAAGTGAAAGAGGCTGCACAATTTTAAAGAGGTGGGAAACAATTTGCTATGAATATTTCTAAGACTAAATAAATATATGGGGGGCGGAGCCAAGATGGCGGAGTAGAAACAGCTCTTCCAAGCCTCTCTGCCCCCGGATTCCCCACAAACTATGTAAAAAAGGACCGTGAACAACTTCTGGAGCCCCAGCACCCACAGAACGACACAGAGAAGCTAACCTCCCGCTGAGGACAGCCCAGCAGCCCTGCAGGAAGGACCAGCGCAGCGGTCTGGGAGCTGGCAGCCCGCAGAGCGCAGGAGCCGAGCCCAGCCGAGCCGAGCCCAGGTCCGCGTGAGCCGAGGTTTTAGCTCCAGAGCGGCAGGGCCAGCAGCCGGCTGGAGGAACCCCAGAACACCAGGAGCTGTGGCGACTCCAGAATTATCAACATAGACATGCCTAGGACAAAGTAAGAGGTTAGTGTCCTATGGACTTTGGGACCTGTATTTGGGGAATGCGTCAGCTCCCTCCCCTGGGGGCTAGAAGCCGCTGAGGAGACACGCCATTTTGTAGTTTTCAGAGGCAGCTCCGGCTCCCAGCCTACAAATCGTGGGGAGATCCAGCGATCAGTCTTGGGGGGTAATCGCTCTTGCTTTAACCTGCCTGGATCTGGATTGTGATCTAGGGTGGAAGTTGTGGGTGGGTTTACAGCTTGCCAGAAACGGAAGTTGCCCCCCACACGTTCGGGACGAAAATTCCTCTATCTGGCCTTAAAGCCATAGTGTGGCAACAAGCCCAAAAGTCAAGCAATTAAGTGGCAACATGCCAAGGCAAAGGAAACAGAAAAATGCAACCCTAGACTCCTATTTTGGGGGCATAGAGCGGGAAAAGGACTGTGAGGTCAGAAGTCCTGCTCCAAAAGCCCCAGGGGAAAACATGAGCGGGTTGCAGGCCATAGAGGACCTTAAGAAGGACTTTAAAATTCAAATAAGAGAAGTGGAGGAAAAATTGGAAAGAGAAATGAGAAGGATGCAGGAAAAGTATGAAATGAGGGTCAACAGCCTGACTGAGGAAAACAACACCTTAAAAAATAGACTAACTCAAATGGCAAAGGAGGCCCAAAAGGGCAATGAGGAGAAGAATGCCTTAAAAAGTCGAATTTGCCAGATGGAAAAAGAATCTCAAAAGTTCACTGAGGAGATTCATTCCTTCAGAGTTAGACTGGAGCAAATGGAAGCTAATGACTTTATGAGAAATCAAGATGCTGCTAAGCAGATCCAAACAAATGAAAGATTAGAAGGCAATGTGAAATATCTCATGGGAAAAACCACTGACCTGGAAAATAGATCCAGGAGAGACAATTTAAAAATTATTGGACTACCTGAAAGCCATGATCAAGGAAAGAACCTAGAAATCACCCTTCAAGAAATTCTCAAGGAAAATTGCCCTGATGTTTTAGATCCAGAGGGCAAAATAGAGGTTGAAAGAATCTACAGATCACCTCCTGAAAAAGATCCCAAAAAGAAAACTCCCAGGAATATTATAGCCAGGTTCCAGAATCCCCAGATCAAGGAGAAAATACTACAAGCAGCCAGGAAGAAACAATTTCAATATTGTGGAAACACAATCAGAATAGCCCAGGACCTGGCAGCTTCTACACTGAGGGATTGAAGGGCATGGAATATGATATTCCAGAGGGCAAAAGAACTGGGAATGAACCCAAGGGTCACCTACCCAGCAAAACTGAGTATTTTGTTTCAGGGGAAAATATGGTCATTCAGTGGAATAGAGGACTTTCAAGCATTCTTGAGGAAAAAACCAGAATTGAATAGAAAATTTGACATCCAGACACAAGAAGCAAGAGATGCCTGAGAAGGTAATCAGGGAAAAGAAATCAAAAGGAACTTATCAAAGTTGAACTATTTACATTCCTATATGGAAAAGCAATAACTGACTGATGATATCTTTCTCACTATGAAAATAATGGGGGGCGGAGCCAAGATGGCGGAGTAGAAACAGCTCGTCCAAGCCTCTCTGCCCCCAGATTCTCCACAAACTATGTAAAAAAGGACTCTGAAAATCTTCTGGAGCCCCAGCACCCACAGAACGACACAGAGAAGCTAACCTCCCGCTGAGGACAGCCCAGCACCCTGCAGGAAGGACCAGCGCAGTGGTCTGGGAGCCGGCAGCGCGCAGAGCGCAGGAGCCGAGCCGAGCCCAGGTCCACCTGAGCCGAGGTTTTAGCCCCAGGGCGGCAGGGCCAGCAGCCTGCTGGAGGAACCCCAGAACACCAGGAACTGTGGAGACGCCAGAATTATCAACATAGACTTGCCTAGGACAAAGTAAGAGGTTAGTGTCCTATGGACTTTGGGACCTGTATTTGGGGAATGCGTCAGCTCCCTCCCCTGGGGGCTAGAAGCTGCTGAGGAGACACGCCATTGTGTAGTTTTCAGAGGCATTTCCGGCTCCCAGCCTACAAATCGTGGGGAGATACAGCGATCAGTCTTGGGGGGTAATCGCTCTTGCTTTAACCTCCCTGGATCTGGATTGTGATCTAGGGTGGAAGTTGTGGGTGGGTTTACAGCTTGCCAGAAACGGAAGTTGCCCCCCACACGTTCGGGACGAAAATTCCTCTAGCTGGCCTTAAAGCCATAGTGTGGCAACAAGCCCAAAAGTCAAGTAATTAAGTGGCAACATGCCAAGGCAAAGGAAACAGAAAAATGCAACCCTAGACTCCTATTTTGGGGGCATAGAGCGGGAAAAGGACTGTGAGGTCAGAAGTCCTGCTCCAAAAGCCCCAGGGGAAAACATGAGCGGGTTGCAGGCCATAGAGGATCTTAAGGAGGACTTTAAAAATCAAATAAGAGAAGTGGAGGAAAAATTAGAAAGAGAAATGAGAAGGATGCAGGAAAAGTATGAAATGAGGGTCAACAGCCTGACTGAGGAAAACAACACCTTAAAAAATAGACTAGCTCAAATGGCAAAGGAGGCCCAAAAGGGCAATGAGGAGAAGAATGCCTTAAAAAGTCGAATTTGCCAGATGGAAAAAGAATCTCAAAAGTTCACTGAGGAGATTCATTCCTTCAGAGTTAGACTGGAGCAAATGGAAGCTAGTGACTTTATGAGAAATCAAGATGCTGTTAAGCAGAGCCAAACAAACGAAAGATTAGAAGGCAATGTGAAATATCTCATGGGAAAAACCACTGACCTGGAGAATAGATCCAGGAGAGACAATTTAAAAATTATTGGACTACCTGAAAGCCATGATCAAGGAAAGAACCTAGAAATCACCCTTCAAGAAATTCTCAAGGAAAACTGCCCTGATGTTTTAGATCCAGAGGGCAAAATAGAGGTTGAAAGAATCCATAGATCACCTCCTGAAAAAGATCCCAAAAAGAAAACTCCCAGAAATATTATAGCCAGGTTCCAGAATCCCCAGATCAAGGAGAAAATACTACAAGCAGCCAGGAAGAAACAATTTCAATATTGTGGAAACACAATCAGAATAGCCCAGGACCTGGCAGCTTCTACACTGAGGGATGAAGGGCATGGAATATGATATTCCAGAGGGCAAAAGAGCTGGGAATGAACCCAAGGGTCACCTACCCAGCAAAACTGAGTATTTTGTTTCAGGGGAAAATATGGTCATTCAGTGGAATAGAGGACTTTCAAGCATTCTTGAGGAAAAAACCAGAGTTGAATAGAAAATTTGACATCCAGACGCAAGAAGTAAGAGATGCCTGAGAAGGTAATCAGGGAAAAGAAATCAAAAGGAACTTATCAAAGTTGAACTATTTACATTCCTATATGGAAAAGCAATATCTGTGACTGATGATATCTTTCTCACTATGAAAATAATGGAAGAAGGGGGTGTGGTCATACGAATACATATGTGAATGTGTGTGTATATGGTTACAGTTATATATGGATAGAGGGCATAGGTTGATTTTGTTGGGAAGGGAGAGTACTCAAGGGATGAAATTATGAGGTGAGAGAGGGGAGTGGCAAGAGGAGATGGGGAGAGACATGGTAGGGTAAACTATCTCATGTAGGGGAAGTGGGTGCAAAGGAGGGGGAGAATAAGGAAGGCTAAAAAGGCAAAACCACATTCACATTGAATTTGGTTCAGGGAGAAAATGACATACATACTAAATGGGATATCTCAACCTGCAGCAGGATAGGGGGAAGGGGGATGAGAGGAGGGATGATGGATGGGAGGGCATCCTTGGGGGGAGGGGAGGTTGGAAGTACCCACTATAGAAGAGGGACAGGATCATGTTGGGAATGGACCAGGTGGGGGGTGGGATGAGTGGGAGGGAATTATAAGCAGCCTTGTACAATATATCTACTATGATAATGTTTTGCATAGCTAGACATGTACAACATATACTGAATTACTTATCTCCCAAGAGGGAATGGGTGACAAGGGAGGAAGGAAATGGATCTGAAATTCGAGGTCATAACATTAAATGTTTCAAATATATATATATAAATACTATTATTAATACTCTTTTGCCTATAATTGGGAGATAAGATGTGCAGGCATTGGGATACAAAGATTCATCTTCCTCTAATGGAAAAGTCGATGGGGGTATGGGAGAAGGTATGGGAGAGAGCAGATTGGAGGAAGTGATGTCTTGTGGGACTGCTATTCTGGGAGGTTGGGTAGGGGAATAATGGGGGGAAAATGATTGTAACTCAAAATCTGGCGGAAATGAATGATGTAAAACAGAAGTTAATAAAGTATTTGTTTAAAAAAAAAAATCTGTGGGTGGGAGTCCTAGCCAAGGGTTTGGAGCTGGTGGGAATAAGGACCAATCACTAATTGTAGTTTCAAGTGTACACTGACCAATCACTGTAGTTTCAGCTTAAGTAACCTGGCTATGGAACCTTTATAAAACCTGTACACTGTGCAAAATTGCTGTCTGATTTGGGTGACCATGTACCCCGGCAGTCCCGTGGTGTTCCGCGGTAATAAAATCCACTTAAAAAAAAAAAGTGGATAAGACTTTTACTAAGGCCTCAAATAAACATAACTAAAAGAAAAAAAAAAAAAAAGAAAATAATGGAAGAAGGGGGTGTGGTCATATGAATACATATGTGAATGTGTGTGTATATGGTTACAGTTATATGGATAGAGGGCATAGGTTGAATTTGTTGGGAAGGGAGAACACTCAAGGGATGAAATTATGAGGTGAGAGAGGAAAGTGGCAAGAGGAGATGGGGAGAGACAGGGTAGGGTAAACTATCCCATGTAGAAGAAGCAAGGGGAAGTGGTTGCAAAGGAGGGGGAGAATAAGGAAGGCTAAAAAGGCAAAACCACATTCACGTTGAATTTGGTTCAGGGAGAAAATGACATACATACTAAATGGGATATCTCAACCTGCAGCAGGATAGGGGGAAGGGGGATGAGAGGAGGGATGATGGATGGGAGGGCATCCTTGGGGTGAGGGGAGGTTGGAAGTACCCACTATAGAAGAGGGACAGGATCATGTAGGGAATGGACCAGTTGGGGGGTGGGATGAGTGGGAGGGAATTATAAGCAGCCTTGTACAATATATCTACTATGATAATGTTTTGCATAGCTAGACATGTACAACATATACTGAATTACTTATCTCCCAAGAGGGAATGGGTGACAAAGGAGGAAGGAAATGGATCTGAAATTCGAGGTCTTAACATTAAATGTTTCAAATATATATAAATACTATTATTAATACTCTTTTGCTTGTAATAGGGAGATAAGATGTGCAGGCATTGGGATACAAAGATTCACCTTCCTCTAATGGAAAAGTCGATGGGGGTATGGGAGAAGGTATGGGAGAGAGCAGATTGGAGGAAGTGATGTCTTGTGGGACTACTATTCTGGGAGGTTGGGTAGGGGAATAATGGGGGGAAAATGATTGTAACTCAAAATCTGGCGGAAATGAATGATGTAAAACAGAAGTTAATAAAGCATTTGTTTAAAAAATAAATAAATAAATATATGACAGACTGGATTTAAGGACTAGGACTACTGTTATTCAGACCTGTGATTACACTGGAAAAAGGGACTCCAAGTGAAGAAACTCCCTACCAATGTAGTTTGTTACCTGTTTGATTTAATTTATATTCTGAGAGATGATCTAGGAATTGAGAGGTAAATGACTTGTCCAAAGTCCCAGAGTCAGAATGTGTCAGGGGTAGGCCTTCAACTCAGGAAGACTCTGAGGTCAGCTCTCTATCCACTAACTGAGCCACTGATATCAAACTCAAATAGAAACTGGACCTTGGTGGCTCCATATTGACTTAGAAAACCACAAATTAACATTATCTATATTGTACTGTATTTTTATTTCTTTTGTTAAATATTTCCCAATGACATTTTAATCTGGTTGGGGCAGCTACTGCTTGACATCTGTACTAAGCCATGCCACTCTCAAGAATGAGTATATGTACTCGTAACTCAAATTAGTCTTAAGCAAAAGAGACCAAGGAATGAGGTTAATATTGCATATCTCTCCAGAGAATCTCTGAATTTTCTTATTCCCTATATTCCTGACACTGAAAACTAAAGTCTTAGATAAACAAACCATATTTTCTTACCCACTTTTCCAGTCTCTAAAACCCGGCCTTCTAATCACCACCCTCTAAGAGAAGATCATTAAAAAAATTTCCGTAGATAATCTATTCCTGTCTCCATTCCATGACACATATTCTGTACCATAAATGTTACTGAGTACTATTCTCACCATTTATTTTCCTTCCCAAAGCAATGAGAAGAAAATACCTACAAACGATCCTTCCCCTTTAAATCACTGCTGGTCCCAATAATTGACATCTACAAGAACAGTGCCACAATGTAACTTAAACATAATAGGCTACAACATTTTAAAAAATAGAGGAGACTAGAAGGAAGAACTTTTCACAACTGGGGCTAGGAAAAGAATTTGTAAACAAATAAGGTATAGAAATGATCATAAAAGAGAAAATAGACAAATATGGCTGCATTAAATAAAAGGGCTTCTGCATGAGTAAAATCAATAAGTCTATGGAAAACTGTCAGTTGGGAAAAAAAGGAATTTTGAATAAAAAATGTGATAAAATTTGATATTCAAGACAGATAAGAAATCAACACAAATATAGAAACTAAGAACCATTTCCTAAATAGAAAAAATGGTCAAAGGATATAACAAAGTTTCAAAAGGAAAAAATCACAAGTCCACAACCATAAGAAAGACTGTTCTAAATCACTAATAATAAGTGAAATTCAAATTAAATAACTCCCTTGTTCCACCCCACATCCAACAAATTACCAAAAATGACAAAGGTTATAAATAGTCGATACAGGAAGGGCTACAGAAAACCAGGTATACAAAACAACATTTTTGGGAGAGTTGTGAATGCGAACTGATCCAACCAGATTGGAAAACTATTTAGAAATAAGCAAGAAAAGTCATAAAATGTTTACCCTCTCCAATACAGAGATTCTACAAACTATGTAAATATCCCAAGGAGGTCAAAGACAGAGAGGAATGCTTCATATATACCAAAATATCTATACCAATAATTTTTATGGTAGCAAAAAACCTGAAAACAAAATGGGTGCCCATCTACTGGGGAAGAGCTAAACAAATTGTAGTATGTGAACATAATGGAACATTACTGAGTCATAAGAAATGAGTAATATGAAGAATTCAGAGAAACACAAGGACTTGTATAAACTGATACAAAGTGAAGTAAGCAGAACCACAAGAACATTATACATAATGATTATAATAATGTAAAGTAAAAAAAAAACACTAAAATGAAGCCAAATGCTGAGTATTGTTAACAGATCATCTTGGTCCCAAAGAAGAGGTGAGGAAGCACTTCCTTCCTTTTGGCTTATTGGGAAGAGACAGAATGGGTTCAGAATGTTGCATACACAGCTAGTATAATCACTGTGCTGATTATTTTTCTTCACTGTCAAAGGAGGTATTCACGGGTGATATAAATACAAGAAATTACTATAATGTTCAAACAAAAATCACTAACAAAACTTTTTAGAAAGTCATCATGGGATAGCCAGTGGTGGCAAAACAAAACAAAACAAAACAAAACAGCTAGAGCTTTCAAGTACCCATCCCGAGTAGGCTAAATGGTTTCCTTTCAGGAGACTGACTGTTGCCAGTGGTGTAAGTCCTGAGCAATCAGGCTGTCACTGGCAGCAGCACAGGCTAAAAAAATCTTACCATTACACATTCTATTTGGGAGTAAAATGACAGGGGAAATGGGTGAAGTTATGTGAACAAATATGGTGAATAAATTTCTACGCAGAATAGTTTCCCAGAAAGAGCAACTACTAAACTATTCTGAATTATGATTTATTCCAAAGGCATACTTTTGCATTCCAAAGGATTAACAATCAAAACCAAAGGAAGCAAACTGTTTTCTGTTATTCTCATCACCCAAAGAAGAAAGCTCAGTCAAGAAAACATCATGCTATGTCATTACTATTTCTCTCTCCTTCCACTTTACTTATCTGAATATGTTTTGGACTGTGGCCCAGGAAGGGTGTTATTAGAAGTAAGCCATTGTTCATTTCCATTCAGTTGCTCTAGGAAGAAGGGAAACTTCAAATTTCTGTGCTAACATACTTAGATGCTTATTGCTGGACTGCCATCATCTCCTAGGAGAAAGGGGATTGGTCAGATTTTAACAGCATTCTTACCAGCAGAGATCTACATTTGACATGGAAAAGGTGGGAGGGAGATCTTTTGCAAAGGTTCTACAAAAACTCCAATCTCTAGAAGTTCCTACTGAAATACACCTGGCTACATTGACCTTTTAAACACAAACTTTCAGCTTTGAGATTTGTCTGGGCCAGAGAGTAATTAGTGTAGCCTTAATGAAGTTACATCAGTAAGTCTCAGAATCAATTTTCTTCTTAAAACCTGAGGCCACAGATTCCTACTTTAATTCTGCAGTCCCTGATTTTAACTCCCCTTGACTTACTGAGCTTTGCCTGAGTGAAGACAGAAGTGATCACCTGTCAACTGTCGATTATATTACCCACTCCACATGTAACCACATTGCACTGCCCCCTGACCTATTTTACTAATGGAGTTGTATCAACTAGGGGATACTTTTATCCTGAAGAGTCTCAAAATGTGGGGTGTTCTACACCCTAAGCTTCTACAGCTTCTTCACACCACATTATGCATATCAATGCAGAGTTAATTTTTCCCAAACACCACTTTTATCATATTACTCCCCATTCAAAAGCCTTCAATCACTTCCCCCAGCCTAGTGAATAAAGTCCAAATTCCCAAGCCTGCCACTCAAGACGCTTCACAGTCAGGACCCAACTCTGATTCCAATTGCTCTCAAACATAAATCCTCTGCTCTGGCCAGGATGGTCTTCTTACTATCCTCCCAATATGCCACACTCATTCCCTTTTCCGAAATGACTGCCTACCATCTTCTAGCTAACCCTCAAGCATTCTTCAAAAGGACTATATGAAATGCTGTGACCTCCTCAGAGCTTACCCTGACCATTTTTGCCAGCACTGACTTTTCTCTCTTTTTCACTAATACAGCATTTATCTATATCACCCATTTTGACATTCAGAAGGTCTTCTATGGCTTAAAAGCATTATTTATAAAAGGTTTATCCCCAGAACTATGCCATTGGCTCTCTAAAGGCAGAGATCATTTTATATTTCTTTTGAATCTCCTATGACAAACTAATATGATACTGGGCACCCAGTAGGGGCTCACTAAGGGAACTGGTTATTTAAGCATCATGTTTTACAAACTGGAAAACTGAAGAAAAGGTCAATTTAAATGACCTGCCTCAAACCACAAAGAAAAAAAAGGAATCCTAAAATTCTTAACTGAGTTCCCTGTTTCTACCCCAAATTTCCATACATGAGATCACTTAGAATTATTTTCTAGTTCTCACAAGAACCTAGAGATTCTCTTTTCCCAACTAGACTTTAAGACAGGGGGTATGTCTTTTATTTTTTTAATCTCACATACCTCCAACCACATATAGTATGTGCTTATATCAATGCTTAGTGAATGAATGTTGAATGAATTTCCACTGATTGCTATTCTGAAGCCTAGCTATTTGCCTACCAGATTTCCATAAAAGAGATACAAAGGCAGATTCCATACTTTTCTTTGTCCCCATACGCAAGCCTGCTAGGTGCCCCTTTTTGGTGGAAAGATTTATTTTTCATCATCTTTGGCACAAATACTAGAATGCTATCTGCCAGGCCCCATGCCCCGATAAATATGCATCCACAAGCATTTATGGAGATAGATGGCTGGTGAGGAGGGGGCACTCCTTGGTCAGATCTCAATGCTGGCCTGTGGTTAGGGGGAAGAGAGAGTGGGGGAGGGGTGTGGCCCTGTGATTAATCACTGCCCACTCTGTTTAGGGGTATTCATCACAGCCTGCTGTCAGGTAAATCACTGGAAAAACACCTCTTCAGTAATTAATGTGAAGTGACGGATGGACAGCCCCTGGGCCCATTAATCAGGAACATCAGCAGCCTACTGAGATTATGAATGTCAGGATGCATAAACTGCCGGTGGATCAATAGGGCCAGGAATTCATCCAAGGCTCTCATTTCCGAGGCATCTCCGGTACATTAGGCTCCCTTCAACCCTTCCCCCCAATCTGAAACAAAAACGAAGACTTCAGAACAAAGAACAGGGGTCTTTACTGTGAAGTGGGCTATGGCATACACATAAACATAAACATAGTCAAGGGCACTGGACATGGTCAGGAAGAGGCATTTACAGACCAAGAACATGGTAGATGGTAAATGGATAAAAAAAAATGGTATCAAATAAATACCCTCAGAATACAAACAGAGATGAGATAGTCAAGCAATCAAGGAGATATAGTTAACAATCAATTATTCAGAGGCTAATTATCTAGTTTATGGATTACCTAACCTATTTATTGGTTTCTTAGCTTCCCAACTCCATTCTTCCTGTTCACATTTTGGCTGTTTCATTTCCAGTGAGCACCATGGACTCATAGATTGTTAGAAGCTGAAAAGGGCTGTAGATGGTTGTCCAATGCCCTCAATTTATACACAAGGATCCTAAGCTTGAGACAGCTGAGGTGCCATGTCCAAGGCATGTGGCAGACAGTGGCAGAAACAGCACTAGAGCCTCTGTCCTCAACTTTTGAGTCTTTCCATAGTTTTAGCTACATGCTAACAACCATGGTTAAAATTCGAGGGTGGAAGAAGCATTTGGATTGTCGGTATAAATTCCTTCATTCTATCATCCCCACCCCTCCAGCTCATGGAAACCTAAGAATTTTCCAGAGGCTCCAATATTTCTAACAGACAAGACTGTGTCATTCTCAATGCATTTCTTAGTTGCAAGATGTTCTACCAATAGAGGAAATGGACTTAAGGCTAAATTTTGGTGGGATCCCAAGCAAACTGAAAATCAGTGAACTACTATTTCTTCTCTAAATCAAAGAGAAAAATGCTACTTGAAATGTTTCTGTTCAACCTGACAAAGTTATCCTTTTCTCAAGCTCCACATTCACTCAAGCTTCAATTAAATTCTGTAGAGGAGGCAGTGCTGCTGCCATAGCTCCATACTGCAGTATTTGCTAAGCTAGCAGTGACGGGAAGGAGATTGTGCTGGCTTCCACATCCCGCCAACCCCCAGTGTTATACTTTGTGGTCAGACCTCAGTCATGGCTGCAACTGTTGGTCAGAAAGTGTCTCAGAGTTCCTGCTGCCTGTTCCGCTAAATCTCATTTCATCCTACTGATGGATAGATGGATGGATAGATGGCTGCTTGGTGAAAGCAGCATTATCAGCCAGCTTCTATGGAGCCTCTGCATGATGGATGGCCCTCGTTCTGCTTTCTCCAAACCACCATCGATCTAAGCCATATTTCAGCGGTCAGAAGCCCAGTAATATTAAGATACACAATCAGGTTAAACCTCCTGAAAAGAAATCCCAACACTTGCTTTGCTCTAATCATAAACATGGCTGAAAATATAATTTCATTCTCTCTAGATGATGGTCCAATGAAATCTACTAGTTTACAGCTCAGAAGAAGTAGCCAGGCTCAGTTTTTAGTAGTGCTTGAAAAACTACATCAAAAGTCAGAGATATCTGTGCATTTCTAACTAATCAGTTCTGGGAAAATGTACTCCATAGATTCCACCAAAGCAGTATCTATCTAAGTGCATATGCAGGGGTATAAGTGAGAATCATTAGAATTTCCCCAAAGATCTACTCAGACTTTTGTCAGTCATGGAATCAACATTCTTAATAAGTTCTTTAAGCCCTGAAGGTGCTTAAATCCAGGGCAGAAGGCACCCAGCCCAACCCCAGAATCAACAGTCCCACTCTAGCTACCCTAGTGGGCTGACTTGCCCATTTATACCCAATCCTGAGACATTTTCCCAACTTCACTCCATACCTGTCTCCTCTTGAACCCTTCAAAAACCAGATGCAGGCTGATCCCTATATTCTCTGACTGCATTTCTGCTTATGCCCTTCTAACTTTTATGAATGTCTGGCCACAGCTCTCAGACAGATCTCAGACCTGTCAACTAGACAGTCACATCTTATCTTGTCTATTTTGGAATGAAAGCCTGGACTCTGACCTAGACTTCTAGACTAGTACCAGTAACAGGTACTAGACATGATCTGTTTACAGATTTAAGGAAAAGTTCATGGTAAAGATACTTAACTAGATAACAGCACAAAGGAAATTTGCCCGTCTATCTCACAGCCCCTGAGTCCCAGCCTTGTGTAATAATTCTGCAATGTATAGGAGCACCCAGGAAATCTAATCAGCAGACAGCCAACTCTGTCAGCAGTGCAGAGCGGCCTCTCTCTACTACACTGGAGACAGACTGCTTTCTACTCCAGAGTAAATAAACCGCCCAAGGTGAAATACCAATTGTAAGTAAGAAAACACCATGTACCTATGAGTATGTTAAATAGAAACCGGGTAAGAAAGTGTATCTAGAATGAAACTATCTTTAGTGCCTTGTGGTTACACCTATAGATCCATCAGTCACTCTAGTTACTTCTACTGATCTATCACATAGATAGAAATACTACCCCACTTCAGAAAGTGACCAGGTCTGACCAGATGCCTCAGTACCTGCACACACCTTATTTCAAGGATAATTGAGCACCTGATTGGGATTTCTTGCCTGCATATTACCCTGCCTACCCCATCCTGGCTTATCCTTACCCAAGAACCCAATACTGATATAGTTTGTATGGGAGAGACCTCTGGCTATAGTTTGAGAGAATTTAAGGGAAATATAAACTAGCAGATTCAATGAAAATGATAGTGGCTACAAGAAATCTTGGCTTTTACAAATAACCAGACTAAGGTAAACAGAGATGGTTTAACCTTAAAAAGATACTCCCCAGAGGGTTATTTACTACTTACCTGGATTTCAACAGTCCACAGAAAGTATTTTTCTTGGGAGGGAGCTTAGGGGAGGAGCAATATATTTAATATTGCTAATATATTTAAGAGACATGAAAAAGGAATAAAATTGTACTACCATACAAGATCTTTTCCCCACCTTTATTTTCATTTTATTATTATTTTAATCAGAAAAGATCCTGCTCAGTGTACAGAACCCAGGTTAAAACTAAATTCATAAAGAAACTACATAAAAACAACAAAACTAAACAGAAAGAAAATGACATTAAAAACTCAAAAGTATTTACCTGTGGTAGGTTAGCTACTGAGAGACAATCATTTGCTCTCTCCTTTTCTCATATGTAGGTAAAATACTTAGCCAAGAGATTCTGTTCTTTCAGTAGTGACTCTTAAAAAGTATGAGCATTTCTATTTTGCAAGCAGGTCATATTGTATTGATGTTTATACAATAACAGGATATAGAATCTTCTTTCTGACAAGAAGGACCAATTTAAGATATTTATTAAATAGAAAGGCCACATCTTATTGGTGTCTCATCAAAAGCAGCACTGACTCACTCACTCCTTACAAACTCTAGTGAAGTGTGAGGTGCAGCTTTGGGGGGAAAAATGAACAGAATAGTGGTCTGTGGATATTTAAAAAAAAACTTAGAAAATCACTCTCCTAGAAGAACAACTGGAATGAAATGCTAACTAATACAACCAGAAACTGGAGCAGCCCTCACTCCTATTTTACCATGGTTTCTGGAATAGCCCTGTCCCTATGGACAATGGCTGCAATGAAAGAGGCAAAAAACCCCTTTTCAGTAGAAGATCACTGTGATTTACAAGACTGGACTTATCCCTCTAGTAAGCAAAAGGTATCATTGTGACATTTGCTAATAAACTGCCTTCCTCAACTGCTGACCCAATCAGTCAGTATGGGCTCAGGACACTATCAATCAATCAATAAGGATCTATCAAGTGCCCACTGTGCACCAGACACTCATTTCAAAGACAAAGTAAATTTTGAACAAGAAGGTAAATATTCTAAAAAAAATATTCTATGATATATTTTGAAAACTTAATTCAGATTATCTACCACAGCATAGCTCCTCTTCATCAGTGTATGTGATGGGATCATCCATACTCTTAGACTATACGCTTCTTGAGAATAGAGTTTTGTCATGTCTCTGAGTTCCCACTATCCAGGAATATTGTTTTACACACAGCAGGTGCTTAATAAATGTCTTGAGTTGAAATTATCGAAAATGATTGCAAGAAAAATGCCACAAAGACTGGATAAGAGTTTTACTTTATTTTAGAAAGACTAGTTAGCACTTGAGAAACACTGCTTCCCACTTCAAGCACTGCCCAAATTGGCTTTACTAAGAGTAAACAACATCTCTTGAGTAAGAAATAAAGAATATCACTGCTCTTATTTCATGTTTAATTATATATGTAACTCTCTAGTAGGAGGGTGTTGCTTTTATTACTTAACTGCTTTCTGAACTAGTAAATTTTTTACCCTAATTTACAAGGCCCTATATGATGACCCGTCCCTTCTCACTGGCAATTCCCCATATAAGTTTCATTTCCCTGGTACAGAAAGACCTTCAAATTATGCCAAAGTTAGTAATAATAGGCTTTTTAAAAAATCGTATACTTTAATCAAATGGTAATAAAATGATGTGGCTGTCTTCCATTTAACTATGTCAAATGACAGTTTCTGATCAGCATATCCCATAGTCTTGGAGCCTACAGGTGAAAGAAGTGAGACAGGCATGCCTGTCAATCTTACAGTAATTTATTGACTTTACAAATATTCAAAACTTTTCTGTCTGCAAAGATTCAATAAAATTCTAGGGCTCATCCAAATGCCAAGACAGACAGCAGACTAGTGTAATGGAATGGTTAAAAATTGACAAGGATAAGAATACATGAACTAGAGTGCTCAGTGACATGCCCATTCCCAATAACCTTCTAGATTTAAGTGATGATAATCATAATTCACAGTTGTCTGCGAAACATCCCCATTCACCTTGCCTCACCCTCAGAAACATATGGTAGGGATACCTCACCATGTGTCAAGAGATGAAATCCCTCCCTTCTTTTCCCCAAATGAATAATCTTTCCTATATTTCCTCCTCCTACCATCTCCATCATATTATTATTCAGGACATCTTATTCTTCCCTACAGTACTTCCCTACTCCATGGGGACATGTATACATGGCAACAATGACCAATGAAAGTGACATTAGCACAATTCTCAGCCTGATAGAAGGTTCCAAGCACATATGACTTCCATACTAGAAAGTCTAAAAACAAGTGAAACCCATACAGTGAATTTCAGCTATAGATAGTGTGTATATATATATATATATATATATTTATTTTTTTTTTTTTTTTTTAAGCAGGGGGGCAAGGCAAATGGAGTTAAGTGACTTGCCCAAGGTCACATGGCTAGCAAGTGTGTCAAGTGTCTGAGGCTGGATTTGAACTCAGGTGCTCCTGACTCCAGGGCCAGTGCTCTATTCACTGTGCAACCTAGCCAATGTAGATAGTATTTTTATGGGAAGTATGCCACAAAATTAGGGGTTTTAATGTCTACCTTGAACATTTGTAGCTTTCACCTTTCTGTAGTGGAATAAGGAACATTGCTTGCACAAGAGGATGAAACATTTCAGGAGAAAGCTGAGTGTAAAGACAGACTAAGATATGGGATATATGGCTCTAACAGGATCTTGGCGGCTCCAAGGGCATAAGCAAACTATGGCATGAAGAGGCTTATCTTTCAGCATAACACAACTCACACCCTCAACTTATTTTACACTCCACTGGCCCCAGTCTCCATGCATCGGCACCAAATGATTTCACGCTCTATAGGCTAGGAAACAGCCTGAAGCCCGGTCTCTTTCACACTCCACTGATGTGGTAACCCTATAGCTCACCAACTTACTGTTCAGAGTTTAATGTTCACACCTATACTGGCCACTGAAAAAGGCAGTCAGTTTAAGATTTTAATAGGTTTGAACAATGAACAAGTCAAAAAAAGGGAAAAGTGTGTTTTATAGTTGAAATATACCCCTTAGCAACATCATATCACAAACCCTGCAATGGCTGGAAATAAGTTACTAAGTTAAATGGTGCTATCATACATTTCTTTAAGGTAGTTACAAGACAAGGAAAATTAGCAAGGTCACACATATTGGCATAAGTAGTAATGGTACAAATAGGCAATAAGGGAGCTTATTGGAACTGGTGAGCATTTCAATCTGCCTGGCCTCTAAGCCTGGGGTATAACACTTTTACCTCCTTGAATTTGTAGATATGAATCTGTTTTCACACTAATTCCAATATTCAGACAAGTCAGCTCCATGGATACCTGGGGAGGTTAGATCAGCTTGAAGAAGGGTACAGGGACCCTGAAGCTCAAGACCTCTCAAGCTTTGGCTTTACAAATTGTCCCTAAATGTCATTCTTAAACAGTGGTGGTAAGCTCAAATAGATACTGACTCCACTGGGTCACATACTGACTTAGAAAACTACAAATTAATATTATCTAGAACATATTATATTTTTGTTTATTTTGTTAAACATTTCCCAATTACATTTTAATCTAGTTTAGGTCTCACTCTGGAGTTCTGTGACTGAATCTGACACCCCTGCTCTAAACAGCCAGAGTGGGTCCCCTGCTGGATCTATTCTGATCTGGATTTATATCCTACAGTGGGATACAAAGAATGGATTGGATTCTGAGATTGTACCTCAAAGTTTGACATTTACTAAACAGATGGTACACTGGGTCACTTTTCTTCTCCTTAGGGTTCTTCTCAAGTCATAGACTGAAGCCTCCAAACCACTGAATAAAATGTAAAGAAACCATGAAAAAACCCCAGCCTGGAACATTATTGCTTTTTTTAGAAGCCTTTGTCTTATCTAAGTTAGGACTGAGGAGCTTGATGAAGCAGCAAAGCAGTAACAGTGGAAAAGAACAATTGCATGAGAAAAGGAGCAGGTATCAGTAGACTAGGGAACACAGGGACCAGGAGTGGATCTGGGCTCTATGTCTCCTTCCTACTCCTAGTCATGCCAGGAAGTGTGAGTCTGAAATCTGACTTCTGGGGAAATAGAAGTAGAACATTCTACTTATAAGCACAGAAAATATTAGATAACAAGTAAATAAGGGATAATTTTTTCACATACAGAAAGGTTACTATTAAGCTTTAAGAATAGAAAAGCCTTAGGAAGTTTGACTAGGTTATACTATATGGGATTCATACACTTAAGCAAAGTCTAAATTATTGTAGTAAGACCAAAAGGATGAATGCTAGCAGTTGGCTAGGTAACAAGCATCTATACTATATTGACTGATATGGGGGTATTTGATCTAGATTAGACAAGAGTCTATGTCCTAGACTTCCTCAATGGAAAAGTAACCACTGTTTGCAAAAATCCTACAATCCTACAATCTAATTCAGAAGAGAGAAATGACAAACAGAAAAAGGCAAATTTGGAGGGCAACTGGGGTTAAGTAACTTGCCCAAGGCTAGTTTTTTTGTGTTAAGTGTCTGAGGCTGCATCTGAACTCAGGTCCTCCTGACTGGGACCAATGCTTTACTCACTGTGCCATCCAGCTGTTCCTATATAATTTTCTAATATATATATAGCAGTATAACGTTACGGAGTTCAGTGGAAAAAAAAGATTACTAAAAAAAATTGACAGAGGAACTAGGCCTTAAAGAATGCAAGGAAGGAGTACCATAGAAAAGCAAAGAGAGGAAAATGAATAAGGAACTTTTGGGGGAAAAAAACCCTATATGGCCAGGGGCCTTGAATAGCAGGCTAAGAAGTTTGGACTCCATCCATAAGGAATAAGGAATAAGGAGCCAGTGAAGGCCTACACTGGAGGTCTGAAAAGTGGTACTACCAGAGCATGTCCCTTTCCACATCCCTTTCATTACTTTTTCACAGATTTCCACCATATTACTTCTACTCCCTTTCTCTGCTATCAAGCTCACCTTTGGATCTGTATAATTAGTACAATGGGAACAAGATACACCTGAATTCTGAGTTATGAGCACTGTTAAGATCATTTACTCACACACTGACTATGCTCAAACATTGCTAAGAAAAAGAAAAATAGGAGGAATAGGTTAAGAACAGTACTTTCCCTGAGTTCCAACCCTGTATGCAAAACTGAGTAAAGACTAAGAATAGTAATCAAACATATTCATTCTCCATATTCACTAAAAAATGGCCCAATTAAGCCAGAGAAGGCTGGCATGGCAAACACCCCAAGTTTATTCCAGGATCTGAGTGGTGACAAGGTAGTCTTGCCTTCAGTTCAGAATGAGGTTACATACAATGACCCACCAGTCTCTGAATCAACATCAAAACAAACCTAAGCCAGGGATGAGGAGGCAGCCAATTTGTGATATGCAAACAGAGACTGGTCTCACTGAACTGTGTGTAATAATTCCTGGAAAAGGTAAACTCCACTCATTCTCCACCCTTCACCCTGGTCCTCCCAGCTGGGCAGGGAGGGTTTGGGCAGCCTCATTTCCTGGCAAGAAGTGATATTTTTAGTTGCTTCAAGATTTCTAATTCTATCCAATCCATACTTCCATCAATAAAACTTCTAACCTTACAGCCTTGCTAACAAAATGAAACAGCAACACCTTGAGAAGAGGAGTGAAACACATATACCCCCATCCCACAAATAACCCCAAAAGCATCGGTTGTGCTTTAGAGCCAATTTGACTCCCTGATACTGCCAATTCCAATGGTTTTCATCCCAACCTGCCTGCAGGGCTTTGGAGCTGCTCTCTCTCCCAACCCCTTCCCCCCTTCCACTGCTGTCCATCCTCCCCCCATCTCACAGAGTGTTGCTGTAGATTGTCAGACCTGCGTTTGGGGACTTGGGAAGTGCTCTTGTGGGACGGCTCTGAGTGCTGGCACAGCACTTTCACAGACACAATGTCACTCTTTATGGCCAGGTGCAGATTGGCTTCTTCTTAAAAAAAATAATAATAATAATGAAAAGACAGGTACAAGGAGATTTTAAACAGCCAAGATTAAACCTCTCTTTGCTTCCCTCTGGAGGTCTGGGTATCCTCAAAGCCATGAACGATGAGGCCTATCCTTCTGCTCACTCTAACCCACATGCCAATGAGGATTATTGGCAGTCAGCTTTGTGAAATGGAAAGGACCATGGCTACTTAGATGAGGAGATGCTCAAAGTACCTAAAAGCCCATCCAAGGACAATCTCACTTTGCTTTCTTTTCTCACATCTGCTTAACCTATCAGGGGTGATTTTTCAGACTTGTACATGAGAGCACTTTTAGCAAGCATTAGCATCTACTTCTCATGGTACTCCCTAGTACCCTCCTCTCAGCAGGTGGGCCTTACTGTCCTCCCAAAGTACCATGTGTTCATCTCCATGCCTATGTTCTCTTCCCGGGAATGCTGTCCTTCCTCTTCTCTACCTGCTCAAATATTGTCCATCACTCCAGATGCTCTAGTTCAAGTGCTCTCGCCTCCAGGAAGTTTTCTTAGACTACACTAGCCTCTCACTGCTCTGCATGTCTTTTCAGCTTCTGATTTGCAACAGGCCAATTAGCAATTCATCATCATTCTGTGGCATAAATAGAAAAGTTTCTAGTCTTTGCATCAGCCTAAGACACTAGCTGTGTGACCATAAGCAAATCACTTATACTTTGTGTACTCATGTGCAAAAGGAGAATAATAAGAGCAGTTCTTACCTCACAGGATGATTGTGATACTCAAATAGGGTAACAAACGTAAAGTGTTTTGACATGTACCATGTAGGGGGTAGAGCCAAGATGGTGGCATAGAAGCAGGAAAACTCTGTACCCTCCCCTCTTAATCACCTCAAATACCTATAAAATATGACTCTAAACAAACTTTAGAGCTACAGAACTCACAAACAGAGAAAAAACAAATCTCCTCCTGAAGGCAGCCCTGTGGGTGGACAGAAAGGGTCCATTGCAGTGTGCAGGGAGCCAAGTGCAACCCTGCGAGAGCCAAAGGTTTTAGCCCCAGGGTGGCCCAACCAGCAGCATCTAGAGCGGAGTTTGGGAGAGTGGATCAACAGCAGCTGTGGGGGTTTCCAGAATTATCAACCCATAAATGCCAAAGACAAAGTGAGAGGTCAATGTGGAACTCTGTTGGAACTGGGGGGGACAGAGCGCCATTCGGCCTCTGTCCCCAGAGTGAGAAGTGGTGGAGGCATGGTAGTCGAGTAGCTGCCTGCATGTGGCTGCTTCAGAGCTCCTGGCCTGCAGATCGTAGGGGAACCAAGTGACCATTCAGAGGATAATCGCTCTTGCTTTAACCTGCTAGTGGATCTGAATCGCTGTCTTGGGTGAAGGTCCTGGGGTGTGTGACCAGTGAGCCAGAGTTTGTGGTATTTGTAAAGAGGGCGCCCAATTAATAGCTTTGGGAGCTGGGAAAACCCCAGAGACTTGGGACAAAGCTCTCCTCTCTGGCAGCAGAGTCTGACTGTGGCAAAGAGCTCAAAAGTCAAGTAAGTGAGCAAGGAAAGAAAGCAAAGCAAGCACAGCAATCAAACCTTAGATTCCTTTTTTGGGGACAAAAAGGATCAAAGCATGGAACGGGAAGAAGACAACGAAGTCAGAACTCCTGCACCAAAAGCTTCCAAGAAAAATATAAACTGGTTACAGGCCATGGAGGAACTGAAGAAGGATTTTGAAAATCAAGTAAGAGAAGGGGAGGAAAAATTGGGAAGAGAAATGAGAATGATACAAGAAAATTATAAAATGAGAGTCAACAACCTGACTGAAGAAAATAACACCTTAAAAAATAGACTAACTCGAATGGCATAAGAGGCTTAAAAAAGGCAATGGGGAGAAGAATGCCTTAAAAAGCCTAATTTGCCTGATGGAAAAAGAATCTCAAAAGCTCACTGAAGAGAATCATTCCTTCAGAATTAGACTGGAGCAAAGGGAAACTAATGACTTTATAAGAAATCAAGATACTATTAAACAGATCCAAACAAATGAAAAAATAGAAGGCAATGTGAAATATCTTATTGGAAAAGCCACTGACCTGGAAAATAGATCCAGGAGACAGAATTTTAAAATTATTGGACTACCTGAAAGCCATGATCTAAAAAAGAACCAAGAAATCATCCTTCAAGAAATTCTCAAGGAAAACTGCCCTGATATTTTAGAACCAGAGGGCAAAATAGAGGTTGAAAGAATCCACTGATCACCTCCTGAAAAAGATCCCAAAAAGAAAACTCCTAGGAATACTATAGCCAGGTTCTGAAATTCCCAGATCAAGGAGAAAATATTACAAGTAGCTAGGAAGAAACAATTTGAATATTATGGAAACACAATCAGAATAACACAAGATCTAGCAGCTTCTACAGTAAGGGATCTAAGGGCTTGGAATATGATATTCCAGAGGTCAAAGGAGCTAGGATTAAAACCAAGAATCACCTGGAATAGAGGACTTTCAAGCATTCTTGATGGAAAAACCAGACTTGAATAGAAAATTTGACATTCAGATACAAGAAGCAAGAGAAGCATGAGAAGGTAAACAGGGAAAAGAAATCACAAGGAACCTATCAAAGTTGAACTATTTACATTCCTACATGGAAAAGTGGTAATTGTAACTTATGAAACTTTTTCTCAGTATGAGGGTAGTTGAAGGGAATATAAATGTGTGTGTGTATATATATATATATATATATATATATATATATATATATACACATACACATATATACATATACACACACATACATATATACATATATATATACATATAGACATATATATGTCTATATAGGAGCGTATATGGGTGTATGAATACATATGTGAGTGTGTCAGGGCACAGGATCAACTGAATAGGAAGAGATGATATTTTTAAAAATAAAATTAAAAGGTGAGAGAGGAATATAATGAGAGGAGATAGGGAGAGAGAGAATAGGGTAAATCAACTCATATAAAAGAAGCAAGGAAAAACTGTTACAATGGAGGGGAAGAACAGGAAGGCAAAAGGGAATGGGTCAACCTTATTCTCATTGAATTTGGCTTAGGGAGGGAATAACATACACACTAAATTGGGTATCTTACCCTACAGGAAAGTAGGGGGGAAGGGGACAAGAAGGGGGATGATAGAAGGGAGGGCAGAATGGGGGGAGGGTAGTTAGAAGCACATACTTTTGAAAAGGAACAGGGTCAAAGTAGAAAATAGAACAAGCGGGGGGCAGCATAGGATGGAGGGAAATATAGTCAATCTTTCACAATATATCCACTATGGAAATGTTTTGTGTAACTACTATGTACAACCTGTATTGAACTGCTTGTCTTTCCAGTAAGGGTGGGTGAGGAGGGAAGAAGGGAAAGAATCTGGAATTCAAAGTTTTAAAATAAAATGTTTTAAAAGAAATTATTATTGTTATTATTTTTTTACATGCAACTGGGAAATAAGAAATACAGGCATTGGGGTATGGAGATCCATCTTGCCCTACCAGGAAGTCAGAGGAGAGATGGGGGAGGATATAGGAGAGAGCAGATTAGGGGGATGGATATTCAGTGGAATTGCTGTTTTGGGGTGGTAGGTAGGGGAAAGATGGGGAGAAAATTTGTAACTCAAAATCTTGTGGAAATTAATGTTGTAAACTAAAAATAAACATAAAATTAAAAAATTTAAAAAAATTAAAAATACAAACCAATGCACCATGTAAATTTCAGATATTTTAATTGTTGCTTCATGCATATAATTCTAACTGCCCAAATAGATTACAAACAAAAAACACCTCGCTAAATCAAATACAAGGTAGGGCACGTAGTTAGAGCTCCAAAAATAAGTGACTGCTTGAGTATGCCAAATCTTCAATTACTTTCAGACACTGTTTCATTTTAATATAGAGAAGCAGGAAAAGAAATTTTAAATTGTGCAAGAACACAGAAAAATTTCTAGCATTAAAAAACAAAACCAAAACAGGACTCTGTCCAAACTGTCACCTCTCAGCAATGGCCATTATATACATCCCATAAATCTAGAAGTTTTCCTAGACAAAGAGGTAACTGAGTTCTCTTTAAAAAGTTAACAGGGTACAAGGAAAGAACCCAGGCAAAATTTGATCATTAATTTTTGTGTTATTCAAGAACCACAAACTGTAGAGGTGTCTAAGACAAAAACAAGAAGGAAGCAGCTGAAGGACCAAGATAGCCTGCACCTATAATTTGCATCTGTCTTCTATTTCCCACCATGTGAACAGACAACCTCTCTCGAGCAGAATGCCAGCTCCCTGAGGGTGGGGTCTGTCTCACTTGTATGCTTTCATCCTTTGGGTCAGAGGCAGTGCTTCGCACATAGTAAGCACTCCACAAATGTTTGCTGATTGACTAATCCCTCAATAGTGCATCCCTTTAGGTTGAATTGCTCTGGCAACTCTACTAGGAAAAGATCTAATGCCATTAGTGCCCACGATCACTGCAGTGGCCTATTCTTCTTGTTACTTAAACAAGCAGCAGCAGTAGGCCATGTGTAAATGCAAGTTGCTACTATCATTCATGCAGGACCTCTTTGTCAGAACATCGTTTCTTGTGCCTTTCTGGTAGAAAAATATCACACAGGGCAGCAAAGTGAGATTCAGTTCTGCTAATCCATCAGTAAGAGAACTGAGTTAGCCACTGGTGCTTCCTCATCTTTTCTGGTGACCGCCCCTTTGCTATTAGCATGGTCTCAGCCATCACTGGAGGTCCCTACCTCCACGACTTCTCAGTTGCTGCTACAATCTTCACCATGACAGCAATCACCATGATAACTCCAAGGCTAAACCCAACCACAGAAGAGTCTCTCCAGGCTATGGAGAAAGGTGGAGAGCTGAAGCAGACTGGCATGGAGTACTCCTTGCATGCAGGAGCCCTGGGTTCAAATCTCAGTTCTGACACTTCCTAGTTGTGTTACCCTAGAGGAGTCACTTAACTTTCTAGTGTCACTGCCTCATTTGGAGATGATACTTCCACTACCTTCTTCAGAGCTTCTAACTCTGAAGTCCTCTTTAAAAAATTAATGAGATTATATATCTGCAAGGGTAATTATTAAAAATCAGATTGTTTTACTGTATTCTGAAATTCTTTTTAATTCCAAGACATTTGGCAGGATTAATAATCTGCCTTGCCATTTTAACTGGTCACTGATTTTGTGTGCACCATCCAACCTCATTTCAACAAAGTCCAGCAAAGTGCATGCTTATTCTTCTCTTGTACCTTGGGCCTAAAGTAAATGAAGCTCTAATTCAATGAAGTCCCAATTCAATCCAACAAGCATTTACCAATGCCTACTGTGTGCAGAACAAAGTGGAAAAACAACTAATCACTGAAGGAATTGAGATTCTATTGGGGAGAAACAACACAGAAACAGAGAAGTATAAACAGGATCATTGACAAGGCAGGAGCAAGCGCTAACAACCAAGGAGATTAAAAAAAATCAATCAATTGACATGCTTCTATTAAGGGATGGACTTTGAGCTGAATTCTGAGAGAAACAAGGGACTCTAAGAGCTGGAGACGAGGAGAGAGGACATTTCAAGGAGGGCGGAAGCCTGTGGAAAAGCATGGAAGTCAGAGGTGGAGGTCAAATTCAGGGACCAGCCAACAATCAGCTGGCTACAATAGAGAGAGGATGAAGAGGAATAATGTGTGTATTAAGCATGGAAGGACAGGCTAGAGTCAGACTAGGAAGGGCTTAAAATGCTAAGTTGAGGAATTTATACTTTATCCTAGGGGCAATAGGGAGCAATTGCAGTTTGTCGAGCAGGGGAAGCTACCTGTGCTTTGGGAAGATTATTTTGGCAATTATGTGGAGGGTGGCCTAGAATGGGAAAGGAAAGAATATGGTCAAAAGGTGAGGAGGGCTGAATGAGGGCAGTGGCCATGCAAATGGAGAGAAGAGAAATGACGCTGAGGATGTTACAGCAGCAGACTCTCAGATTCCAAACCTCAGCAACACGAAGGATGCTGGTGCCCTCAACACAGACAGGAAAATGTAGAGAAGGGTTGGGGGGGAGTGGTCAAAGATAAAGAGTGGACATCAATCAATAATCAACTAATCAGTCAGTATATGGAACAGACACTGTTCTAAGTGCTGAGGACACAAAAAGAGTCAAAGATAATCCCCTACAATGTCATGGAGGAGACAACATGCAAACAAATATATACAAAGCAACCTATATACAAGATAAATCAGAAATAGTTAACAAAGGGAAGACACTCAAATTAAAGGGCACTGGGGAAGGCTTCCTGCAAAAGGTGGATGTCAGTAGTCAGACTGGAGGAGAAAGAGCACTCCAAGCACTGGGGACGGTCAGAGAGAATGCTCAGAGCTGAGAGATGGAGTGTCTTGTTCATGGAACAGTCAAGAGGAGTGCTGGGGAGTAAGGGGTAAGAAGACTGGAATGTCAGGAGGCTGTTAGGTTATGAAGAGCTTTGAATGTCAAACAGAACATTTTATACTTGGTGCTGAAGTTGATTAGAAGCCACCAGAGTTTACTGAGTAGGAGGGTAACATGACCAGACCTGAGCTTTAGGAAAAGTCACTTTAGTGGTGGAATGAAGGATGGATTAGAATATGGAGAGACTTAAATGCAGGTAAAACCACCAGCAGGAATGATGTGATGAGGGCCTACACTGGAGTAGTAACAATATTAAAGGAAAGAAAGAGACATATTTGAGAGATGCTGCAAAGATATGACTGACAGGCCTTGGCAACAGACTGGATACAGAGGGTGTGGGTGAGGGGGGGTGGTGAGTGAGAGACAGTGAGGTATCCAAGATGACTCCTAGGTTGTGAGCCTGAGACTGTGAGGATGGTGCTGCCCTCTACAGTAAAAGGGAAGATGGGGAGTGGGGGATAGGGCAGGGTTTAAGGGAAAGATAATGAGGTCTGTTTTGGATATATTGAGTTTAAGATGTCTACTAGACATCCACTGCAAGATATCTGAAAGGCATTTGGAGATGAGAGATTGGAAGTCAATAGAGTTTAGGGAAGTTTAGCTAGTCCTGAGAATCAACAGCATAGAGATGGTAATTAAAGCCATGAGAGAGCTGATGAGATCACCAAGTGAAATAGTAGAGAGGGGGAAGAGAAGAGAGCCCAGGACAGAAGCCTGAGGGGCATCTATGATTAAAGCATATGGTCTGGAGGAGGATCCAGCAAAGGAGACAGAGAAGAAGCAGTCAAATGGGGAGGAGAATCAGGAGAGAGTCAGTCATATCCCAAAGACCAAGAGAGAAGAAAGTATGAAGGAGGAGAGAATAATCAATAGTGTCAAAGGCGGCATAGAGGTAAAGGAGAATGGAAATTGAGAAAATGCCAACTCTGGCAACTAAAAGATTATTGGTAACTTAGGAGAGGGCAGTTTCAGTGGAACGATAAGGTCAGAAGTCAGAGTGTAAGGGTTGAAAGAGAGAGTTTGGTCTGCTATGGGATGTACAGTTGGATATGTCCAATAAACAGCTGGTAATCACTCAGAAAAGAGAGAACTAGATATAGAGATCTGAGAGTCAGCAGCATGGAGATAATCTTTAAACCCATGGGAACTGACAACCTTATCAAAAGAAAGAATACAGAGAAAGAAAAAAAGGCACAAGAGCAAAGCCTTGAAATACATTCATGCTTTGGGGATGGAGTATGCCTGAGGATCCAGCCAAGGAGCCTGAGGAGTAGTCAGACAAGTAGGAGAAAAACCAGGAGAGAGCAGTATTATGAAAACCCAGGGAGGAGTCGCTGGTGTCAAAAGCTCCACAGAGAACAAGGAGGTTGAAGACAGAAGAGGCCATCAGATTTAGCAATTAAGAGATCACTGATAACCTTGCAGAGAGCTGTTTCAGTCAAGGCTGAAGGAAACCAACCTCAGGAGAGGTTAGAAGCTAGATTACAAAGGGCTGAGAAGTGAGAGCAAAGAAAAAGGATGGAGGGAATCTAGGTGGCGCAGTGAATAGAGCACCAGCCCTTGAGTCAAGAGGACATGAGTTCAAATCCGACCTCAGACACACAACATAAAAACTAGCTTTGTGATCATGGGCAAGTCACAACCCCAATTGCCCTCCAAAAAGCGAAAAAAAAAAAAAGATTTTAAAGACTTCCACGAAGCTCCTGCTCCCACCTCCTCCTATTCATGTAAAAAAACGACTAAATAAATTTTGGACCTACAGAACCCACAACAAAATGACAGAGAGAAGCTAACCTCCCACTGAAGACAGTCTGGCAGGCCAGCAGGAAAGGGCCAGTGCAGCACTCTGGGAGCCAACCCCAGCCCAGTATGAGCGCAAGGGTCTAGCCTCAGGGAAGCCACAACCAGCCATCCACTGGAGGGACTTCAGATCACAAGCAGCTGTGGTGGTTTCCAGAATAATCAAGCCACAGATGCTAAGGACAAAGTAAGAGGTCAGTGCAGTGCGGACTTTGGGAACAGGGAGTTCAGGAGTACAGTCTGGCCTTTGCCCCTGGGGTAAGAAGTGGCTGAGGAGTGGCAGCTGTTCAGCCATGCCCTTGAGGCTGCTTCAGAGCTGATGGTCTGTAGATTGTAGGGGGACCAAGCAACCAGTCTGAGGGGTAACAGCTCTTATTTTAACCTGCTTGGATCTGGATCACTATCCTGGGTAGAGGTCCTGGGGTGTGTGAACAGTTTGCCAGAGCATGTGGAGGCTTCAGAGGGCAGCCAACTAATAAACCCCAAAAACCCCAGCAATTGGGACAAAGCTCCCCTCCCTGGCAGCAGAGTTCTACTACAGCAAAAGGCTCAAAAGTCAAGTAAGTGAGTAGCAACATGAGCAAGCAAAGAAAGCAAAGCAAGCACAGCAATCCGACATTTTGGGGACAAAAAGGATCAAAGCATGGAACAGGAGGAAGACAATAAAGTCATAACTCCTGCACCAAAACCTTCCAAGAAAAATATAAGCTGCTTACAGGCCATAGAAAAACTTAAGAAGGATTTTGAAAACCAAAAAAGAGAAGGGGAGGAAAAATTGGAAGAGAAATGAGAATGATACAAGAAAATTATAAAATGAGAGTCAACAACCTGACTGAAGAAAATAACACCTTAAAAAATAGACTAACTCGAATGGCATAAGAGGCTCAAAAAAGGCAAATGGGGAGAAGAATGCCTTAAAAAGCCTAATTTGCCTGATGGAAAAAGAATCTCAAAAGCTCACTGAAGAGAATCATTCCTTCAGAATTAGACTGGAGCAAAGGGAAACTAATGACTTTATAAGAAATCAAGATACTATTAAACAGATCCAAACAAATGAAAAAATAGAAGGCAATGTGAAATATCTTATTGGAAAAGCCACTGACCTGGAAAATAGATCCAGGAGACAGAATTTTAAAATTATTGGACTACCTGAAAGCCATGATCTAAAAAAGAACCAAGAAATCATCCTTCAAGAAATTCTCAAGGAAAACTGCCCTGATATTTTAGAACCAGAGGGCAAAATAGAGGTTGAAAGCATCCACTGATCACCTCCTGAAAAAGATCCCAAAAAGAAAACTCCTAGGAATACTATAGCCAGGTTCTGAAATTCCCAGATCAAGGAGAAAATATTACAAGTAGCTAGGAAGAAACAATTTGAATATTATGGAAACACAATCAGAATAACACAAGATCTAGCAGCTTCTACAGTAAGGGATCTAAGGGCTTGGAATATGATATTCCAGAGGTCAAAGGAGCTAGGATTAAAACCAAGAATCACCTTCCCAGCAAAACTGAGTATCATGTTTCAGGAAAAATTTTGGTCATTCAGTGGAATAGAGGACTTTCAAGCATTCTTGATGAAAAAACCAGACTTGAATAGAAAATCTGACATTCAGATACAAGAAGCAAGAGAAGCATGAGAAGGTAATCAGGGAAAAGAAATCATAAGAAACTTATCAAAGTTGATCTATTTACATTCCTATATGGAAAAATGATAATTCTAACTTATGAAACTTCTCTCAGTATGAGAACAGTTGAAGGAAACAGAAATGTGTGTATATATATATATGTATGTGTGTGTCTGTGTGTGTATATGTATGTGTATATGTATATATGTATATATATGTATACATACATATAGATGTCTACATAAGAGCGTATATGGGTATATGAATACATATGTGAGTTTGTATATATGTGCACAGGTATACATAGACAGAGGGCACAGGACCAATTTAATAGGAAGGGATGATACTTAAAAGGTAAAATTAAGAGGTAAGAGAGGAATATGAGAGGAGATGGGGAGAGACAAAATGGGGTAAGTGATCTCATACAGAAGAGGCAAGGGAAAACTGTTACAATGGAAGAGAAGAACAGGAAGGCAAAAGGGAATGGGTCAACCTTATCCTCATTGAATTTGGCTTAGGAGGGAATGACATACACACTAAACAGAGTATCTCACCCTACAGGAGAGTAGGGGGGAAGGGGATGAGGGGGGATGATAGAAGGGAGGGCAGGCTGGAGCGGGGGGGAGGAAATTTAACACCCACTTTTGAAAAGGGACAGGATCCAAGAAGAGAATAGAACAAGTCGGGGTGGGATAGGATGGAAGGAAATATAGTCAATCTTTCACAATATATCCACTATGAAAATGTTTTGCATAGGTACACATGTACAACCTATATTGAACTGCTTATCTTCCCAGTAAAGGTGAGTGACGAGGGAGCAAGGGAAAGAATCTGGAATTCAAAGTTTTAAAATCAAATGTTTAAAAAAATATATTATTATTATTAATTATTATTTTACATGTAACTGGGAAATAAGATATAAGGGCACTGGGACACAGAGATACACCGTGCCCTACTAGAAAGTTGGAGGGGGGATGGAGGAAGATATGGGAGAGAGCAGATTAGGGCAGGGGATATTCGGTGGGATCACATTTTGGGATGGTGGATAGGGAAAAAATGGGGAGAAAATTTGTAACTCAAAATCTTGTGGAAATGAATGATGTAAACAAAAAAATAAAAAAGAGAAAAGTAAAAAAAATTTATAAAGGAAAAAGATGGAGGCATTGATTACAAATAGAAGGGAGCAGAGAGATTAGACTAAAGCTTAGGAGAATAAAAGGGTTAAGTGAGGATTTTTAATAATGGTGGAAATCTGGGCGTATTTGGATGTGACGGGGAAGGAAAAAGTGAATAGGAAAAGGCTGAAAATTAAGAGGGGGAAGGGACAATTCAGAGGTCAAGGTACCTCTGTTTTAACTATGGAAGTCAAAGTCCTGGCATAGATTGACATACTCTGTAAACTACCTGTGGTACATTCTCAAGAAAAGAAAGGCTGAAGGATGGTCAGAAGGAAATCTTCCGTGTCTACCTCTTCCAAAAACATCACTTACAAAACTGTTTTTCTATGAAAACAACAACAAAAAACCACTTCACTGCTAATAAAACATTTCAGTAGTTCAGTGGGTCCATGATCTCATTGATGTGGGAACAAAATGAAATCTATCCATACCTTTTCATCCTGTACAACAATTTATTCATAAATCCTCCAGAAAGTATCGTCAACATGCTTAAGATCTTTGAGAAAATAAACCAAAACTTTTCAATATTCTGGCCAAATATACAAAGGCTTAACAAGGTAATATACTTACCAAAATATTACCATTTATTTTTGATGAAGTATAGATGGGCAGAAGAGGGACTATGTATGAAACAGGAAAAAACCGTACAAACTTTCCAAAGAAAAAGGAGATAAATCTTGGTAATTCTTTTATATTCATCAACATTGATACCTAGGAAAAAATGGAAAAGTTACTTTTACAAAAAGACACTATGAAAGTTTAAAACAGTTATAAAAATAAGAAAATTTCAAATCAACCAACCAACCAAAAAATCCAAAAAAACCACCCAAAACCTAAATCCCCTATATGGAAATGAGGAAAGGAAACGATTAAGTATTTAAGTAACCATTTAATTTCAAAATAATAACTAGCATTTATGTAACTCTTTTAGGTTTATAAAGCACTTTTAAATATTATTATCTCATTTTGTTCTCAGAACAACCCTGTGATGTAGGTGCTATTATTACCCCTACTTTACAAATGAGGAAGCTGAGGGAGGGGAATAGAAGGGAGAGAATAAGCATTTCAATAGAACCTATTATAAGCCAGGTACCATGCTAAGCACTTTTTTACAAATATTATGTCACTTGATCCTCACCAAAACTTTGTGATGTAAGCGATATTATTATCCCCATTATACAGCTGAGGAAACTGAAGCAAACTGAGGCTTGACCAGGGTCATTTAGTAAATAAGTGTCTGAGGTGGGATCTGAGTTCAGTTCTTCCTGACTCCAAGTCCAGCACTTGCCCTCTTACCTTTGCATTTGTCTTATACCTTATTCTTTTCCACATACTCTGCAATTCAGTGACACTGGCTTCTTTAAACATTTCAAAAATGTTCATTCCATTTGAAAAATGACATTCTCTTTCTTGACCAGCACTGGCTATCCCCTAACCCTGGAATACTTTCCCTCCTTGTCTCTGCCTCCTGGTTTCTTGAGATTATTTCAAGTCTCAGCTAAAGTCCCACCTTCTCCAAGACACCTTTTCTTATTCTTGGTGCTGTCCCTATGATTTATCCCCCAATTTATCCTCTCTTTATATCCAACTTATCTTACATATATTTTGTCTGTACACAGATGTTTTTATGTCGTCTCCCCAATTAGACTTGAACTTGTAGAGAGTAGAGACTGTTTTTTGCCTTTCTTTGTATCTGAAGCCCTTAAGACAGTACCTGGCAAATAGAAGGAACTTAATAAATGCTAGCTGACTGACTATATGCACTGTGCCTCTGAGCTGACTCTAGGTAAAAAGAGGGCATGAGGAATAGTTAAGAGTTTTAGATATTATTTAAAAATCAGCTAAAACTGAAACAAGGCAAGCCAGTCTAGCAAGAGCTCTATCTCTGGACACATGCAAAATATACAGAAAGTCTGAAGCCATGAAAAAACACATACTTGTTTGTTTTTTCTACCTTTTTTTTCAGAAAAAAAAAATAAATATATGCAATTTGTTTTTAGCACCCTTTACAGATCACTGTAAGACTTGCTATTAGTTAAACTCACTATTAGTTTGTAACAAGGAATAACAGAAAACATGTTATGCATCATTTTTATTCATAGTATGAGGTTAGTAAATTTAAAAGTAGAATAATTATTCACATAAAAATTACTCATTGAATTTCCTTTTTTATAAAGTTATAAATGAAGTTACAAACTTCTGAACTTCAAGAAATCTCTTAGTTCTAACCAGCTTATAAGATGGCAAAAACCTGAGAAAAGGGGAAAAAATCAGCATCATAGTAAAACAAAGATATATCCTCTTGATTTTGTATCCTCCACAATGAAAGTATATAAAGAAAGCAGTCATTTTTAGAAAAGAAACTAAGAAATTCCCAAACTTGATGAATTGTGGACCATCAGGTCACAAGGCTAGGAAGAGTCAAGTTCCAACATCCTTCCAAATCCAAAACTTCTCTCTATCCTGAGCCTTTTGAACAATCTAGAGAATAAACCACTTGTTTCTAATGTCTAAAGAAACAAAGAGATGAGAGTGTGCATTCTGCATGGCAGTGCCATCCCTCTGAGATCTAGTTAAGAGTTGGTCTACCAATATCTAACAGAAACCCACAAGAAAAAACCCACAAACAAGGCCCTGAATTTTTTTGTCTCTCATGGTATATGGGAGACATCTAGACAACAGCATAAATTGATAACATACCAAAGGTATACTTAAGCCTTTTGCTACTCTACCTAAAAATCACTGCTGAGATCTGAGAGCAGAATGGGGAAAAATATTTTGCAATAGCTCATTATGGGGTTAGATAAAAAAAAAAAAAAAAGGCAATGAAGCTTGAGGCTATTTTGTACTACTCATCAATACCTCCCTGAAAACTATAACAATAAGAATAGAGGTAACCAGTTGCTGGACTAAACTGAAACCTAGGTAACAACTAACCCGGTGGTGTCACTCTCGAACAGGTTTCAATTGATTAATTTAAACACTCAAGCACCATCACAGAATTTCCTTTATCTTTTTATAGAGTGTTTAGTTAATCCAATCTCAGAGAATCCCTGCAGATAATTCCTTTTCTTCTTTTGTTCCTACACAAGTGCAGAGCACTGATGAATAAAATGCTATAACCAAACAGACTTGGCCAAATACCAACTCGTGCTCACTTAACCCTAGCTTCTAAAAGATAAATCTTACTAATATTCTAGTTCCCTAGTTTATTCCCTGCAACAGTTACTTCAAACCATTTTCGCCTTTAAGACAGCACTTATTACCTATCACCCTCACACAGTTAATGACCTAAGTTGGGCTTATGATCTACTGCTCCTTTCCACCTCAAAGCCTTTCTCTACTTCACAGCATGGTATGGAACACTGGACTTCCAACCAGTTTAGATCAAAGTTCAAATCCCACTTCAAACATTTACTATGAGACCATCAACAAGTTTCCTCAATTTCCTTCATCTGAAAAACTGAGATATTGATAGTATCTGGCCTTCATATGATTACTGAGAGTCAAATGAAATAATGTACACAAAACATCATACAAACTTTAAAGCACTAAATAGTAATTGTGTGGGATAATTTCCAGTGAAGTTTCCCCATTCTGAAAACTCAAATCTAGACTGGCTTCAGCATCCACCAGGCCTAAGTTTAGAGGTCACCTGACCTTATAGGAATCTGGGACTGAGAGCACTGGAGACAATGCCACCTCAGCACAATATATGCCAAATAAGGACAAAACTGCCTTCCTAGCCTTGCAATGGACACCCACATGTTTCCATGTCCTTTGTCTCCAAGATAGATTCCCGAACTTAGGTTGTGGGCCAGCCTCCCTACCAATGAGAGTAAAGGCCAGCTGGGAGGTTGGGTTTCTGCATTAAAAAGTTATATAACCTGGGGCGGCTAGGTGGCACAGTGAGTAAGAGTGCTGGCCTCGGAGTTTGGATGACCCGAGATCAGATCCGGCCTCAGAAAATGAGCACCCACGCATAAATAATGACTAGCCGTGTAATTGAGCAAGTTACTTAACCCCAATGGCTTAAAAAAAAAAAAAGTTATATAACCTTAATGGGCTTGCTTCTTCTACCTGTTGCTCTCTCCCCAGCAGACGCCATTTGAGCTACAGGGGCAAACTGAACTCTTCTATCCCACATAAAAATTAATCATTCTTATCAGTTTTTTTTTTTATCAAGACCTGTGTTAGAAACTCCTTGGATGGAAACTCTCTCTACTATTACAAATTAGCGACTCCATTTTTAACTTAGAATCTTAAGAATTGCTGGGAACCTGCAAAGTTAATAATAGGGTCACAGTCAACAGCTCAAATGTACCTAGGTCTTCCTAACTCAAAGGTCCTATCCATTATTTCACACTGTCTCTCATTACTGCTGTTGCTGTTACCTCTGCATCTATCCTGGCACATCGTGGAACTTTAAAAATGATTGCCTGATATGCTGACATTTCCTGCAGTCTCAGGTATGATCTCTAAACTCTTTCTCAGTCTAAAATTCTGATTCTGTAGGAAATTTGTTTTTCAGTTGTTCAGTCTTTGTGACTCCATTGGGGTTTTTTCTTGGCAAAGATATTGAAGTGGTTTGTCATTTCCTTCTCCAGCTCACTTTACAAATAAGGAAACTGAAGCAAACAGGGTTAAGTGACTTGCCCAGGGTCACATAGCTAGTAAGTATCAGATTTGAACTTGGGAAGATGAGTCTTTCTGACTCCAGGTTTGGCACTGTGCCAACATAGCTGCCTTCTGTAAGAAATGTCTCCCATCAAAAGGTAACTCTGTGCTCTGTATTTCATCCCTTCCCACCTCCTAAAAAAAAAAAAACCTAACTTTCTAACATCTTTTCTCTTCCTTCCTCTAAAGTCTCATTGTGCTTTAAACCAATTAAACTATCCTCAAACATATGAATGGCCATAAAGTATTGCACTATTGGCACTACTGCAGATACAAGGCACTGGCCTCAAAAAGCTCAGAATCCTCCTGTAATTCCCATGACATGATAATCTCCAGGTTTTCTTTCTTTATCTGTGATTAATCTTACTATTTCTTCAATTATTATTTTTCCCTCCCATCTCCATACTGTGAAAATTCTTTAATGCTCAGTCTTTAGTCCCATGATCTTTTCCCATCATACCTATTCTCAAAAAGAGCGACAAGTTTATAGCTCCAGTGATTGTTTCTATGCTAAAGATTCCCAGAGCTACATTTCTAGGCTGGATCTTTCATAGGAATTCCAATCATACTTCTGTCTACAGGATGGTTTTACTTATAAAAGATGTGATCATAAAGTAAGATGATTATGCTGGTCTAGATTTAGGAAGTCGGGAAAACTAATACCACTATTGGAATTGTGAATTAATCCAAATATTCTGGAGAGAGATTTGTACTTTTGCTCAAAAATGTCCCTAATACATGACTCAGAGATCCCATTGCTAGGCAAATACCTCAAGAAGGTCAGAACAGAAAGGTCCCATAAATATAATAATATATTCATGATAGCACTTTTTGAACATCAAATATTAGAATCAATTGATTAGTGGTAAGTGGCTAAACTGGTAGTACATTAATGTAATGGAATATTACTGTGTCATAAGAATGAGTATGAAGAATTCAGAGAATCTTCAGAATACTTGTAAGAGCTGTTGCAGAGTAAAATAACAAAACCACAAATAAATGTGATGATTACATCAACATGAGTGGAAAGAACATAAATGGAAACTGAATTCAGCATAATTATAACAAACAACATTGGCCCTGAAGAAGAGTTGAGAAAGTGTATTTCTTGTCTTTTACTGTTGAGGTTGGAGGCTGAATGTAGAACAGTGCCCTGGCACATGGTAAGAGCTTAATAAATGTATGCTGACTGACTAAAAGCTGTCAGACTTAATGGATGTATTGGTTGATTTTGCTAAATTTTAAAATCTTTGTTATAAGACAATATTCTCTGCGTAGTTGAAGTAGAAAGATTATATTTAGAAATAAATGTGATGTAAAAACAAAAGGCACTAATAAAAAATAAATGAAAAAAAGTATAATGATTTTCTTAAAATGAACTAGAATACATACATCCAAATAAGTGCTGTCCCTTCAAAGAAGTCACCATGAGAGGTTATCGTTTTCTAACAAAGCTGCTATTACTCATATTTTTTGAGCTCTTCTTTTGAATATGACTTCAGAATCTACTAGTAGATTCTTCTGAGTAATTTCAATAATAACTAATCTTTATCCTTTGGGGCCAATCTAACTTTTGGAAATAGTCGAATCTAATAGTTAATAAACCCAGAAAACAAGCCTTTATTAAATATCTACTATGTGCCAGGTACTCTGCCAGTTATTAAAAAAAAAAAAAGAACAAATGCAGTCCTTGCCTTCCTGCAGCTCACAAATCAGTGAAGAATACAACATACAAAAAATCACATACCTATAAGTTTACATACAGTGTAAATTGGAGATAATCTCAGAGGGAAGGGGGTAGCAGTGAGGAAGAAAAGCCTCGTGCAGAAGATGGGATTTTAGCTGAGACTTGAAGAAAGTCAAGGAATCCAGGGAGCAAATGTGAAAAGGGAGAACACTCCAGGCATAGAAGATAACCAGGGAAAATGCAGAGTTGAGGAATGATCTTATGCAAGAAACAAGGGGGTCAATGTCATCAGACTACAGAGTATATGGAAAGGAATAAAATGTAAGAAGACTTTTAAGGAGGGAAGGGCTAGAGGATTTTAGGTTTGATCCTGAAGGCAAAAGAAAGCCACTGAAGTTTACTGAATAGGAAGGTGACAAGGTCAGACATGAACTTCAAGATCACTTCTATAGCTTCAAGGGAGGCAGCATAAGGAGAGGCTTCCGGAAGATGGTGGCAATATCAGAGAAGATGCTACAAAGGTAGAACTGAAAGGCTTCAACACCAAACTGAATATGGGAATGATAGAGTAGGGAGTGAATGACACCTAGGCTGAGAAGCTGGGTAACTAGGAGGAGGATTTACCTCAACAGCAGTAAAGAAGTTGGGAAGAGGGGAGGGTTTGAAGGGGAAAGATAATGAGTTTGGTTTTAGACATACTAAGTTTGAGATGCCTATGGGACATTCAGTTCAAAATGTACAATAGGCAGTTGAAGATGAAAGACTGGAGGACAAAGAGAGAGGTTAGGGTTGGAAAAATAGAACTGAGAAAGATAATTAATTCAATCAATGGGAGCTGATGAAATCACCAAACAAAATAGCAGAGGAAGAAAAGAAGACAGTCCAAGACAGAACCTCGGAGGGACACAGACAGTATGGCCAGACCTGGACAAAGATTCAACAAAGGAGATTTGGAAGGGATCAAATAGGCAGGAGAACCAAAAGTGCAAAGAGAGAAAAAAGTATCCAAGAGGAGAAGATGATTGACAGTTTTAAGAACAGAGTGAGAGAAAAGGAAGTAGAGGCACCAATTGTGGAGACCTTCTCATGGAATTTATCCACAAAGAAGAGAGATAGGATGAAAGCTAATGGGGATGAACAGCTGAAGTAATAGGTTTTTTTAAAAGGATGGTGGAGACATGGACATATTTGTAGGTAGCAAGGAAGCAGCCAGCAGAGAGGAAGAAATCCAAGACTAGTGAAAAATTGGGGATGATGAAGGAGCCCAGGGGCACTCTGCTGAAAACGATGGGATAGAATGGAATCACCTGCAGGTGTGGAGAGAATTTGTACTGGCAAGGAGAAGGGCCACCTCTTCAAGTGAGATGGGGGTGAAGGAGACAGTGTTGGAAAGCTTCTGACTGATGTGAAATGAGGAAGGAAGGAGATGAAATTGCACATGGCAAAAGTGAAGATGTTTTTCATAAAATATGTGGAAAGGCTCTTAGCTGAGGCTGAAGGAAGGAGTCATGGGAGTTTTGAGGGGAGATGAACAAGACTGGAAAAACTGCTGTGGTGAGCAGAATAACGAAGCAATTAGAGAGGTATGAAAGGAATGTCTTGGCCCAGTGAGGACCCAGGTTAAAATTAAGTAACATAAATTTATAGAGGACCCAGTGAGCAGTTTCATGATTGTCTCCAGTTTCCTTCATAGCATATAAACAGGAATGAAAGAAGTGGACATTAAACCAAGATCAGAGGCAGTATAAGGATGTAAGAGTAGAGGACAGTGTAGTGCTGAACTAATTCAGAGAGGTCAAGATGAGGAAGGGAGGAGGGCATAGACAGTGAAGGGTCATGGCTTGGAAAAGAACTGACAGACTGGTGGTCACAATGAGGATGAAGAACAGGGTTAAGTGTTGTATGGCAGAGGGAAGAATTTCAGAGTTTATGGACATGGAAGTGTATCACTTGTGAGTGATGATAGCAAGATCAAGTTATTCTGTATGCAACTGAGGTGTGATGGAAGTGAGTAATTTAAACTGGTGCTTAGGGAATATCAACATGTATAATGAAGTCCCCTAGTAGGAGGGCAGGAGTTAGGGAGGGGAGAAAGACTATGAGAAAGGCACCGAACTCATTAAGTGAGGAAAGTGTCCAGGAGGTCAAAAGATAACAGCCAAAAGAATCCCAAGTGGTTGATAAATATGGATTGAATGAACTCCAAAGGAGTTCAGGTCAACGAGCGATCCTGGTAAAGGGAAAGTCTGGAAGTAGCAGTTGGGGGGGGGGGGGCAGGGGGGGAGTATCCCCAAGCCTCACCACACAACCTGTGAGTCGGGCATATGAGTTAATGTGAGCCCAGGGCTGGGAAGAATGGCCAGAGAAACTAAAATCAGGAGGAAGCCAAATCTCAATGAGTGCAAGAAGATGGGAGTGGGAAAGGAAGAGGTTTGGGATGAAAGCAAGCTTGTTCCCTATGGAGGGTACAGTGGGAAGGGGTGGGCAGATCTGGAGTAGGACACTGAGAAAGATGGGAATAAGGGAACATAATGGCACCCTAGACAGTAATAGAGAAGTTTGGAAGAGGGGTTGATTTGGGAAGAAAGATGAGTTCTCTTTTGGACAGACGGAGTCTGAGATTCCTGTAGGACTTTTGCTTTGAAGGCAATTCCAAAAGAGACTTTCCAAAAAAAGATTTTGAGCTATAATGTTATACTGTCGTCATAAATATGGGATCTACAAAGCCAACGATGTCGAAAGTAGAAGACTACATTTAGATGGACCAAACAAACTTCTGTTTTGTCTTTTTAAAAATCTAACACACTACTTTATAGTCACATCACATATGTTTCAACATCTGAAAACGCTTCTCAAAACTAAACTGATCATCTTCCTCCCCCTTCCCAAATCAGCTCTCCTTCCCAACTTCCCCATTACTGTCAATGGCACTACGATGCACCTGTTATCTCAGGGTACCTAAAACATTATCTACCTGCTCCCTCATCCCCATATCCAATTAGTCACCTAGTCCTTTTTCAATGGATCTCAAATTTCTTATTTTCACAGCCCTTAGCTAGGTCTGAGGCACAAGGTGGAGAACGCAGATTTACTGTTAAGCATGGGGGAGGAAGTGGAGAGAAGATAAAAGGAAGGAACAGGGCCTGGCCAACAATCACCACTCAGAAATTAAGATGGCTGTGACTGGAAGGCAAGACTGCAAAGCAGAGTAAACTGCACCTCTGCACTCCTCTCGGTTTTATCTGGCTTTCTGCTCTAAACTTTTTGACCATTCTTCTCTGCTCTAATCTTACTCATCCTCACAGTAATTTCTACTTTAACTTGTATCATGCCTACTGCCCACCCTATCCCCTTGACCTTTACACTCTAACAGGGTATTCATCATCCCATTACTGGATTACTAGGACAACCAGTCTCATTACATTAGTCCATCCTGCACACTGCTGACACCAGAGTAATCTTCCCCAAACACTACTTTATCATGGGTCTCCCCCTAGAATATACAATGGCTCCTTATGAAGGACAGAATCAAATCTGAACTCGGTCTAGCATTCAAAGCCCTCTACTAACTGTCCCTCTTTTATTCAGCACTTCACATAATTTCTTAAGTCTACTTTTTGGATAGGGTTTCCATCATATCCAAAGCACTTTGACACATTAATTTATCATGGCCATACTTCCTAATCTGTTAAATGAAAGGGCTGGACTAAATTATCTCTAAGAGCCTTCCCAGTTCTCAATCTAAGATCTTCACATCATTACACATATTTTATTCATCTGGACCTCCAGGCCCCCACTCATGCTATTTTCCTTACCTGCAACACCCTTTTGCCTTTTTTTCCAGTCAATTCATGAAATTACTTCCCTCAAAAATTAGTTCAAGACCTACTTCCTCCAAATAATCTTACCTAATATTACACTGATCATTGCTTTACTTTATAATGCATATATAGCACCATGGTGTCTATAAGTCTATGCATTTGTATGTGTGTGTATGCAGATACACGCACACACAAACCAATTAAGTAGTCATATTGTATTATCTCTAGCTTGCTTATATTCTCAACTTTTTTACATGACAGTCTGATCTCTCATCCCCTCTCCCTATGACTATAGACAACTTGAAGGAAAGGGCTGTTTTCTATGTCTTCCATAACCCCCATAGTTTGAAGTACAGTGTTCTGCAAGCTGTATGCCCTTTATAAATGCTTAATGAATGAATCAGAGAGCTGAAAGGAACCTTGAAATTATCTAGGAACCTGACCCAATTAAATTCTATAGGTTACTAGGCACTTTCTGGTCATTCACAATGCTACTGCTAAATAAAAGATAATTGAGGCAAAGAATAAGGTTATGAGGACTGGGGTTAACTAAATGAAGACAAACCACTTAAGTACTCTGTAGCAGTAATGAAAATGTGAGAATCACTATCCTGACCTATTTATAAAATATAAACACATTACATTCTGCTTGGTATTTACAGGATAAAACGACCCAAATTCAGGCTTCAGGTCGAGGATGTGGTAAAGATCTAATTAAAGTCAAAGTGTCCTAACTTGTACAAATATAGGTAAATACATACAACCCAGAACAAGTTTCAACTTGTCAGGAAAATGGGGCATTGTAGGTTGGGAAGAAGAAAAGCTGCCAATGCCTATTCGAATTGTTTAAGCTTTCAAGAGATGTTGAAGTCTAAGTTATGACTTGGCCTCTCTGTATATGGATAAGGAAGTCTTTGGAACTAAAGAGGCGGAAGTTAGGTCATCAGGATGATGATTGGAGATAGAGTGATGAGGAAATTTGGAATCCAAGTAACTAAAGTGACTGAAAAAGTTGGGACAATTACCTAAAAGATTGTAGATGACAGCAGTAAGTAAAAAGACTGTGGTAATAAACTGTATGAACTTTCAGAGAAGAAAAATCATAGTAAGATGAAGGTAGAGGAATGGTCTAGAAGTAGTAGTACGGATCAAGAAGTATGCCGACTTTCCTCTGAGCTCTTCCTATCAAAGAAGTGGAAGGTGTGGAGAGGATTTGAAAGAAATGTGGTATCCTCAAGGGAAAACTAAGTTTACATTAAAGTTTGTAGATATGAGGAATATTTCAAAATATGTGGATGAAAGAGATGAAGGTTATTAACAATCTCTCTGTTCCTAAATCTGATTAACTCTTCTCAGTCCTCATCCTCAAGACCTTTCTGCAAACATTTATGTTGTCTGACCACCCCTACTTCATGCATACTCTCTGCTCCCCTGGCTTTCATGACAGCACTCTCCTGGTTCTCCTACCTAGCAAACTATTTCTTTCCACCCTCCTTTTCTAGGTCATAATCCATGTACCATTCATACTCCTCAAAGTTCTATCCTAGGCCTTCTTCCTTCTTTCTTCACCCTCTTTCCGTGTTCTCATTAGTTCTACTTGTTCAATGATCTATGCAGATGATTCCCAAATCTATATATCCAGTCCCACTATCTCTCTCTAGTTCCATTCCAACCACAGCTAACTGGCCATCTCCAAATAGTGTCCAATAGGTATCTCAAACATATCCAAAATAGAACTCATTGACTCACCCTAAACTCTCCCCTCCTCTAAAATCCTCTTTTGAGAATAGCTCCATTTTTCTAGTCATCCATATTGTAACTTCAAGAGTCACCCTCAACTCTTCTCTTTCATCCTTCACCTTCCATATCCTATCAAATGCCAAGTCTTCATAACATCTCTTATCTATAACCCTTCTGTCCATTTCCATGGCCATCACCGTAGTTCAAGCTCTCCATGACCTTCTGCCTGGACTCTGTAATTGGTATCCCACTGTTCACTCTCTCCCCTTTACAATTTATTCTCCATGGGGCTGCCAAAAGAATTTTCCAATGGCACAGGATCATATCCTGACCATGCCACTCCCCTATTCAATTCAAAATCTACAATGACTCCCTATTGTCTCTAGGATAAAACACAATTTCCCCAGCTTGCCATGTAAAGCCCTTCAGGGCCTGCCTGCATCCTACTATTACAAACTTTTTTGACCTTACTTCTCTTCATGAACCCTTGGTTCTAGCCATATTGTCCTACTTGAATTTACATTTCCTCTTCCACATCCATGTCTTTGAGGGGGCATCCTTATAATGCACTCCCTCCTCATCTTTTGAGACTCCCTAGCTTCCTTAAGAGTTTCCAGCTCAACTTAGGTGCCACCTCCAATAAAAAGTCTTTCCTGAATTCCCCCTAATTGTTAGTGATGCCTCCCTTCTCAAATTACCGTTTTCCCTTATCTGATTGCATATTATATCCCTACCCAAAAATGTATATTTATTGAGGAAAGGGAGTATTTTTTCCACTTTTTTCCTTTGTATGCTCAATGACTACAGTGTCTTGCACATAGTGGGGCACTTGATAAACTTCATGAATTGATATGATAAATTTAAGTATTCTGAAATTTTTATTAACAATAGAATAAAAAAATCAAAAGAAAACAACAGAATGGGGTTTTCAAAGAGCATAGTGCAATGGAGAATGAACTGGGTTGGAGTGGGAGAAACTGAATAGAAGAGAGGGTTAGAAACTGAATAGAAGAAGAGGTAGCATGAGTATGCAAATTACATCTAAAATTGTAAGACTGGTTTTTGTCTGCTGTAAAAGGCTAGAAGGACTAACTTTTGGTGAAAGATTAAAACAATTAAATTTGTAATAGCTTGGCTAAGTGATTACTATAAAGGGAATGACGTAAGACAAAGAATCAAAAAAATCACTGAAATTCAGGAAGAATTAGTGATATGTAAAAGGATGAAATTAGTGATAATGGGACAAAAGGAAAATGTAAGCTGGAAAACTTCCTGGCAATGACATCTATCAAACCATAACTTTACCCATATTTTCAGTCATGTCCAATTCTTTATGACCCCTTTTGGGTTTTTTGGGTTTTGTTTTGTTTTGTTTTTTGGCAAAGATACTGGAACAGTTGGCCATTTCCTTCTCCAGCTCACTTTATGAATGAGAAACAGGAAAATAGGTTCACATAGCTAGTAAGTGTCTGAGGCCACATTTGAACTCAAGAAAATGAGACTCCCAGACTCCAGGCCCAGCACTCTTATCTAGTGTGCCACCTAGCTGCCCCTAAAAGTGGTTAAAAGCATATTATTCCAAACTAGGTTCAAAATAATTAAAGGAACACAGTAGAGACTGGTCCCTGGACTAGGCATCAATTACTGTTCCTGCTTGTTATATAATCTGTAATACCTAGACTGACTTCCTATCAGATGAATTTTAAGGAACTCAGTCTAGTATTTATGGCTCTCTTCAATTGAGAGCCAAATGCAAGTTAGTACCCCAGCAGCTGTGATCATCCTGCAATGCTTTAAGAAACATTTGCCACCAAAGTGGAAGGAAAAAAGAACATAGGCAGTCAACCCAGGACAATAATAGCAAGAGGATAAATGTGAGAAATTAAAGGAAAACAGCAAGGAATGCTTCGGAAGCAGTACTGGCAGGTCCTCTGTGAACAGATGAACCTAACAATATATTTTGTTAAGGTAGAGACTGAGCCAAAGTATCATAAAATCATAAAATATTCAAGTGTGACCTAGTAGATAGATTACAGAACTTGTCCTGAAGACCTGGGTTCAAATCCTGACGGTTAAGTCTTCTAACCATACATAAAATGAGGATGATAAATGGGTTGTCTGTTTTCGCTTTTGGTACAGACCTGTGAAATCGCTTGTTTAGGAAAATGGCAGGAAGGGCACAATGGCATCTTGGGCAGCAACAGTATACCAATGAATAAAGCCCCTAGGTGGTATAGCAGAAAGTGTACCAGACTTGGGAGGTTCAGAACTCAGGTTCAAATCTCACCTCAGATGTTTACCAGCTATGTGACAAGTAAGGAAGAACTGAGTTCAAATCCAGACTGAAACATTTAATAGCTGTGTAACTCTGGGGAAGTCATTTAGCCACTGTCTGCCTCAGTTTTCTCATCTGTAAAATGAGGATAATAGGATCACTTCCCTCCCAGGGTTGTTGTGAGGAACAAATCACATAATAATTGTGAGGTGCTTATTACAGTGACTGGGACATAGCAGACACTATATAAATGTCAGCTACTATTACTACTTGCCTACCTTAACCTATATCCATGAAACCCTATCACTAGACTTTTTCCTTCAGATGCCACAGTAAATGTACTGACTTTCTTTTCCCTCTTACCTATAAAAACACTAGCAGATCTGTTCCAATTTATGTTTATTGTCTTCCATTTCATCTCTAAATGTTCTTAGGATAAAATGGCTTAGCTAGGTCCTATGCCAAGCTTTCTATGGATTTGTTTAACTTCCAATTTTTGTTATTATCTTGTAAGCAATACTACTAGTAATTATTAGCAATACTGCCGGTAATCTTTCAACCAATGTTACTTGTGGCTGCCATATCTCTGCACTGGGTAAGAATAACAAATGTTTGATGGCTGAGGGTTATTTCCACACTCTTCTGGATCCCTCTTTGTAATGACTATTCTACCCTGATCATATTTTTTAAAATAAATGGTAATGAGCCAGTACCTTTACTTTCATTCATTCCTCATTTTAGGGAGTCAACAACTTTATTATACACCTTGGTTAGATCATCTATATTTACACGAAATGTCTTCTCATTTTTATTCTTCAAATTTGCTATCAATTTTTGCTATCAGTTGCTTTTCTCTAGTCTGCTGATGCATATAACTGATTTTGAAATGATTTATGTAAGTAACCACATCCAAGATTATATCTCAGACAAAACCTGTCTTTTTATTCTTTGCCATTTTAGTTTTTGTGATATTCAGTGCTTTCTAACTCTCTTCTTAAAGAGTATTCAGGATATATATATATATATGAGGCTTAGAAGTAGTATAATTTTTAATCTTGACCTATGTAACATAGTTAAATACACACATAACATCTACTATGTTCCTTAACCAATGTAGTTTTTAGCTACTCTCCTACATTTCCAATGAAATCACTAAGTAGGATATATGTTGACTCAGAAGATTTTGAATTAAAAAAAAAATGGTTTACCTTTGCAACAGACTGGCATGTAAGTTGCAATTCTTTTCATGAAGGTCTGTCTGTTCACATTCATCATGAGGACTATAAGGAAATAATCAAATGGCCAATGAACTATTTGTTGTTGCCTTTCAACAACATACCTTCTATAGGTAATCTTAATCACCCACTTTGTGAAATACCTATGAGTCATCATTTCACTTAGATGGAAGTTATTTTATCTGTAACAAGAATGTCTCCCCAGTACAGTAGGCTTCTTGAGGGCAAGAACTATTTCATTTTGAAAGAGTGCTTTGCACATAGGTGTTTAGTAAACATTTGTTAGATTGAATAGAAATATTAATATATAATTCAGTTCCAACTCACTGATCATTGGGCAAAAATCACTCTTTAAGAGCATCAAGAGGTAAGTTATTAATTATAATAGTCTAACAACTACGTGGCTGTTAACAGCCTCTGCCCCCTTTCCCACCACTTTGACTGGGGAAGGAAGCCAACCAGGACAGAGGATCATTTTGTAATTGTAAGTGTTTTTATGGGCCCTCGCGACTTAAACATTCATCAACTAGAGGTCAGCCTTCAGTTAGTTTCTGTGTTACTTAGCTAGGTTGGTCCTTAGCTAGAAGCCACAGTCTATAACCACCAGGCCTCTACCAAAAACATTTCTACCTTGACAGGACCTATCAGAGCTATGCTCTAACAACGTAGCCTTCAAGACCACAAGGCCAATGTCATTACTAAGAATGTGCCCCAAAGTCAAAGACAAAGAATTGATATTTAACAAAATATCAAAAGCACTCTGGGTGGTAGCAAAGAACTAGAAACAAAAATGAGTGTCTATGGATTGAGTAATTACTAAAAAAACTATGGTATATGCCTATAGTTTAATATGACTGCAGTTTTTAAAATGGCAAATAATTGTATCTGACAACATTATAAGAGTATTTTCTTCTAGTAGGACCCCAAATCTGTGCTGTAAGGGAAGTAGTATGTTTTAGTAGCTTTTCTACAGTGATACTGATCGTTTTTTAAACTTATTCATCATTCAGTTTCCTTTTAGTGATCTTTTAATTTGTTGTAGTTGTTGCATATATTGTTTCCTTTGTTCTACTTAATTTGCTCTGCATCAGTTCATGTATATCTTCCCAAGTTTCTTTAAATTTGTAGTTATTTGCCATTTTTAATGATCAATTGATCACTATTTCTCTTCTTAGCTAAACTGATTTTTTTCCTGCTTTCCATTTCTTTCTTTACAACTGATAATCCTCATTGGTGATGAACAGCAATGAGAGCAACAGTGCTATTATGTATGGCCAATGGACTGAATGTAATGCACATAAGTGGCAAAAAAAAAAGCCCTGAGAATGAAGCCAAGTGAGTGGTTCTTTAACAAAAACAGCCTATAATATATAAACTGGCTTGGAATGGCACACAATTTAAAAATACCACACATGAAAAATAAATTTAGTAACCAAAGGAAAGCCATGTTGGATCATAGATCAGGAATTTTAGAGCTGAAAGAGGCCTTATTAAAACACTCTGCATAAATATTATTTTTAAAATGTTATTTTTGCTTTTCCTTTTATTTCCATTTGAGGCAGTTTTTAACCAGTTTCCCTCAAATGATAGGGAGTTAGGTGCCATCAGAATGAAGCTATTAATGCTGGAAGTCATGACAACATGATTTGGTGTAAATAGCAATGGATTTATATTAAGACCTGGGTTCAAATCCTGACACTGCAAGCTACTACTTCTACAGCACCAGACAAATCAATTCACTTCTCTTGAATACAAGTCTCCTCATTTGAGAAGTGACACGAATGGATTAGAGTATTTCTAAGGTCACTTTTAGATCTAAAATTATGATTCCCTGTGCACCCCAACCTGCCCTCAAGTCTCTCTCTTACCTACATGCACCTCTCATCATTTCCAAGGCTTCTTTCTCACCAATTTTCCACTGCTATTAATTAAGGAGGACAGAAATCTTGGCTTGAATTTTAGAATATAAATCTTATCTACTTTCCTTCTTTTTCTCTACTTACAGACTCCTTCTACCACCCCGGGAAAAGTAAACCATAAAACAGAACAACCCTAAGGCAATACTAATACCAAGGAACTTTGAACTAGTCCAACCATTCCTGAAAACAATTTGGAACTATGCCCAGGGCCAATAAAACTGAGCATACCCTTTGACCCGGCAATACCACCACTAGGTCTGTATCCCAAAGAAATTGAAGAAAAAGGATAAGCATGTATATGTACAAAAATATTTATAGTAGCCCTTTTTGTGATGGTAAAGAATCAGAAATTGGGGGGATGTCCATCAATTGGAGAATGGCTAAACAAGTTGTGGTATATGATTGTGATGGAACACAATTGTGCTGTAAGAAATGCAGAAGTGAATGGCTTCAGAATAACCTGGAAAAATTTGGATGAACTGATGAAAAGTGAAGTGAGGAGACCCAGAAGAACACTGTTCATAGAAACAGCAATATTGTAATGATCATCAACTGTGAAAGACTTAGCTACTCTGATCAATACAATGATCCACAACAATTCCAAAAGACTGGTGATGAAAAATGTTATCCACCTCCAGATAGAGAGTTGATGGACTTATAAAGTGAAGGTAGAAGCACATGTTTTTACATTTCCTTGTTTTTGGCAACATGGCTAATGTAAAGATAGATTTTGAAGGACTTCACATGTGTAATGTGTATCATGTTTCTTGCCTTCTCAATGGGTAGATGAGGGGGGTGAAGGAAGGTAGAGAATTTGGAACTGAAAATAAAAATTAAAAAAAATTTTTAATTACATGGAAAAATACCATCACCAAGTCTATATGTTGAGATATAATGAGACAGACCTTGTATTACAGAACTTTACTCCTTTCTCCAAAACTCTACCTCCAATTCTAGTTAAAAAGAGGTAAAGTGATATAGCTACAAGTAGTCCAAGAAGCTTCCACTCTTCTATAGCCTCTGCTTTTTGGCAGTTTCACAACACCTGACACTGAAAGCCAGCTGTCTCAAGCACTTCTTGTCAGGTATCACCAGCTCAAGACCAGCCAGGTTTGGAACACAAAAGAAAAAAAGAGTCAGGATGACAATTGTTAATATAACTGAAGAGTGAATGTGAAGAACAGAAGGTACAAAGACAGTGACAGAAGACAGTGAAAAACAGACTTTGTAGGTAGAAAGCAATGGGCACGTATTTTCTGAGGGAGGGACCTCCCAGGACTCAACAAATGAAGCTCTGATGCTGCTGTGCGGCCAAGAACTCCGTGGAACTTCTTTTGTATCTAAGGTTCTGACAACTGGGATTTCTCTGTCATTCAATAAGCACTTCAGGACTACAGGGTCTTCCTTAATCCTGCTGGGTTCATCAATGTTGGGCTCTAAATGACCTCTCCCTCCCCCAGGTATCAGCACAATTTCCAGAGGAAGGTGTGATAGAAATGGGAGTCTCCCTCTTTCTTCTCTCTCCCTAAAGACTAGCAAGTCTACAAGATACACAGTAATTCAACAACTAGCAGGAAATTCTATAAACTATAGTTCAGGACAGTAGTTCTCAAACTATGACCAACAGTTGTACTTCAGAGGACTTCTTGTAGTATTTAAGTTGATGGTATGGCAATTTCTTCTCTTTCATTTCTGGCATGAGTTCAGCTATTTCTGATGTCCATCATTTGTGTCTCATCAAAAGCCTGTCGGCATTCTTTTCAGTTTATTGAGGATTTGGGTTGCCTTTGTTGGGGTTTTTGGTTTTGTTTCGGCCATGGTAAGCATAAGTGGGTAGCACAAATGATTAGTGGAAGGTTTTGCCCTCAGTGAAATGGTCCACGGACCAAAAAACATTGTGTACTACTAGTTAGCAGGCTCTATTTCTTACTATAATAGCTCCTTGTTCTCTCAATTCCAATGGAAAGGGAATGAGAAGGAACAGTGTGAAGAAACTAGTTCATTGGGAACTACTAAAACATCATAGTATGTATTTGTTTTCTATAGCTGGTTAGTTCAGGGTGATAATGAAGTCAAGGTCATGGGTTCAATCCCCCGTGGACCAATTAGCCTTGCTCTGATCCATTTTCCACTTTCAGAGACTGCACTCCTAACCCCAGTCAGCAAACGTCTACACTGGGCACAAAAAGAATTAGGTGAAAGAATATAGATGGATTAGCCAAATTTATCACCACTACTAGAAAAAGAATTCAAAGTGCATGCCCTACTGATAGCGGGGTCAGTAACAACATCTACATAACCAGTTGGCACATGGCCAATATTTATTGAGTACTCAATAAAGTACTCAATATTTATTGAGTACTCATTGTACTTTAGGTCCTAAAGGTGAGAATGCCCTAACTTTCCAAAGAGGAGAGGATGTCTCAGAGTAGTAAAAAGCATTCACAGAACAAAGATCTAGAAGAAAATCTGAGTAACATTCACTATAGTACACAAAGCAGATGTGGATGGAAATAATGCTCTATTCCTTAGATTCATGTGCAAGCACATTTTGGGAAAAAATAGCACACTATTCCTGATTCATCCTGTGAATAAAAATGCAGCTGGCAAGACAGAGATGTACTGATAGGAAACCAAAGTGGATATGAAGGGAACCTTTTCCAAACACCTGACTCTCTCTATATTAGACTGCCCATCCTAAGATCCTAACAGTCCAAAATAGCCTGATTTCTTCTCTTTTTTCCTTAAATCATCCTCTTCCACTTGACATTCATGCTTGGACTCACCTAGTCTGACCACTTTGACTGATAACAACATTGATAAAAATTGGGGAGAGGGGGAGAGGGAGAACAAGAGGAGAGTACACCCTCTTGAAACCTTCTTCTACCTCAATCTACCTGGACCTTCAAATACGCTATCTCCACTTCAGAATTTTTTTTTTTCAAACCAGGGGACAAGAATTCTTTACACGGAGGGGCGGAGCCAAGATGGCGGAGTAGAAACAGCATTTCCAATGTGCTCTGCCCCACACAAATTTCAAACAATGTGAAAGGGAGCTCCAAACAACTTCTGGAGCCACAGCACCCATAGAACAGCACAGAGAAGCTAACCTCCTGCTGAGGACAGCCCAGTAGCCCTGCAGGGAGCGACCAGCACAGAGCTCTGAGAGCAGGCAGCACAGCGCACTGGGAACCTACAGCACAGCCCGCAGAGCCAAGCCCAGGTCCGTGGTTTTAGCCCCAGGGCGGCCGGGCCTTCAGCCAGCTGGTGGAACCCCAGAACACCAGCAATTGTGGCGATTCCAGAATTATCAGCACAGATATGCCTAGGACAAAGTGAGAGGTTAGTGCCCTATGGACTTTGGGACCAGTATTTGGGGAACACGTGGCTTCCTCCCCTGGGGGCAAAAAGCTGCTGAAGAAACAGCTGCACAGAAGCCATTTTGCAGCGTCAGTAGTGGCTCTAGCTCCTGGTCTGAGAACTGTAGGAAGATCCAGCAATCAGTCTGGGGGTTAATTGCTTTTGCTTTAAACTGCCTGGATCTGGATTGTGGTCTGGGGGGGAAGTTTGGGGTGGGTATCCAACTTGCCAGAGTGGGTGGAGGCTTTACAGAGGCCACCCAACTAGCGGAAGTTGTGAAGACCCCACGTTTGGGCGGAAGCTCCCCTGTCTGGTGGCAGAGTCCTACTGTGGCAACAAGCCCAAAAATCAAGTAACTAAGTGGCAATATGCCTAGGCAAATGAAACAAAATAAACAGAAAAGTTCAACATTGGACTCCTATTTTAGGGGCAAAGAGGCTCAAAGCATGGAGGAGGACTGTGAAATCAGAACTCCTGCACCAAAAGCCCCAAATGAAAATACAAGCTGGCTACAGGCCATAGAGGACCTTAAGAAGCAGATAAGAGAAGTGGGGGAAAATTTGGGAAGAGAAATGAAAAAGATGCAAGAAAAGTATGAAATGACAGTCAACAGCCTGACTGAGGAAAATAACACCTTAAAAAATAGACTAACTCAAATGGCAAAAGAGGCTCAGAAAGGCAATGAGGAGAAGAATGCCTTAAAAAGTTGAATTTGCCAGATGGAAAAAGAATCTCAAAAGCTCACTGAGGAGATTCATTCCTTCAGAGTTAGACTGGAGCAAATGGAAGCTAGTGACTTTATGAGAAATCAAGATGCTGTTAAACAGATCCAAACAAATGAAAGAATAGAAGGCAATGTGAAATATCTCATGGGAAAAACCACTGACCTGGAAAATAGATCCAGGAGAGATAATTTAAACATTATTGGACTACCTGAAAGCCATGATCAAAGAAAGAACCTAGAAATCATCCTTAAAGAAATTCTCAAGGAAAATTGCCCTGATGTATTAGACCCAGAGGGCAAAACAGAGGTTGAAAGAATCCACAGATCACCTCCTGAAAAAGATCCCCAAAAGAAAACTCCCAGGAATATTACAGCCAGGTTCCAGAATCCCCAGATCAAGGAGAAAATACTCCAAGCAGCCAGGAAGAAACAATTTCAATATTGTGGAAACATAATCAGAATAGCACAGGACCTGGCAGCTTCTACAGTGAGGGATAGAAGGGCATGGAATATGATATTCCAGAGGGCAAAAGAGCTGGGATTGAACCCAAGGGTCACCTACCCAGCAAAACTGAGTATCTTGTTTCAGGGGAAAATATGGTCATTCAGTGGAATAGAGGACTTTCAAGCATTCTTGATGTAAAAACCAGAGTTGAATAGAAAATTTGACATTCAGACACAAGAAGGAAGAGATGCTTGAGAAGGCAATCAAGGAAAAGAAATCAAAAGGAACTTATAAAAGTTGGACTATTTACAGTCCTACATGGAAAAACAATAACTATGTTTGATGAAACCTTTCTCATTATGAAAATAATTGAAGAAGGGTACATGGCATATGTTCACAGGTATACATGGATAGAGGGCACAGGTTGAATTTGATGGGAAGGGATGATTATTATTTTTTTTTTTTTGGAGGGCAATTGGGATTGAGTGACTTGCCCAGGTTCACGTGGCTGGGTTTTTGTTTGTGTGTTGGGTGTCTGGGGCCAGATCCAAGCTTGGGTCCTTCTGGCTCCAGGGCTGGCTCTCTGCTAGCTGCACCACCTAGCTGCCCCAAGGAAGGGATGACTCTTAAGGGGTGAAGTCAAGAGGTGAGAGAGGAAAGTGGCAAGAGGAGATGGAGAGAGACAGGGTAGGGCAAACTATCTCATGTAGAAGAGGCGAGGGGAAGTAGTTGCAGGGGAGGGGAAGAACAGGAAGGCAAAAAGGCAAAAGCATATTCTCATTGAAGTTGGCTCAAGGAGAGAATCACATACATACTAAATGGGATATCTTACCCTCACTCACTCTCCTGAGTAGGGGAAAGGGGGATGAGAGGGGGGATGATGGAGGGGAGAGCATTCTGGGGAGAGGGGAGGTTAGAAGTACCCACTATCAGAGGGACAGGATCAAAGTAGGGAATGGACCAGGTGGGAGGTGAGACGGGTGGGAGGGAAATATAAGCAGTCTTTTACAATATATCTACTATGGTAATGCTTTGCATAGATAAACATGTACAACACATACTGAATTGCTTATCTTCTCAGAGGGAGTGGGTGACGAGGGAGGAAGGGAATGGATCTGAAAATAGAAGTTTTAAAATTAAATGTTTCATAAGATGTCCAGGCAAAAAAAAAAAAAAAGAATTCTTTACCCGCATAACTAAAGACATTCAGTTAAGATATTGTCACACTTCCTATCAGTAAACATTATTAGAATTTCCAAGGAGTAACAGGAAACTAAATTTCAGCAAAATGATTTCTGTGGGGCTTTTCTGCTCTACGTATAAGGTTGGGCCTCTCTAACTATATTTTAAGTGTTTTCTATTCAATGACTTCAACAATGGTCACAGCTTTACTAACATTACCCTTTAACAGTCCTAACAATCACTAGATAGAAATAGCTGGGGGCGGGGGCCCCCAAACTGTCCTTTGTTGATAAGGAAACCAAGATACAAAGATGTGACCTGCCCAATCCTGTAGTGAGCCAGTTAGAAAAGAAACTGGATTGCAACTGTGGTTATATATGTTCAGTGCTTTACATAGAACACTTGGACAGACACAAATCATAGACAGGATAGTGCTGATACCGAGGTGCAGGTAACAAACACATTATGGGATGGTGACTTGTTATAATCATTACTACCCACAAAAATAGTTTACTGAGAACCTATGTTGTGCCCAGTATAGAAGCAAACTGGGCGGGGGCAGGGTTAATCCAGGTAAGACTTACTTAAGTATATAGAACAATAACTAATATCCTGCAGGTAAGTGTCTAAGGAACTCAAAGGAGGGAATGACTCCCGCAGAGCTTAGAAGAAGAGGGAGGAGCTAAACCTTTAAGGATAGTATCAGAAGAGGTAAAACGGAAAGGCTGGTAGGGAGGCATTCAAGGATTAAGGGGAAAATGAGCAGGGCCAGTGGGAAGCAGCCAGGCGGTCCCAGCGGGAGAAGCGCAGATTCAGCAGTAAGCTTAGGGGGGCTGGCTGCACAAGCAGTAAGGCCTGGGGGAAGGACAGGGGCGAATCTTCTGTGGGCACTAGCCAGAGGCAGGGAGGGGGCACAGTGGATAAGACAGTCCCAGAGTGGGCGAAACCTGAACTCAGGTCCAGCCTCAGTTTCTTCCTTTGTAGAGTGGGGCTAACAATAACGCCTGCCTCCCGGGGCTGTGAGAGGCCCGAGGGAGGTAATACTGGGACACTGCCTAATACGCAGTGGGCGCCGTCCCCCTTCCTCATCTCTGCCACCTGGGTGGCACGGGGGGCCAAGGGCCAAGCTTGGACTCTAGACACATTGCTGTCACCTCCTCGCTCCGGCCCTCAGTTTCCCGAAATGTAAAATAAAAGCGGAGGGAAATGGGGGAGGTCGCTCCAGCCCCGACATTCTCCCCGCCCGAGAAGCGAAGGGTCTGACTACGGCTGCGGCCGGCGGGGAGCGCGGCAAGAGCGCAGAGCAGAGCAGCAGGGACCGGGGAGGGGATCCGAGGAGGCGGGTGGAGGGAAGGGAGCACAAGGGGGAGGCGGGGCGGGGAGTGGGAAGGAGGATAGGTGGGGTCGGGGGAGGGGCTGCCCGCCCCAGGGCACGACGCCCCCAGACCGAGAGGAAGCCAACCCAAGCCCGGAATGTCCCTTCTGGGGCGCCGTCCGGGCGGACCAATGTGGCGCACCTCTCCTGGAGGGAGAAGGGAAAGAGCCATAGGAACTGCGCCTCGGCAGCACGGCACCCCGAGGGGATGGGCAGGGGGGTGGGGGTGGAGAGAGGAGCGGTGGGCACCGCCCTCTTCCCTTCCGCCTTCCCGCCCTCTCCCATAACCTCCGCCCGGGGCCTCCCCCCGCCCCCCCGCATCACGTGAGGCGGAAAGCGCTCCTCAGCCTCGGGGGAGGGGAGTCTGGAAGCCTGGTCCGAGGCCTTAGGGGCAAAACGGAGCTTCGGCCACGAGCGGGAAGGGATGAGACGAAACGAAACAGAGGGAGGAGAGAGTCCCCCTCCCCCAGGGGGAAGTGTGAGGAAGTGGGGTCGAGGGCGGAGGGGGGAGGGGGGGCAGGGCATTTACCCGGCGGCGCCAGCCATCTTCGCCGCTTCCGTAGGCTCCTCCGCCGGCGCGCGCTTCCGCTCGCGCTGCTGTCACGCGCGCCGGCCCCAGGCCCCGGCCCTGTCCCCGCCCCCTCAGCTCCTCGAGGCCTGCTGGGAATTGTAGTCCCTGCGGAGTAGGCGGTGAAACCGCGATCTCTACCCAAGGCGAGGCCAGAACCTCCCTCTGAAATCCCACCCTCTGCAAGAATCCTTTATCGTCGAGTACCCCTTCTCTGCTGCTTATCTCCCATTTATCCTCGACTTGCCTCGTTTGTACTCAGTCGCTTGCATTAGACTGTGAGCTCCTTGAGAGCAGGGACGGTCTTCTGTCTTTCTCTGCATCCCTAGAGCTTAGCTGGGAGCTTGGCACATAATAGGCACTTAAATAAATGTTTGTTGATTGAGTCTAAGGTAGGAGTGGGCCCTCACTGTCTTGTGAGAGTGCCTGTTTTGCCTGGTCATTTACACACAGTAATCCCCAAACGCTTCCAATCGGGGCTTGATTTATTGTTGCATTAATTAACTAAAGAAATAGCTAATCATGCGAGTTAAACTTAAAAGTGTGTGTGCATGTGTCCCCTCCCCCATCCTGTCTCCAGTTGGGTTGTTTATATGGCTCTATAACAGTACTTGCATTCAGCTGGAACTCCGGGAACAAAGTCATCGAGGGACTGGGGGGCTGGTAAAGAGTAATGATAAGTGCCATTTATATAACGCTTTAAGGTTCACAAAGTGCTTTACATCCATTATCTATCTCACTGAGACAGAGACGGGATAAGAAAGAGAACGAGAGATGAGAGACCCCTGGATGGAGTCTTGGGATAGTTACCAAACTAAAAGTGAACTCCCTTCTGCAGAGGCAAAAACCTCTTATAGACCCCACGAAATCTCACAAATTGGAGAACCTGATAGTACAACCCTTAACGGCTTCCACTTCAGATGCTTTCTGTTTGGGTGATGCTGGGCAAGTCACTTGACCTACCTACCTCAGCTTCCTTATCTGTAAATGGGGAATATTAATAATACCAACCTCCCAGGGAGGTCGTGAGGATGAAATGGGGTCACATTTGTAAAGCTCTTTGCAAGCCTTAAAAAGCTATAAGAAATGCTAACATTGTCTACATAAATCATAGGTGTGAAAAAAGCATGGGTCTGATTTGTCCATGTTTGCTGGTGCATCTTGCCACACAAAATATATAAAGAGATTATTAATACTGGGAAGGGGGAAAGGCACCAGTAGCTGAGAAGATCTGGGGTGTCTTTGGTGATGCTTGTAGGAATTTTAAGTGGTAGAGGTAAGGCAGGATGGTATTCCAGGAATAGGGAATTTTAAGTGGTAGAGGTAAGGCAGGATGGTATTCCAGGAATAGGGAATTTTAAGTGGTAGAGGTAAGGCAGGATGGTATTCCAGGAATAGGGACAGTTTGTGAAAGGCTACAAGATGGGAAATGAGTAACACAAATCTGAAAAGGTATGTTTGATGCAGTTTAAGAAGGGTTTTAAATAGCAAATAGAGGAATCTGTAATTGATCCTAGAGCTAATAGGAAGCCAATGGTGTTTATTGAATAGAGTACCAACTTAGACCTGTGCTTTAGAAAACTCATAGGGCATGAGCTCCAGGCCTTTTGCCATACTGGTTGCTTTCCTCTTGATTCCTTCCTCCAGATTTAGACCTAGTCTCAAATCCAGTCTCTTATGTGAACAACTAGTATGGCCTTGGATCAGTCACAACCTTCCTGAGTCCCAGATTCCTCCTCTTAAAATGGACTAGATGGCTGCTGAGTCCTCTTCCAGAGACGCAGCTGTCAATCTGTGATCCTTTGTGTAATCTCCTGCTTTGAGCATGGTTGTTCTGAAGGAATTTGACAAGTCATTTGTACAAGAGATCAGAACCCCAAGATGGCCTTGAAATTTAGGCTACTAAGAATGTGGGTCCCAGCGAGAGAAGTCAGATCCCTATACACAGTCCTATAGCTGCTGCCTTAGAAGTTCCAAAGCGTGTCACCCAACATTTCCACAGTCCTGTGTGCAAAATACCATGTTGTCATCATTGTCTTGTTCATAATATTATATAAGATGCCTCAAAGATAGCTTTGTATCATTAATAATGGGGTTTCACATGGTGATTTGAGGTCCAAGTGGAAGAAATTATTTGCCTAGAGTAGCTTAAGTGAATCTGGAGGTACTCTAGACCCCAAGTCCTCAGAATCTCAGCCAGCTATTTAGACATGGAGCCACATTGTCTCTCCCAAATCAGTCTGTCAATAAAAAAATGCTAAATTCAAAATGGTGACACTGCTTCCTTGACTTTCTCAGCTGTCTCAATTACTATTGTTAGAGTAGATTACTCTTATATAGTGTCCAAAGTGTACTTGGTGCCTTACAAAGTACTGTGGGGGGCCATGAAACCCAAAGGACCCTGAATAAAAAAAGAAGCAGTAAATAAGGAATGACTGGCTCATTGCAGCTCTTAGCTGTTGGATAAAAATAACACATACACTCTGCATTGTTACTGGGGCAGCTCTGCAAAGGAAACAAAAAATACTCCCCCTTTTTCCCTTTTGCTCTTTATTTCCAGAAGTCTATGTATAGAGGGAGAAATGTTGGGTAGGTGGCATTCTGAGGCAGTGACCTAGGATTGGAGGACATATCATTAATTATACTCATATCTTACAGGGGGTGTGGGACAGGAGATGGAGAAAAGTCAGTTCAAGTGAACAAGCCAGGCTTTGTGGATAACAGAGAAAGGCAAAAACCAGTCCCTGTTCTTAAGATGTTTATGGTCAAATGAAGAAGTAGTTCTACATCCAAAAGGCTTGTCCCTTAAAAAGAAAAGAGGTAAAATATCAAAATTTTTAAAACATAAATATTATAGCCACTATTCTACATAAGGGCAGCTAGGTGGCACAGCAGATAGAATGCCAGGCTTGGAGTCAGAAGACTTCTCTTCCTGCTTTCAAATCTAGCCTCAGACATTTACCAGCTGTGTGACCTCTGGCAAGCCACTTAACCCTGTTTGCCTCAGTTTCCTCATCTGTAAAATGAGCTGGAGAAGGAAATAGCAAACTACTCCAGTATCTTTGCCAAGAAAACCCTAAAGGGGTCACAAAGAGTTAGACAAGACTAAACAAAAACGTTCTGCACTAAGCTTCTTAGGTTAAGAGAAAAGATCAACTATAAAACTATTAAAAATCACCTACTATCCATCACACTTCAATTCAAAATTTGACTGGATAATACACAAGCATCTCCTTTTTTCCCCTCTATCAATGCTTGATGGGTATTCCTGGCTTCACTGCTCCATATTTTTCCCATGCTTCTTTACCAGACCTCCCAATTCAATTTCATTTCAAGTCAACAATTCAAAGCCCTCACTATGGTCAAGTACTGAATGAGATACTGGGGACAGAAAGCTGTATACAACACAAATGCCATTTTCAAAGTGTTTACAATCTAATAGAAAGAAATGGACTTATACACAAGTAGTTATGATACAAGTATGGTAAGTATAATGAAGAGGTCTTGGGAAAGTATGAGAAATTTGAAGGGAGAGAGAGACAGAAGAGAAGAAGGGAGACAGAGGAGAGAGAGAGGGAGAGAGAGAACTTACAACAGGTGTATCAGTGGTTATATGGAGGAGGAGGTACATTGAGACAGCATTGAGCCTTGAAGGAAGGACTTCCAAAAATGGAAGTGGTAAAAGGGCAATTTGGAAATTCCAATTCAATGTCACGATTTTAGCCCAGTAAGGGAACCCTATGATGCTTTCCAGCCCTAAATCATTTTAACTGAGTCAGTGTTTGGCTTCCATCACACATTAAGTGGAACTGCATTAAGGCACCTTGATTTCCATGCCCCCAGGAGCACTGCTTCTACTGGGCTGAGGGGTAGGGGTAGGGAGTGGATGGTTTCTTATTGGGTCAGACAAACTGGGGAGGAAATTTGATGTTTAGATCTGTGCCCATTTGTCTCAAAGTGACTGCTGTTCTGCCCCTTGTCCTCAACACCCCACTGTTGACAAGAAGTACTAACCACAGAGCAGCTGATGAGCACATTGACCCACACCATGAACCCCAGGATGGTATCAAGTACCCCAAACTGACCCAGGTCCCTGGATCTGGCCTTATTTTATTTTCATCCAGTACTGTGCTCTGTGTTTTCTGTGGTCATATCAGATTCCAAGAAAAGGGTTTTTTTGTTTGTTTTGTTTTATTTTTGGAGGGGAGAGGGAGATGCAGGAAGGGGAAGATGGTGGGAGTTTGGAAAAACCTATCCTCAGAACTGAAAAATATACTTTAAAAACAGTGAATGTTGGGGCAGTTAAGTGTCCAAGGGGATAGAATACCCACCCAGGAGTCAGGAGGACCAGAATTCAAATCTAGTCTCAGACACTTGACCTCATTGCCTCCCCTAAAAACAAACAAAAAGATGGACAGGCGTGTGACAAAGAGAACATGATACAATAGAAAGTTTTGGGTTTGAAGTCAGAGGACCCGGATTCAAATCTTCAAATTGTGCTTCTGTTACTACTTAGAACTTGTCACACTGGGCAGGTCATCCAAACTCTGGATTTCAAGTTTGTCATTTGTAAAGTGGGGCTGGGGTTGAACTCAGTGGTCTTTGAAGTCTCTGCCAGCTCTAAATCTAAGATCTTCTATAGATAGACTCCTATAACAGCCATGCTATCCCTTATTTCTTTTGTCTTTTTGGAGGGGGGAAGGCAGGGCAATTGGGGTTAAGTGACTTGCCCAAGGTCACACATCCAGTAAGTATTAGTTAAGTCACATCCCCATTACAGTGTCTGAGGTCTGGATTTGAACTCAGGTCCTTCTGACTCAAGGGCCGGTGCTCTGTTCACTGTGCCACCTAGCTGCCCCTCCCCTACCTCATTTAATGGAGTTAGTACTTGTTGCAGGTGAAGGTTAGGGTGGGGGGCATTGACTCCATATGTGACTCCTACCTCATCTACAGATTCCCACCTCAGGACTGTGCTTCCTTCTCCTTCTCCCTCCGAGGTTATGTTCCTGCTTGCAGCCTCCAAGTTAAGACTACAGTTGGTGGTGTTTTGTTTTGGAAGAGGGAAACAATTCCCTATTTACTTGCAGGGAAGACTTCTAGAGGAAATTAGGTCTAACTATAAACTCCCAGGTCCCTCTGCTGGAGGAAAACCGCAGGAGTGCCAAATAATGTTATGAATTAATGCTAATAGGAGGTTTTATGGGTACAGAGCATCTTGCCTACATTTCCTCATTTGACCCTCACCACAACCTTGTGAGACAGTTGTTATTCCCATTTTGCAGATGAGAAAAGTGAGGCCCAGAAAAACGAAATTATTTTTCCTAAGGCCACACAGTTAGTAAGTAACGGGTCTAGAAATAGTATTGAGGTTTTCTGGTGAGGCTAATGCCCTACTGCCCTACTCGGAGTCAGGAAGAAGTGAGTTTAGATGCAGCTTTGGGCACTTGCTAACTGGGTAGCTATGAGCAAGGCATTTCATCTCTGAGACGCCATAAAATGGGGATAATACCTACACTTTCTACCTTATCGGGTGCGGTGTAAATGGCTACTATTTATTATTCTAACTCTGGTTTTTTGTTTTTGTTTTTTCCATCACACCATGTTCCCTTCTCTGACTTCTCGGAGAAGTAGGGGGAAGAAAATGGGAGGAAACTACGTGTGGTTAAACCATTTCTGTAACAGCCTTATGAGGTCATACCATCACATGAGATCCTATTTGGAGGTGGTAGAGACTTCAGTTGACCTTTAAAGAGCCCTGTTCAGGCAGGGCTAGGAGCTTCCATGACAGACTTGAAAAATAGATTTAAGGAGGATTCATAGAGCTGGAGACTGGGAGGCCATGAGAAGCTGTTTGGAACTTAGCACTATGCCTGGTAAACAGTAAGTGCTTAATAAATGCTTGTTCCTTTTCCTTGCCTTCCCCCATAGAGGTTCCAGAGCAGAGCTGAAGTTCAATGTCTAGCACTTAGTGATCCCTGACCTGGCTGTAAAATAAATAGCTAACATTTATATAACACTTACTATTTGCCAGACATTGTACTAAGTACTTTGCAAACACAACAGCTCTGGGAGGTGCATCCTATTATCATCCCCATTTTACAGAAGGAAAAAACTGTAAGTAAAACCAAGGTTCAATGACTTGCCCAGAGTCACGCAGCTAATAAGCTTCTGAGGTCAGATTTACACTTGGGTCTTCCTGACTCCAGGCTCAGTGCAGTATGCATTACACCCCTTAAGTTCCCATCCAGGTTACACTGATCCTTGAGTCTATGAATCTGAGAACCAAACCTGGTCCTGGAAGGGAAAATCACTTCTTTGTCACTAATATTTTCCATCCCATCCCTCCCTCCCCAAACAGCAGTAGAAGGTAGAAGTCCTCAGATGATATAGATAATACAGATGTTTGCTTAGGATAGTGTGAAATCAAGTGGGAGAGGGCAAACCAACACACTTGAGCCAGGACTCATGCTTGTGTTTCCTCCAAGATGGCAGTGTAAAGGAAAAAAGTGTGCCTGCTATCCAACAAATAGTTCCAATGTCCTAGACTCCAGCCCTAGGGCCCTTTGTCTTTATTCCCTCTCCCAGGGAAACTCTGAGTACAGAATCACTCTCCTGAGCCAAAATCTTTGTCCCTGCTTTTCACCATCCTTCACCAAAAAGAGAAAACCAAGAAGGTCCTTTTCAATGTAACCAAGAAAAAGAAGCGATGAAAATGCTACATTTCAACCAGGAATAGGCTATTAAAAAAGGTTTTTTAAAAAACCAAAACCAAGGCATTAGGGTGCTACAGAAACCTGCTTGGACCTGATATCAGGAATCCAAAACCTGCTTCTTCATGAAGAACTGGGCAAGAGATAAATAATAGGAAAATTTTATATAAATATATATGTATGTATTGAGTCAATCAAATACCATAGATCCAGTAAGGTCATACCCTGACTAGACAACTGGGAGTCACAGTAGATAGAGCTCTAAGCCTGAAATCCAGAAGACTTGAATTCAAATCCAGCCACTTATTAGCTGAGTGACCTTGGGTAAATCATTTAACCTCTGTCTGCTTCAGTTTTCTCAACTGTAATAAGGAGAAAAATCTTATCTCTTACCTCCCCAGGCTAAAGTGTTGTGTTTTGTACTTTGTTTTTTGAAGAGGACCATGGCATCAGGGAAATGATGACATGACTTGCAGTTGACTTTGATTCAAATGAGGGGGGCAGTGCGGTCACCAGTCTCACTTTCTCCTCCAGAGCCGTCTGGGTTCAGTGACCAGATATTAATCAGGATGACTTGAGATGACCCAGGATGCAATGGGAGACCTTGGCCCTTTTAGGCTAAGGCCTTTTTACAAACTCATTTAGAGTGAGGTAATATCCATTCAGTGAAATAGGCTTTTTCAAGAAGTGAGTCAAGGCACGGTTCCTTTAATTAGAAAAAAAAAATCAAGCTCCTAGGGGAAGATCCTCAGGGGTTCCAAAGAGAAACTGTTGCCATTGACTTTGACTCTAAGCCTGGAGGGCCCAAAATATAGCTGTCAAGTGGAGCTTGGGCTGGGACCTCTTGTGTTTCTCTCCCTCCCTCCCAGCGCCCTCACTCTCTCTCTCTCTCTCTCTCTCTCTCTCTCTCTCTCTCTCTCTCTCTCTGTCTCTCTGTCTCTGTCTCTGTCTCTCTGTCTCTCTCTCTGTCTCTCTCTCTCTCTCTCTGTCTCTCTCTCAAGCTCTAAGCCTCTATGGGCTTCAGAGTGAACTTGGTGAAAGAAAGACAGAGAGGGAGGGAGGAAGGGAGGGAGGAGGGAAGGAAGGAAGGAAGGAAGGAAGGAAGGAAGGAAGGAAGGAAGGAAGGAAGGAAGGAAGGAAGGAAGGAATCTAGCCAGCAAACCCCAAATTAAGCGACCAGCTTCTGGTCATCAAAACTTACCTTCCTTTGGAAAGGAGGAAGAGAGGGAGAGGGAGAGGATGAGCTAAGTTACCCAACTAGCTGGATCCCCTTTATATCTGGTCACTGGCCCTGGAGGAGAAAGTGAGGCTGGTGATCTTGCACAGCCAGTCCTCCCTCACTCAAATCAAAGTCAACTGCAAGTATTTTCATCATTTCCCTGATGCCACTGAGGGGGTATAGGCTCTGGGAACCCTCTTGGATTCTCTTTGAATCTTCTCACTGGATCTGGTGTTGGCTTAAGGCCATAAACCTTCCATTATCACTAGGACTGAATCTCTGTTATCCTAAACTTAGCTTAGCCCCCCATTGTCTGTTATCTTCAGGTAGTCTTCCGCTCCCTCCCACCCTCGATCCTATCAAAATATCTAAGACCAAATCTGTTACCCTTAAACTAACCTAGCCCTGCATTGTTTGTTACCTCTGGCTGTTTCTCACTCTTGACCCCATCAAAATCCATTCTCTTGGTTCCTGGAGTCTGACCTCAGTCCCATCAAGCTCCTTCCTAGACTCCTCCTCAAGATCCTCCCTGGACCCCTCCTTCCATCACCCCCAGACTACTAGACCACCCCTAGATCCCTCCCACAGTCTTTCTGTATATAAGATCCATCTTGCCTCCATGAAGGCGCTCAGGTTCTATCTAGCCTGACAAAGGCTCAAGGGTCAATCTAGCCCACTCGAATTAGTGATACAAATGCTCAGGCACCTTAAGAGTCTACCTAATATGGCAAATCCTTAATAAGCTTTGTTTTACTTTGGCTGAAAGCTGGGATCGAATTTTTTCGGGCAGGTCTGGAGCCGCCTAAGCCCCCAACCCAACCCCACGGTCCTCTTAGAAAACAAAGGACAAACACAAGCCGTGAGAAGGCCTAAAGTGAGGATCAAATGGAATGGAGCTTTATGAACATTTGCTTCCTTCCCTCCTTCCGCAATACATTCCCATTTCCACATCTTTGCTTTCATTGTTCCCAATACTAAAAATGCCCCTTCCCAGCCAAAACCTTCACCCAAAACATCCTTTCAAAGTCTAATTCAAATGCTACCTTATCCTGGACTTCCTTCCTTCCTTCCCAGATCCACTAGGTCAGAAAAGATCATTTATGTAGGGTGAGAGAGCAAGCAGGGTTGTTCCATCACTCCTGTTTGCCCCCCTCATACTAAGTTAGCTCATTACCTGGATAAATTGCAAGTACAAATGCTCTTTCTTTGTGCTAGGAAATTGTAACAAAAGGATCTCTCTATTTCTCTCTCTCTCTCTCTCTCTCTCTCTCTCTCTCTCTCTCTCTCTCTCTCATCTCTATGTCTCTCTGTATCTCTCTGTGTGTCTCTGTCTCTAGCTCTGTCTGTGTCTGTGTCTCTGTTTCTCTGTGTCTTTCTGTCTCTCGCTGTCTCTCTCTGTGTCTCCCTCTGTCTTTGTCTCTGTCTCTGTCTCTCAAGCTCCAAGCCCCCAGCCAGAGACAGAGACAGCGCTCTAACAAAACACCTCAGTGTTGAATATATCTCTCTTCTCCCGGGAACCTCAATTTCCTCCTCCCAGCTGCATTTCCAATAAGTACACCCAGCTAATGCTGTTTATAAAGACAAAGTAAATGTTTAAACCAAAGAAAGGTAAACAGACTTTCCCGAGACCAGAGGAAAGGTTTCAGGCTTTCACTAGGGAGCCTGGGGGGAGAAAGGAGATAAAAGAATTTCGGCCTGAAGGTATCTGCTTCTCTGTCTTCTCAGGAATCCACCCCATGTCTGGTTTTCCAGTCTGGCCTAGAAGCTCTGGGCCCTGCTTGAACAGACCTAAAAGTCAGCTGTCATTGCTCCTCCCTCCGGCTTCAGACTGGGGCACTTCTGTACTCTTTCAGAACAAGCATGTACCCTTACCCGAGGACTCCCTCAGGGCCTGGATAGGAGAGCAGACTAGACAACACCCTGGCAGGAGGTGAGAGGGCAGGGCTATGCTGGCAAGCTAGCATCCTTTAATCTTTAGTTTCTTTTCAGTGACTCTTCCTGGTACAGGCAAGGGCTGGTGATGACAATCCAGTACATTTCCCAAGTCTGCCTCTTTTCAAGGCTATGCCATAAAACCATGGCAATGGCAATTTGCCCAATAATCAACAAACAGTTCTGGAATCCAGGGTTTTCAATTTTTTAAAAAATATTCTAAAATTTCTCCTGCTGTTCAGATAGGAAAATGTACAGAGACACCGAGACAATTTATACTTTGGGGGCAAATTTATTGTCTTTCTTTTTGCTAAGCTTGTTTCTGGTCTTTTCATATGCAAACTAGGTACTCAAAGCCCTTTGCGGTTCAGTTTTTTCTTCCAGACTCGACCCTAATTGGGGTCTTCTTGGCAAGGATACAGGAGTGGTTTGCCAGTTCATTTTACAAATGAGGAAACTGAGGCAGACAGGATGAAGTGACTCATCTAGGGTCACACAACTAGTAAGTGTCTGAGACCAGATTTGAACTCGTAAGATCAATGTCCTGGACTCCAGGCCTGGCGCTCTATGCACTATGGCGCCACCTAGCTGCCAGCAGCCTCTAGCTACCTTGGAAGCAGTGAGAGTTCCTCTTATATTGGAAATGATCTAGTGCCTCCTTAAGAATTCAAAACTTTGAGTGGGCTCAGTGGTTAGGCTACAGGTGAGGTAATCCAGATAGCTGGAGGCTGTTAGGTGACTAGTGAATATTGTTCGGGACTCGGAAAGTCAAAGACCTGAGGTGTAGTCCTACCTCATAAGATTAATAGTGGAGGAAAGGACAAGTTGAAAAATCAGCCAGCACCTCCTATGTGCTAGATGCTCTAAACTAAACTGGGGATACAAAGAAATGTACAGCCCCTGCCCTCATGGAACTTATAATCTAATAAGTGAGCTATCATGCAAACAATACTGTACAAATAAGATATATAGCAAATGAATTGGAGGTAATCTCATAGAGAAGGCACTCAGAGGGGTCAGGTTCCTTCAAGCTCTAAATCTAGTGTCCTTCTTTGCAAAGGTAACCATGGGTATGAAACATGGATGGGGCAGCTAGGTAGCATAGTGGGTAGAGCACCTACCCTGGAGTCAGGAGGAGGACCTGAGTTCAAATTCAGCCTCAGACACTTATTAGCTGTATGACCCTGGGCAAGTCACTTAAGCTCAATTGCCTCCTCCCTCAAAGAAAGAAAGAAAGAAAGAAAGAAAGAAAGAAAGAAAGAAAGAAAGAAAGAAAGAAAGAAAGAAAGAAAGAAATATGGTATCTACAAGTCAGCTACACAAGTGTTCCCAATGACACCTATCCTTACACTTGAGAATTTTGTAACTCTCCAATTCAAAGATTATGTGATAGCATATATTCTAGTTATCTCTGCTGGTAGCTTTATCCCTCTATCAGAATGTAAACTTCATAAGGACAGGAACCCTATCTTATCTAAATTCTGTATCTCCCTCAATATCTAACAGTGTTCTGAATACAGTATGTTTAATTCAATGAGCAAGCAACAAGCATTTATTAGGTTGCTAATATTTGACAGGCATTGCATTAGGTACTAGGGATATAAAGTCTAAAAATCAAATAGTTCCTGCCCTCCAGAAGCTTACATTCTGTCAATGAATATTTATTAAGCAGCTGGAGAAGGAAACGAAATCTTTACCGAGAAAAACCCAAACGGGGTCATGAAGAATCAGTCAAGACTAAACAACAAATAGTGCCTGGAACATAGTAAGCACTTTATAAATTCTAGCTATTGTTGTTATTGTTACTATATGTCAGGCATTGTGCTAAGAGCTAAGGATACAAAAGCAAAAGACAATCCTTGCCCCTCAAGGAACTCCCAGTCTAATGCATGAGAAAACATGCAAACAACTATGTGTAAGTAAATTACACACAGGATTAATTGGCTATTTTGGTAGCAGCCGGGAGAATCAAGAAAGGTTTTGTTGTAAAAGATGATGTTTAAGCTGAGTCTGGAAGGAAACAAAGGATTGTAAGAGACAGAAATGAGAACATTTCTTGAATGGATAGATGGATGTAGACATGGATAAAATTAAAAATTAGTGATGTTAAAATTCTGGACCTCCAAGCTAAATTTTGTCTGCTTAGCTTCTGCCACTCCTTCAGGAGTGGGTTGGGAAGTGGTGAACACCTATGCAAAAAGTAATTACCTTTGAATGAATCTTCTAGTTCCAGAAGCTGGTTTGGTAACTCTCCCCAATTAATAAACTCCTCAAAGGCAGGAACCATCTTTTCTTCTTGGTTTTATATGCCCAGCATTGTGCAATACATGGATAAGTACCTAATAATTACTTATTGAATGAATGAATGAACCTTAGGGATACTGAAACCTAGAGAACATGGATTTGTTCCAGGGGCATCCAAAGAATTCAATCTAGAGCAGGATTTATTAAACTTTTTGTGTGTCACGCATTCTGGTGAAGCCTATGGACCCTTCTCAAAATGACCTTTTAAAATGGAATCAAAAGAAAAATTCAAAAGAAATAATAAAGAAGTGCTTAGGCACAGTGCTTGGCACATAGTATGCACTTAACATATACTTGTTCCCTTCTCCCTATTAAACACATAAAATAAAATGCATAGTTTTGCAAGGGAAATTAATTATATTATAAAGCAGTTATCAAAATATTTTTTAAAAAAACAAGTTCATTGGGTGGCTAGGTGGCGCAGTGAGTAGAGCATTGGCCCTGGAGTCAGAAGGACCTGAGTTCGGATCCGACCTCAGGCACTTAACGCACACACAAACAAAAACCTAGCTGTGTGACCTTGGGCAAGTTACTTAACCCCAATTGCCCTCAAAAAACCCCCCCAAAAAAACAAGTTCATGTATGCAAGCGTAAGACTCTTTAGAGTTCTCAATTTGATTCACTTAACATTTCTGAAGTGCTTATGATATGAAAGGTACTGTGTTGGGCCCTGGGGGAGTGTCTGTGTTGGGGTTCAGAACTGACTGTCACTGACCTCTGCTTCTACTTATTTTAGCATTGGACCAAGGGCAAGCTGCATCCCTTCTCTCTGCCTTAGTGGCCCCAGTAGAGATAGCAGTACTAATCTGTCTCACAAAGGGGTGCTGAAAAGATCAATTAGTGTTAGCAAAGTGCTTTGAAAATGTAACATGCTAAATATTAATGGGTCTCTCTTACTGTCGGGAAATGTGCAACATGCAACTTGAACTTTGGTCAGGGCAAGACTGTAGGTGGAGAGAGCAATTCTGAACATTTGGATTGCTAAATCCTGTGTCGATTTTGAATTTGGTGCTGATAAAAGAGAAATTAAGCCTATAATGCACCTAGGTGACTGCATCGTTTTACTGGAGAGAAACTGCTGAGGGAAGTGTTAAAAAAAAAATCACTTCTCTAATAGGCAAAAATCCTGGATGCCCAGCATACAGACACATGCCCCCCCCCCCGCCCCCCCAGTGTGGTGCTACTCTATATTACCTATGTAGCTGTGGAAGACAGTCCTTGTTGAGAACCTGTCAGTTAGCTGAATTCCTTCCTGGTTCTCTACCCATGGGAAGAGTGATAAAGAAAAGATCCACTTCTCTATATCCCTTCTTTATCCAAAGTTCTCCCTCCATAATCCTAAATGCCATCAACAAGAGGAGAGACTTTTTCTTAACCCAGTATACTCCAGAGTATCAGTCAGACAGAAAGATGGAAAGAATCATATGGTAAGTAGAGGTTGAGTGTAAGTCTGGGGAACCTGGGAAAGAGAAAGATAGGCCAGTCGCATCACTTTACCCCTATGGGTCTATTTTGTCATCTGAAAAATGAGATTAGATTAGATGACCTCTTAGAAAGACCCTTGTATATACCAAAATATTCATGGCAACACTTTTTGTAGCAGCAAAGTTTCCATTGATTGAGGAATGGGTTGGAAAGAGCAATAAGTTTTGGAGTCAAAGGAAATGGGTTGAAATCTCATCTGTAATATTACTACCTTTGTGACCTTAGGCAAGGTATTCACCTCTCTGGGCTTCCATTTCCTTACTTGTCAAATAAGGGGGTTGGACTTTAGAGGTTAGATGACCCCTTTAGAGCAGACCTCTAAATCATGTATGACCCCATAAATCGTAGTATATGAATATTAAATAATATTATTCCCCTTCTCAGCAGGCTATACTACTGACTCCTTCAGAAAACTCTTCATCCTAGAAGATCACTTCAGCTCTGGAATTTATATCTCAGAAGATTAGCTAGCTACTCCCAGATCCTTTATTTAAGGAGAGTATCCAGACCAGTCATACCTTCCTTCCTCTATCATGCCCCCAAACAGGGCGCCTTGCTTCCCAGTTTCCCCCCACTTTCTAGTTATATCTTGTCTTCCTTCATTAGAATGTAAGCTCCTTGAGGTCAGGGACTATGTTTCCTTTTACTTATATTTGTATTCCCAGCACTCAGCACAGTGCCTAACACATAATAAATACTCGATGACTAATTAGCCAAAGAAAAGATGGAATATAATGAATACAGAATAGCATTGGAAGACTTATATGAATTGATGCGAAGTGAAGTAAGCAAAACCAGGAAATCAATATAGACAACGATTGCAATGGAATGTTGTGAAATCATATAATGACCAAGCTTAGACCTAAAGAAAAGATATGGGAATACACCTCTTCTGGAAGAAATGGGGGACTATGGGTATAGAACACTGCATTTAATGACAGACTTCTAACATATGTATATGTTTTGCTGAACTTATTTCCCCCTCTTTTTAAATTTTTTGTTGTGAGAGGGGGAGAATGAAGGGTTGCATTGGAATAAAAACAAACTGTATCAATAAAAATGTATTTTAAAAACACACCAAAAAATGATGATCTCTAACAGGACTCCTGGCTTTGGCATTCTATAACTCTCTGTGTTCTACATATGAGGGAGAATTGAGAAACTTGGCACAGACAGTGTGACCTATATGTGGTCTGTATGTGTGTATTAATATTAAATATGCATGGTACAAAGAGAAGGAGTCTCAGAAAATCGAAGAACCTTGGTCTTAGAGTTAATTCTAGTGCTGCCACTTAGTAGGCCTGTCATCTTGGGCAAATCACTTAATTTCTTTGAGTCTCAGTTTCTCTCTTGGAAATAAGAATAGTACTCCTTCCAGCAACTACCTTACAGGGTTATTATTAGACAAGTGCTTTGTAAATTGTAAAACATATGAGATTTTATTACTCAGGATACACATCTCCATTAATAATAATAATAGCTGACATTTATATAGTACGTTAAGATTTGAAAAGCACTTTACCTACATTATCTTATTTGGTCAGCCATTTGAGATAAATGCTACTGAGTATGTACAGTACTCTTCACAGAGTAGGTAGTAGGTGCATAATAAATGTTGTTTGCTAACTAAAACAGAAGGAGAGCTAGGTCTCTCTTATTTTCTGAATTCCTTCATTGTAACTGAATACAAGTTCATGGTAACTCTGAAACATAGCAATTTTGGTGCCTGGGGCAAGTAGCAGAAACGCTGTGAGAAGGCCCAAAGACACTACAAGCAACCTGCCTAGGAGACTGCTGCCAGAGTCGGGTGAGCAGGACGGAGCCAAGTTGGAGTTCACCTGGTATGTTACATCAGAGAAAAAAGACTTGGAGTCAGGAAGACTGAAGTTCAAATCCAGGCTCAGACACTTGTGTGACTCTGGACAAGTCACATAAGCTCTGCATCTGCAAAATAGGTATAATAATAGTACTCACCTCCCAGGATTGTCTTGAGAATAAAATTATATAATATTTGTAAGGCACTTTGTAAACTTTGAAGTGCTACATAAATGCTATTTAAGAAAACGTATATTGGGAGTAGAAACAGCATATCCAATGTGCTCTGCCCCACACAAATTTCAAACAATGTGAAAGGGAGCTCCAAACAACTTCTGGAGCCACAGCACAGAGAAGCTAACCTCCTGCTGAGGACAGCCCAGCAGCCCTGCAGGGAGCGGCCAGCGCAGAGCTCTGAGAGCAGGCAGCACAGCGCACTGGGAACCTACAGCACAGCCCGCAGAGCCAAGCCCAGGTCCGCGGTTTTAGCCCCAGGGTGGCCGGCCCTTCAGCCGGCTGGTGGAACCCCAGAACACTACCAATTGTCGCGATTCCAGAATTATCAGCACAGATATGCCTAGGACAAAGTGAGAGGTTAGTGCCCTATGGACTTTGGGACCAGTATTTGGGGAACACGTGGCTTCCTCCCCTGGGGGCGAAAAGCTGCTGAAGAAACAGCTGCACAGAAGCCATTTTGCAGCATCAGTAGTGGCTCTAGCTCCTGGTCTGAGAACTGTAGGAAGATCCAGCAATCAGTCTGGGGGTTAATCGCTTTTGCTTTAAACTGCCTGGATCTGGATTGTGGTCTGGGGGGGGAAGTTTGGGGTGGGTATCCAACTTGCCAGAGTGGGTGGAGGCTTTACAGAGGCCACCCAACTGGCAGAAGTTGTGAAGACCCCACGTTTGGGCGGAAGCTCCCCTGTCTGGTGGCAGAGTCCTACTGTGGCAACAAGCCCAAAAATCAAGTAATGAAGTGGCAACATGCCTAGGCAAATGAAACAAAATAAACAGAAAAGTTCAACATTGGACTCCTATTTTAGGGCAAAGAGGCTCAAAGCATGGAGGAGGACTGTGAGGTCAGAACTCCTGCACCAAAAGCCCCAAATGAAAATACAAGCTGGCTACAGGCCATAGAGGACCTTAAGAAGCAGATAAAAGAAGTGGGGGAAAATTTGGGAAGAGAAATGAAAAAGATGCAAGAAAAGTATGAAATGACAGTCAACAGCCTGACTGAGGAAAATAACACCTTAAAAAATAGACTAACTCAAATGGCAAAAGAGGCTCAGAAAGGCAATGAGGAGAAGAATGCCTTAAAAAGTCGAATTTGCCAGATGGAAAAAGAATCTCAAAAGCTCACTGAGGAGATTCATTCCTTCAGAGTTAGACTGGAGCAAATGGAAGCTAGTGACTTTATGAGAAATCAAGATGCTGTTAAACAGATCCAAACAAATGAAAGAATAGAAGGCAATGTGAAATATCTCATGGGAAAAACCACTGACCTGGAAAATAGATCCAGGAGAGATAATTTAAACATTATTGGACTACCTGAAAGCCATGATCAAAGAAAGAACCTAGAAATCATCCTTAAAGAAATTCTCAAGGAAAATTGCCCTGATGTTTTAGAGCCAGAGGGCAAAATAGAGGTTGAAAGAATCCATAGATCACCTCCTGAAAAAGATCCCCAAAAGAAAACTCCCAGGAATATTATAAGCCAGGTTCCAGAATCCCCAGATCAAGGAGAAAATACTCCAAGCAGCCAGGAAGAAACAATTTCAATATTGTGGAAACACAATCGGAATAGCCCAGGACCTGGCGGCTTCTACACTGAGGGATCGAAGGGCATGGAATATGATATTCCAGAGGGCAAAAGAACTGGGAATGAACCCAAGGGTCACCTACCCAGCAAAACTGAGTATTTTGTTTCAGGGGAAAATATGGTCATTCAGTGGAATAGAGGACTTTCAAGCATTCTTGATGTAAAAACCAGAGTTGAATAGAAAATTTGACATTCAGACACAAGAAGGAAGAGATGCTTGAGAAGGCAATCAAGGAAAAGAAATCAAAAGGAACTTATAAAAGTTGGACTATTTACAGTCCTACATGGAAAAACAATAACTGTGTTTGATGAAACCTTTCTCATTATGAAAATAATTGAAGAAGGGTACATGGTATATGTTCACAGGTATACATGGATAGAGGGCACAGGTTGAATTTGATGGGAAGGGATGATTATTATTATTTTTTTGGAGGGCAATTGGGGTTGGGTGACTTGCCCAGGTTCACGTGGCTGGGTTTTTGTTTGTGTGTTGGGTGTCTGGGGCCGGATCCGAGCTCGGGTCCTTCTGGCTCCAGGGCTGGCTCTCTGCTCGCTGCACCACCTAGCCGCCCCAAGGAAGGGATGATTCTTAAGGGGTGAAGTCAAGAGGTGAGAGAGGAAAGTGGCAAGAGGAGATGGAGAGAGACAAGGTAGGGCAAACTATCTCATGTAGAAGAGGCAAGGGGAAGTAGTTGCAGGGGAGGGGAAGAACAGGAAGGCAAAAAGGCAAAAGCATATTCTCATTAAGTTGGCTCAAGGAGAGAATCACATACATACTAAATGGGATATCTTACCCTCACTCACTCTCCTGAGTAGGGGAAAGGGGGATGAGAGGGGGATGATGAAGGGGAGGGCATTCTGGGGAGAGGGGAGGTTAGAAGTACCCACTATCAAAGAGGGACAGGATCAAAATAGGGAATGGACCAGGTGGGAGGGAAATATAAGCAGTCTTTTACAATATATCTACTATGGTAATGTTTTGCATAGATATACATGTACAACACGTACTGAATTGCTTATCTTCTCAGAGGGAGTGGGTGACAAGGGAGAAAGGGAATAGATCTGAAAATCGAAGTTTTAAAATTAAATGTTTCATAAGATGTCCAGGCATTGGGGCTCAGAGATTCACCTTGCCCTAATGGCAAAGTCAAAGGGGGTATGGGAGAAGATATGGGAGAGAGCAGATTGGATGAGGGGATATCTAGTGGGACTGCTATTCTGGGGTGGTGGGTAGGGGAAAAATGGGGGGAAAATGTAACTCATAATCTGGTGGAAATGAATGATGTAAACAGAAATTAATAAAGCATTTGTTTAATTAAAAAAAAGAAAACGTAAGTTAGCTTCCGATTTTAATTAATTATTCTTGATAATTGGTGCTAATTTCAATTGTTTCTATGTAATTGTAGGAATGAAAGTGCTTATAAAAAGTTGATACCATAAATTTTAGCTTTGCATGATCTTTTAAAATCTTCTTACATTTTCACATCCTATATATTTTACATCTCTGAGGGAAAACTCTGGTCACCCTGTCCTAGTTAAGGCTATGTTCTCATGTTATGCCTAACCAGTACTTTTATTATAGATCGTTATTATATACCACAGTGAGTCATATATGCCTTTCAATGGTACATAGATTAACATCAGGTGATCCCTTAACAAGTTATAAGAGTATACGTTTCTAGCTATTTGTGGAGGCAAGAGACAACAAAACTACAGACTCCAGTATGCTTTCTGCTGTGTGATTCCATGACGCATGAATCACAGGATCTAAACATGATGAGTCTTCCCTGCCAAGTTTCCTTTTCAGAGTAATTAGCTCCTCACTATTAAAGTCCCACACTTACAACTTCCAGTCCCCCTACCCATGTCTTCACTATATATCCAAAAGTAAGGGATCCTGGCCCAGGGCTGAGAAGGGAGACAAATGCCTGGAGTATTTGAACTTTTTGAGAAGGTCAAAAAAGAAACCCTTATTTGCAAACCTCTTGGCAATCAGCTTTTCTCCTAAACTGACAGTGTGCTGCTCATAAGCTCCCAATGTCCCCTGCAGCTCTGGCCTCGGGGAATTCATCATCTCAGGGAGGACAGTAGCCCTGGCCATATATAACTAAAGTACCAGGAGCCAATTCCCTGGGCTTCATTCTGCCTCTCTGTTCTTCACATTAAAGGGGCCCTGGCTGACTATTTTTCATGATTTTTCTGCAGCATTGCCTTTCTTCCCAAGTTTTTAACTTTCTCTTTGCACGGAAGAATAACAGAAGAGTGTCAGGATGACCAAAGCCCAGAAGGAGATGAAAATCTCAAAAAGATAGTGAGGTAAAGATCAATCTATCCATCTATCTATTACTCACCTACTTATTTGTCTCTCAGTCTCTCCCTCCTCTCTCTCTCTCTCTCTCTCTCTCTCTCTCTCTCTCTCTCTCTCTCTCTTTCTCTCTCTCTCCCTACTTCTCTTGACTTCTCTCCTCTCTTATCTATCTCTCAGTCTTTCTATCTACTTACTGATCTCTCTCTACCCATCTGTCCATCCATCCATCTGTCTTACCTTTCCATCTATATATTGCTCAGTCTCTTCTTCTATCTACCTATCTCTCAGTCTCTCTACCTACTCACTTATCTTTCTCTGTATATCTACATATACTCACACACACACACACACACACACACACACACACACACACACACACACACATATATATATATATACATACAAATATGTATGTATGTATTTGCCTCCTGATACTCAGTTATATATGGTCAGAATAGGCTGTGTAGTAAGCATTATACTTGGAATCAGGCAATCAGGAAGACCTGGGCTCAGTTCCACCCTTTGACTCTTACTAGCTATGTGACCACAGACAGCTAAATCACTTAACCTCTCCCAGTCTGTGTTTCTTAAAATGGGAAAAGAGGAGACTGATAACACCTACCTCAGAGGGCTGTTTAAGGGTCAAATGAAATACTGTAGGTAAAACACTTTGCAGAGTTTTAAGCATGATAGCAATGTCCATTATTATTATGGTATAATGATAATGAGGTTTGAGAATTGTTGTTTTCCCTTGATCTTCTCCAGTAAGAATAACTGTATTCCTACTGGAAAGGGTAGAACAAGCTATGTAAAGAAGGAATTATAGACCAAGATGGAGGGATTTATTATGCCCCTATATTCAAGTCCAATTTAAATAGCCCTCTTTCCATGAAACCTTCTTTGATCCCCTAAGTGGATAATGATCTTTCCTACCACAAACCAACATAGCCTTGGGCATCTTTTACACGAATTTGTCAACTTGCTTCAAGAGTTTTCTATGGGTATGCCATTTCTTTGCTCAAAAACTACCCAAAGTTACAAAATAAAATAGAAACTGTTCCAGGCATTCAAAGTTCTCTACAATATGGCTCCAGCCCTACTGTTTACCTCATACCATGCCCCTTCATGTGGTTTGGATTTTAGCCAAACAAGACTGTTTTCTATTTCCCAGTTTCATTTACCCTCTACTATCCCCATACCTTTGCTCCCAGTACTCTATGGCATGAATTCTCCTCTCTCTAGTTCCATCTCTATATCATCATTTAAGGCCTAAATCAGGGGCTACTCCCTCCAGGAAGCCTTCCATTATTTCCTTAGATGAAAGTGATCTCTCCTTCCTCAAATGTCTCATAGTATTTACCTGTCTTTTTCACTTAGTTTTTTTTTTTTTGTGTCATGGTTATTTGTATACTTTTTCTTTCCCCCATTAATGTCTGTAAATAGATTATTAATTAATAAGTCTATAAATAGATTATGGATAGTTGGACAGACAGACAGACAGATGAGAGGGAGAGAGAGAGAGAGAGAGAGAGAGAGAGAGAGAGAGAGAAAGAGAGAGAGAGAATGAGGAGGGAGAGAGTTGTCATTCAGTTGTTTCAGGCATGTCTGGCTCTTTGTGACTCCATTTGGGGTTTTCTTGGCAAAGATACTGGAGTGACTTGCCATTTCCTTCTCCAGCTCATTTTACAGATGAGGAAACATTAAGCACTCACTATGCGACAGGCACTGCATCTTGAGAGCACGGCCGGAGTCGTGTCTGTCCTTGTATTCCAAGTGTCCGGACATCTACAAGGGCATATAGTAGGTGGCTAATAAATATTTTTAAAAATTGAATTAATTTCAGTGGTGTGGCTGCCACCATCCTCAATATGCATACCACAACCTTTACACCTTAGGAAAAGGCTAAATGAAGGGATGTTGGGGGCGGAGCCAAGATGGCGGAGTAGAAACAGCTAGTCCAAGCCTCTCTGCCCCCAGATTCTCCTCAAACTATGTAAAAAAGGACTCTGAAAATCTTCTGGAGCCCCAGCACCCACAGAACGACACAGAGAAGCTAACCTCCCGCTGAGGACAGCCCAGCACCCTGCAGGAAGGACCAGCGCAGTGGTCTGGGAGCCGGCAGCGCGCAGAGCTCAGGAGCGGAGCCGAGCCCAGGTCCACGTGAGCCGAGGTTTTAGCCCCAGGGCGGCAGGGCCAGCAGCCGGCTGGAGGAACCCCAGAACACCAGGAACTGTGGAGACGCCAGAATTATCAACATAGACTTGCCTAGGACAAAGTAAGAGGTTAGTGTCCTATGGACTTTGGGACCTGTATTTGGGGAATGCGTCAGCTCCCTCCCTGGGGGCTAGAAGCCGCTGAGGAGACACGCCATTTTGTAGTTTTCAGAGGCATTTCCGGCTCCCAGCCTACAAATCGTGGGGAGATCCAGCGATCAGTCTTGGGGGGTAATCGCTCTTGCTTTAACCTCCCTGGATCTGGATTGTGATCTAGGGTGGAAGTTGTGGGTGGGTTTACAGCTTGCCAGAAACGGAAGTTGCCCCACACACGTTCGGGACGAAAATTCCTCTAGCTGGCCTTAAAGCCATAGTGTGGCAACAAGCCCAAAAGTCAAGCAATTAAGTGGCAACATGCCAAGGCAAAGGAAACAGAAAAATGCAACCCTAGACGCCTATTTTGGGGGCATAGAGTGGGAAAAGGACTGTGAGGTCAGAAGTCCTGTTCCAAAAGCCCCAGGGGAAAACATGAGCGGGTTGCAGGCCATAGAGGACCTTAAGAAGGACTTTAAAAATCAAATAAGAGAAGTGGAGGAAAAATTGGAAAGAGAAATGAGAAGGATGCAGGAAAAGTATGAAATGAGGGTCAACAGCCTGACTGAGGAAAACAACACCTTAAAAAATAGACTGACTCAAATGGCAAAGGAGGCCCAAAAGGGCAATGAGGAGAAGAATGCCTTAAAAAGTCGAATTTGCCAGATGGAAAAAGAATCTCAAAAGTTCACTGAGGAGATTCATTCCTTCAGAGTTAGACTGGAGCAAATGGAAGCTAGTGACTTTATGAGAAATCAAGATGCTGTTAAGCAGATCCAAACAAAAGAAAGATTAGAAGGCAATGTGAAATATCTCATGGGAAAAACCACTGACCTGGAGAATAGATCCAGGAGAGACAATTTAAAAATTATTGGACTACCTGAAAGCCATGATCAAGGAAAGAACCTAGAAATCACCCTTCAAGAAATTCTCAAGGAAAACTGCCCTGATGTTTTAGATCCAGAGGGCAAAATAGAGGTTGAAAGAATCCACCGATCACCTCCTGAAAAGATCCCAAAAAGAAAACTCCCAGGAATATTATAGCCAGGTTCCAGAATCCCCAGATCAAGGAGAAAATACTACAAGCAGCCAGGAAGAAACAATTTCAATATTGTGGAAACACAATCAGAATAGCCAGGACCTGGCAGCTTCTACACTGAGGGATCGAAGGGCATGGAATATGATATTCCAGAGGGCAAAAGAACTGGGAATGAACCCAAGGGTCACCTACCCAGCAAACTGAGTATTTTGTTTCAGGGGAAAATATGGTCATTCAGTGGAATAGAGGACTTTCAAGCATTCTTGAGGAAAAAACCAAGAGTTGAATAGAAAATTTGACATCCAGACGCAAGAAGTAAGAGATGCCTGAGAAGGTAATCAGGGAAAAGAAATCAAAAGGAACTTATCAAAGTTGAACTATTTACATTCCTATATAAATGAAGGGATGTTCCAAAAAAAATTATGACCTGATGCTCACCTTTTCTAAATGAGGCTAAGTTGACCTTTGGATGATGGATAATCTGTTGATGACCTCTAAGGTCTTTGCCAGCTCTAAGTCTATGATTCTATGATTCAGGTCCTCTATCCAAAGCCCTTACTTTTCTTTTTTTGCTTTTTGGAGGGGGAAGACAGGGCAATTAGGGTTGTGACTTGCCCAAGGTCACACATCTAGTAAGTGTGTCAAGTGTCTGAGGCTGGATTTGAACTCAGGCCCTCCTGATTCCAGGGCCAGTGCTCTATTCACTGTGCCGCCTAGCCACCCTTGGGATCTTTTTCAAAAGGTGATCTGTGGATTCTTTCAACCTCTATTTTGCCCTCTTGTTCTAAAACATCAGGGCAATTTTCCTTGAGAATTTCTTGAAGCATGATTTCTAGGTTCTGTCTTTGATCATGGCTTTATCTCTCCCGGATCTGTTTTCCAGGTCAGTGGTTTTTCCAAGGAGATATTTCACATTGCCTTTTATTTTTTTCATTTGTTTGGATCTGTTTAACAGCATCTTGATTTCTCACAAAGTCACTAGCTTCCATTTGCTCCAATCTAATTCTGAAGGAATTATTCTCTTCAGTGAGCTTTTGAGATTCTTTTTTCATCTGGCAAATTCAACTTTTTAAGGCATTCTTCTCCTCATTGACTTTTTGAGCCTCTTTTGCCATTTGAGTTAGTCTATTTTTAAGGTGTTATTTTCTTCAGTCAGGTTGTTGACTCTCTTTTCATTATTTTATTGCCTCATTCTCATTTCTTTTCCCAATTTTTCCTCTACTTCTCTTATTTGGTTTTCAAAATCCTTCTTAAGATCCCCTATAGCCTGTAACCTTAGTTCATATTTTTCTTGGAAGCTTTTGGTGCAGGAGTCCTGAATTTGTTGTTTTCCTCCCACTCCATGCTTTGATCCTTTTTGTCCTCAAAAAAGAAATCCAAAGTCAGATTGCTGTGCTTGCTTTGCTTCCTTTGCTTGCTCATGTTGCCACTCAATTATATGACTTTTGAGCTTTTTGCCACAGTAGAACTCTGCTACCAGAAAGGGGAGCTTTGTCCCAAATAGCTGGGGTTTTCCCAGCTGTCAGAGCTATTAGTTTGGTGCCCTCTCAGAAGCCTCCACTGGCTCTGGAATACTGGTCATGCACCCTAGGACCTCCACCCTAGACAGCAATCCAGATCCAAGCAGATTAAGGCAAGAGCAATTACCCCTCAGACTTGTCGCTTGGTCCCTCTACAAACTGCAGGCCAGGAGGTCTGAAGCAGCCATGCTGCAGTGGCTGCCACACCTCAGCCACTTCTCCCTCTGGGGGGCAGAGGCTGGACCACACTCCTGGACTCTCTGTTCCCACAAAGTCCACATTGAACTCTCACTTTTTCTTTGGCATTTATGGGTTGATAATTCTGGAAACTGCCATAATTTCTGGTGATCCAGTCACACTGAGGCTAAAACCCATGGACTCACGTGGGGCTGGGCTCCGCTCCCAGTGCTATGGTGGACCCTTCCTGCCGGCCTGTCTTCAGTGGGAGGTTTGTTTCTCTCTGTCACTTTGTGGGTTCTGTAGCCCTAAAGTTTGTTTAGAGTCATTTTTATAGGTATTTGAAGTGGTTGTGGAGGGGGCATACAGAGTTTTCCTGCTTCTATGCTGCCATCTTGGCTCCCCGCCTCCCACCCAGGGACTAGTTTTCAAAGGAGATAATGTATATAAAGCACTATATAAATGTGAAGCCTCTCTTATCATTTTTGTCATCATCATCATCATCATCTCATTCTTCCCTCCAAATGGTCCTGGAATAATTGGCTCTCCTAATTTTTCTTATAATTTAATTATATAATTATAATTTCTTGTAATTTAACAATAATATCATTATATATCTTTCTTCTAATGTTCTGTGGACTGTTATATATGTGGATTCAATAGTTGCCTTTTGTAATTGAATTGCTGAAAAGTATTAGGATGTACAACCAGGTGGTACAGTGGATAGAGCTACAGGCTTGGAGTTCAAATTCAGCCTTAGACCCTTACTAGCTGTGTGACCCTGAGTGAGTCACTTAACCCTGTTTGTCTCAGTTTCCTCATCTATACAATGAGCTGGAGAAGGAAATGGAAAACCATGCCAGTATCTTTGCCAAAACAAAACCAAAAAAACCCAAATGGGGTCACAAAGAGTTGGACACGATTAAAAAATGACTGAACAACAGCAACATTGGCATGTAAGCTTAGCTCCTTTAGGCTCAATAAAGGCGTCTTTGAGATAAACTCCAATAGTAGATGGGAAGACAGGTATGATATGGGCCTCCTCCTGTGCCCACATGTGTCTCACTGGGTCACAGATCTAATCCAACCCTCCCATTTTACTAAGGTCCAATGAGATTAAATGGCTTGCCTAAAATCACACAAGTAGTAAGTGATTGGACCTCTATATTTTGAAGGGTTTTCATTCTGTCTTGTCTGGAATGTGTGATAGGAGGGTGGAGGGCTCCTCCCAGAACCTCCATTTAAAGAGGATGTCCAGGCTGGCGATTTCTTCTTTTCCTATTCCTCCCCTCAACAACCACCCACGCTGGGAACCTCTTCTCCCCCTCCCCCTTTTCTGCTTTCTTTTTCTTATTCCCCCCTAGGAATGTAAGCTCCTTGAGGGCAGGGATTATTTTTCTTTCTGCCTGTATTTGCATTCACAGTGCTTTTTAACAGTACTTGACATATGAAAATATTAATAAATGTTTGTTACTCTCATCCATTAAGAATACTGTTCTAAAATTTTTATGAGTCAGTGTTTTTTCTGGGATATGATGATGGTGGTTGGTGGTGGTGGTAATTATTGCTCCTGAATCTCCAATCATAGAATCACAGATTTAGGGTTGTAAGAGACATTGGAGGTTATCTAATCCAATCCCTTCATTTTCCAGATGGGGAAACTGAGGCCCAGAGACCTCAAGTGATTCATCCAAAGTTACACAGGTAGTTAAGTGGCAGAGCTGGTATTCAAACTCACATTCTCTGATGCCAGATCCAATGTTCTTTCAAGATTCAGGGTCAGCTCCATGCAATGGTGACATGAGCTCTTTGGTTTTATTTTTCATTGTAGGTGGTTTGTGAGGATCAATCAAGATAATATTTGTAAAAGTCCTTAGGACGATGCCTGACACATAATATACTTTATGCTGATTCCCTTTCCATTTCCCCCTTATTTTGGTCCAGGGACTGCATCTTGTCTGAATTTTATTCCTCTCTCACAGTGCCTAGTGATGTGTGTGTTCTATACTCAGTAAAGGCTTAATAGGTATCTGTGAAATTGAATTGAATAGTATGAGAACCTTTAGCCACTTAAATGATTTCCAATATCCAGGCCCCGACAAATTATAGTCCAGGAGGTGAAGGGGTTTGAAGATGAGATCTCAGGGCTACTGTTACTATTTTCTGAGAAATCTTTGAGAATGTGGAATGTGCCAGAAGATTGAAGCCGGACAAATATTGTTCTATTTTTAAAAGGAGAAAACAGCAGATTTTTAAAACTGCAAACCTGCAAATAAAATCAGTCCCTGACAAAATAAAAAATAATAACAGCTAACATTCATATCTCTTTAAGGTTTGCAAAGTGCTTTATATATATATATATTATCTCATTTGACGCCCCCCCCCCCCTCCAGTATCCCTGTTGAGGTAGGTGCAATCCCATTTTACAGATGAGGAAAATGAGTCAGAGAGAGGTTAAATGACTTGCCCAAGTGCCTGACAAAAATTTTAGAATGGTTTATCGAAGAAGAGGCTAGTAAGCATTCAGGGGGGTGGGGGTGAGGGGTGGAGCGACCATAATCATTAACTACTGGGAGAAAAAAATAGATAATGTATATATAGTACTATGTAAATTATACAGTGCTATCCACATGCCAATAATTATTTTTTAGTGTGGAAAGTGGCAGAGGTTTGTAGCTGATTTCATCTATGTGGAGAATTCCCAGTGGAGAAATTCCTCCCACCAAAGCAGAGAGAAAATCTTTGGTGACTTAAAGAGATACCTACGGTACTGAAAAGGTTAGCATCCATCACCTACTAGTATTTATCAGAGATTTGCCTTGAACCTCGGTCTCCTTGACTCTGATTCTATCCACTGCTGCTGCTGCCTTGTAAGTAAAGCAGTGGGAACTGCAGGACGTGGAAGTTAGAGGGTCTGGGGTTAAATCCTGGCTTTGCCACTTACTAATTGTGTGGCCTTGAGCTAGTCACTTAAACTCCCTGAACCTTGGTTTTCTTTTCCTTTTTAAATTTATTTATTTACTTTCAGTTTACAACATTCAGTTCCACAATCCCTTGAGTTCCAAATTTTCTCCCCCTTCCCCTCCTCCCCCTCTTCCCCCTCCATGGCAGCATGTAATCCAATACAGATTCTACAAATACCTTCGAATTAAACATTAGTCAAGTTGTAAAGAATTATAACCAATGAAAGAAGGAACGAAACAAAACTAAACACAAAAGTGAGAGAGAGCAAGTAGTTTGCTTTAATCTGCATTCAGACTCTGTAGTTCTTTTCTCTGGATGTTGATATTCCTTTCCATCATGAGTCTTTTGGAGTTGTCTTATAACCTTGCATTGCTGAGAAATGAAAAATGAAGTAAATGCAGGGTCCAGGACCCTCAAGAATGTCACCTTCTATTTTTGCGGACCCTCTGTGGGATTTCTGTGTGCAGGATTTTTACAGAAGATAGTCCATTTTGTTAAGCCTTTGAATTTAATGAAGTCTTTGAATATTCACATTGAAAGTGTCACGCAATCACTGAATGTCAAATCATGGGTTTCTAGAGATTTTAAATACTTGGCATGGGGGGGAGGGGGACTCAAACTACACCCGAAGGTATAAAACATAAAAAAAAAAAAAGGTTTGTTTTCAGCTGGGGGATAGGGGGGCAGTGCAGCCAGAGGGTTTGTGAAGCTTTACAAATGTTGCATCTTCTCTGGCAGCACAGGAACCTGCCTCAGAGCTGAGTTTCCTGCAGCTCCAGCATCCAGTCACAGCCCCAGCTGTTTGCACAGGATATTGGGTAACCTGGGGCCGTTGCTCCCGGGGAAAAGTTCAAGGGGTACTGGAGTGCTGGGACCCCGCCACATTTCGATGGTTTTGCCTACTTGCCCAGGACCTGTGGCTGGGGGGAGGGAGCTAGAGATGTGGAATAGAGCCTTGCAGAGCTCTGTGGTGCTGAGCTGAGCTGAACCGTGCAGTGCTGTACAGAGCCAAGTCATACAGTGCAGACTAGCAATAATTAATACTATATTAATGCTTTGCCACACTTCTGTTTCTTATTTTGGTATGATTACAGGCTATCTTGATCTCAGAAATCAATCAATCAATGAATAGCACATCCTTTTGTAGATACAAATGAATCCACTCAAAATATTGAATACTTTCCAAGGAAATAAGTGACCCAGAGCTCACCCATTCCAAGGCAGCTACAAGTAGCTAGGGAGCCAGTAGATAGAATGCTGGACCAGAGTCAGGAAGACCTGAGGTTAAGCCTTGCATCTGACACTTATTCTTATGGCCTGGGGGAAGTCAACAAGTTCATCATTCAGTTGTGTTTTGTTGTTGTTGTTGTTGTTGTTGTTGTTGTTGTTGTTGTTTTAAGTCTTGTCCAACTCTTTGGGCTTTTGTGGTAGAGATACTGGAGTGGCTTGCTATTTCCTTCTACAGTCCATTTGACAGATGAGGAAACAGAGGCAAAAAATGTTAAGGATTAAGACCAGGGTCACCCAGTTAGTAAGTGTCTGAAACTCATCTTCCTGACTCCTAGACCCTCAACTCTATACATTTCACCACCTAGTTGCCCAAGTTAATAAGCATTTATTAATCGCTTTACCACATGCTAGGCATTATGCTAAGTGCTAGGAGTACAAAGAAAGAAAAAACAGCCCCTACCCTCAAGAAACCCACATTTTAACGGGGAAAACAACATGAAAAATTGTGCATACCAGATAGAAACAATCTCAATGGAAGATAGTCTGAGAGGGAAAGCCCTTGTGTGTGTGGGAGGGTGGGGGTAGTGGAGCAGACTGCTAAAGGCCTCCTGAACAAGGTGGGAGTTGAGTTCAGTCTTAAAGGAATCCAGGAAACTAGGAGGTAGAGGTGAGGAGGAAGAGCATCCTGGGCATGGGAAACAGCCTAGAGAGTAAGGGCCTAGAGAAAACAAGAGAGAATGGGCTCGTGATAAGCCTTAGTGAGAAGTAAGAATACTTTCACTTTGACTAGAGGGAAGATGCACAGGGTGACTGATGATCCTGAGAAGTTTTGAGGAAGGGCAGGAGGACTGAGAAAACTCGCACCGGATGGCTTCTATTTCTCAGAGAAGAAAAGACTAGGCCATCTACTATAAATGTAGGGAGTAGGGGGCCAGTTGGGGTGAAAGGAGAGAAGAAAATGTTTGGAACAGTCATTGTAGGAAATGAGATTGGGAATCGATAAAGGCAGAGAAGGATTGTCAAGCAGCAGCAAGAGCTCAACTGAGGTTATATGCCATAAATTTTTACTGGGTGAAATCAGCTCAATTTCGTGATTTTCTCCAGGGATGATCCACAGCCCTAGGGCAGGAATAGAAAAACTGAGTAGTGGGAATTACTCAAAAGATAAGGATTTGTAGATCAGGGAGAGCAAAAACACAGGAGCAAGGGATTCTGGGATAGTTGCTACTGAAGCAAACTTCCCAGCACTTCACACAGAGCTCTGTGGGCACTTAATGATGTGTTTTTGGGGTCAATATTTCAGGTAGAGGTGAGGAAAACTAGAATATAGGGATGGGGAAAAGGGACTGAAGGTCATGGCAAAGTCAATGAGGGAGTGAGAGAAGTAGAAATTTAGAAGGGTGCTGGACCTGGAGTTAGGAAGATACATCTTCCTGAGTTCAAATCTAACCTCAGAAATTCACTATGTGACCCTGGGTAAATCACTTAACCCTGTTTGCCTCAGTTTCCTCATCTGTCAAATGAGTTGGAGAAGGACATGGCAAACCACCCCAGACTGAAAAAAATTACTAAACAACAACAACAACAACAAAGGTAAAGAGTGGAATTTTGAAGGTCTACATCATAGCAACATAGCTATAGAGTAGTTAGAAGCAGGGGTGAACTGGAGTGAACTTTTCAAGAGCCAGTGGTTAAATTTTCAAATGTGAGCATTTGTACCTTGTAAATCAGGGAATGATTTGTTGTTTGGTTGATCGTCTAGACTTAAAGTGATGAAATGCTGAATAAACTTAATAGTGTGTCCTATATACAATTCCACCCCCCCCCCCATGGTTGTTAAACATTCACCAGCATATCCCTGGCTAGAAGTCATCCAGTCCCAATCTCTTCGTATCACAGATGAGTAAAACACAACCCAAAGAAAAGCAATTTGCCCAAGATCACAAAAAGCCAGGATTTGAACTTAAGTCCTCTGACTTTAAATCCAGCACCTCCTCCCCACTTATCCCTCTGCCACTTGGAGGTTGTAGGTGGGACCAGCACAGGAATGCAGAAGAATGTAGTTGGGATTGGACTAGAATAGTGGGGTCAAACTCAAATGGAGCTGCAGGGACACCAAGCCTTACATAATGATGCCAGCAGGAAGCTTAGCAACTTAAACCTACATTTGATTATTATCCATGTTTCATTATATTTTTTTATTGCTTGCTTGCTTGCTTTTTTTTTTTTGGAGGGAGGAGGGCAGGGCAATTGGGGTTAAGTAACTTCCCCAAGGTCACATGGCTAGTAAGAGTTAAGTGTCTGAGGTCAGATTTGAACTCATGTCCTCCTGACTCCAGGGCCGGTGCTCTATTCACTACGACACCTAGCCGCTCCTATTTTTATTTATTTTGTTAAATATTTCCCAATGACATTTTGGTCTGGTTCAGCAGCACTCAGGAGTGTTGTGGACTGTGTCCAGTCCTGGGGCTGCATGGTTGACACCTCTGCTATAGTGTAGCCATTAAGAAGGAATTGTCCTGCTGTACTCTGTGCCAGTCAGACCACATCCATCAATGAATCAATCAATCAACAAGCATTTGTTAGAGAACTACTCTGTGCCAGGTCCTATCCTAAGTGCTGGGAAACCAGAGACAAAAACCAAACAATCCCTGCCCTAAAAGGGCCAACGTTCTAGGGGAGGAATCAGTAATGTGCACACAGAAGCAGAAACATGTAACCCACATGAGTTCCAAGAATCCTTATTCCCACTGCACTCTTATAAATGAGTCTTGGGTGCCCAGAACTGGGCTACATCCCTCCTTCAAGATTCTAGAGGTAGCCCCTAAGCAGTCAGGGTGATTCTCTAATGACCCTGACTCAAGCCTCCACTGTGTGCTTTGCTCCAAGATTCTAAATTGAGAATTATTTAGGCAGGAGCTTTTAGAAATGGATATTTACTAGGATGGTGTAGTAAGAACAGCCAGTATGAAGCATCCCCCTCAAAACCTTCGACACACTTTTCCACAAGCACATACAGAGCTCTGGAGAAAGTGAGCTCCAGTTCAGAGGATACCTGTGGCAAAGTGGTAACACATAGTTCCTGGTTCTTAGAAGTCTTTTTCCCCCCATTTGTGGGGTGCCAGAGAATGTTCCCTTTTGGTCGTTCAGTCATTTTTCAATTGTGTATGATTTTTTATAACCAAATTTGGGGTTTTCTTAGTAAAGATACAGGAGTGGTTTGCCATTTCCGTCTCCAGTTCATTTTACAGATGGGGAAACTGAGGAAAATAGGGTTAAGTGACTTGCCCAAGGTCACATAGTTAGTAAGTGTCTGAAGCCAGAATTGAACTCAGGAAGACTCTATCCACTGTCTTCTATTCACTTTGCCGCCTAGCTGCCCCAATATCCCCTTTAGCAAGGTGAATATTCATCCATCTATTATTAGCTCCAAATCTAGACACTGTCCCTAACTTCTGCTGTCATTCAGTCAACAAGCATTTAATCAAAGCCTTACTATTTGCCAAGAATTGTGCTTTAGTAATATTAAGAAGGTGCCTACCCTCAAGGAGCTTTGGGGGGAGATAACATACAAGAGGAAGCTGGCAGGGGGTGGGGGAGGGAGGGGGAGGGAAGAATGGACAGCTCTGGAGAGTAGGATGGAGAAGTTTGCATTGGTGAGAAATGATGAGATAGTCTGAGCTCCCTCCTTAAATGGAGGTCCTATGAGGAGTCATTCCTTCTGAGGGAGCGTCACAGGGGTTCAGGGTACTCTTGAGGCATGAATTCCAGGACTGAAGTGATCTTCCAGGATGAAGAGTTTTCTGGGGCATTGATGGAAGAGTCAAGATTGTTGAGCAATGGTGCTAGAATGCTATTGGAAGATGGGAAGTCCAAAATCCTTCAGACTCTTCTGAGCTCACAAGGTCCTCTTCCACCCAAAGTGGTAGGGGGTAGGGAAGAAGACTTTGCTAAGGTCAAACAAGTTTAGACAATCCCTTCTCTGGGGTATTCTGGAGAGCCACACTTGCTTTAATTTCTGGAATGACTTCCTTCTCAACTTCAATAATTTATAGATGACCATTGGGTCATGGTCAGATTTTCTCAGCCTATCCAAACACGATTCCTTTGCAGAAGCACTTAAATTCTAAAGCAGTGTTCACACTTAGGCTAAAGCCCATTATAGTTGATTGAGACCTATTCTCACCTAGTTAAGGTATCAAGACTAAAATGAGATACAGTGATTTCGATTCCACTCTTACACAAATGCTGTTCATATAAAATGTATACAAAAAGAATTCAAGGCAATTTGGTAGGGGAGGCACTACAGCTAGAGGGGTTTAGGAAAGGTCTCTTGTAAGAGGCAGCATTAGAGCTCACTTTTGAGGAAATCTGGGGTCTAAGAGGAGGAATCTAAGAGGGTCTGAATTCCAGACTATGAAAATGCACAAAGGTAGGAGATGGAGTGTCAATAGTTAGGAACCCTGAGGACATTGTGGTCACCCCAATGTGGTCACTTTAGTAGAGTGTCCAGGGCAGGGTGACTGGGTTAGTGAAGGATGAAGGAAACAATTCATCTGAAGGATGGTGAAAGAAATTAGGGATGGGGGCAGCTAGGTAGCACAGTGGATAGAGTTCCAGACCTGGATTAAGGCAAACTCATCTTCCTGATTTCAAATCCAGCCTTAGACACTTACTAGCTATATTACCCTGGGCAGGTCACTTAGCCCTGTTTGCCTCAGTTTCCTCATCTGTAAAATGAGCTGGAGAAGGAAATGTTAAACCACTCCAGTATCTTTGCAAGAAAACCCCAAATGGGGTCATGAAGAGTCAGATGCAACTGAAATGACTCCACAGCAACAAAAGATCAGATATCATTGGCTATCTTCAATTATTTAACAAACTGTCACACAGAAAAAGGAGTAATAATACTAACAACAACTAGCATTTATGTCATTCTTTAAGGTTTGCAGGCACTTCACAAACATTATCTCCCTTTATTTTCCCAACCCTAGAAGGTAGGTGCTACTATGAATCCCAATTTTACAGATGAAGAAACTGCAGCTGACAGAGGAAATGACTTACTAATGAATGTGTCTTGGACTCAGATATCACTGATTCCAGGGGTAGTACTCTGTCCAGATGTCTGCTTTGCCTTAGAGGGCAGAATTAGGACAGAGGGATGGAAAATCATTAGGAGGGAGATTTTTATTTCAGGATATAAGAAGATATTTCTTCTTTTTTGTGTATGTGTGAGGCAATTGGGATTAAGTGACTTGTGCAGGGTCACACAGCTAGTAAGTGTCAAGTATCTGAGGCTGGATTTGAACTCAGGTCCTCTTGACTTTAGGGCTCGTGTTCTATCTACTGTGCCACCTAGCTGCCCCTAAAGAAGACATTTCTGGCCATTAGAGCTGTCCAGCAATGGATTGGAATGCCATGTGAAGCAGTGAGCAGCACTCCATTACTACAGGTAAGCAAGAGGTCGAATGGCTATTTTGGGGGGGTACTATAGAGGGGAGTCATGCCTTGGGAGGAAGGCTAGTCTCTAAGACTTTCCAGTTCTGACTTTCTATGGCATTGCATGCAGTTGGCTGGAAGACTGGGCTGGTTTTGCATTAGTGCCAGAGGGGGCTACTCAGCATTGCACTGTGTATACAATGAACAAGGTAGGGGTTTCCTGAGGCCCTTAGGCTTGGCACACTTTGGGGTATTGCTGCTGCGGAGCCTCCCGGCTATGCATATGCTGGCCTGTTGCTTCCAGATCTGCTGAGAGCCCTGGGGCAGCTGGCATTGATTTTGTTTGTTTCCTTAGAAAGAACAGTATTGATCGACTGCGCTGTGAAACCTGGCTCCTAGGTCCTGCAGTTCCAACAAACAATTCCCTTGTCTTCTACATCCACTTCAAAGTCTCCTAGACTTTCCATTCTATTGAGTCCGGCTTGCAGTTAAGTCTCCTCCTGCCAGATATTGCCATTCTCACCCCCCAGTCCTGCAAGTAAAGATCTTTCTTGGGGTCATTAACACAATTTTACAGTTGGAAGTCATCTCTAATGACCTGACAAAGGTTCTGATGGTTGGTCAACAAACTGTGAAATCACAACCAGCCTCTGGGAAAAAACTTGTACAGTAGGTAAAGTCTAAGCTTCCTACTTTCTTATCCCAAAGCCCCTCTGTTCTTTCTGATCCCTGGGTCTTTGGTAGACTAAGGCCCTTCTTGAACCTTTCTTGTGTTCCTAACAGTTCTTAAAGGAAAAGTGTGCTTTAGTGGAAAGAAAGCTGGACTATGGAGTCATAGGACCCAGATTCTGCCAGGCAGGGAAGCTAGGTGGCACAGTGGATAGAGTGCAGGGTTTGGAGTCAGGTAGATCTGAGTTCCAATAAAACCTCAGACACTTACTAGTTGTGTGATGCTGGGCAAGTCACTTAACCTTGTTTGCCTCAGTTTCCTCATCTGTAAAAATGAAGTGGAAAAGGAAATAGCAAACCACCTCTGTATCTTTGCCAAGAAAACACCAAATGGGGTCATGAAAAGTCGGACACTGGAATGACTCAGCAACAATGATGCTCACTATCTGTCTGACCTTTGGTGAGTGGCATCACTTCTATGGGGCTCAGATTCCTCATCTGTGAAATGAAAGGGTTGGACACAATGGCTTCCAAGTTTCCTTCCGCTTCTAATTCCCTTGTCTTATGGTCCTTCCCACTATCCAAACTTACCTGGCCCCTGTTCTATTCTAGGCCAGGCCAGTCATCTCTTCTGACAAACTAACATCCATGACTTTGGGTATTAACAAGTTAATCATAATGCTTCCCAACCTTCCCTCCATGTCCTGCCTCTTCCCCGCACACATATACACCCTCTTGCTATAACAAAGGGCTTTTTGGAGCAATGCCTTGACTCAAAGCTTCTATGTTAATGGTGGCATCTGAGATCCATGTTTGTTTTCAACAGCTTGCCTCTGCATCAGACATATGTCTTCCTTGGCATCTATGCACTCCTCTTTTCTAGAATTTTCCATTCTGGAAACTTCCAGCCCCATGCTGAAGAGGGGCATGTTCTCTCTAACCAAGTCCCAGCATCTTCCTCCCTGTAACATCAGAAATGGGTAACCAATCAGATTCTCCTATGTTAAACTTCCTCCCCCATCACACCCTATAAACACTTCCCCCTCACCATGGAACTACTTGGGGCAGAGGGCATAATCTAGGCAAATTAGGAGAAGTGACAAGAGTTTTGTATAAGTGGTCAATGACTTCAGAGGGCAGCCTCTTGTAGCTTTGTTATCAAATTGTGAAGTCACTAAGTCGTGCAATAGAGTACTGGACTTGGTGGCAGGAGGACCTGAGTTCAAATCCTACCTCAGACATTTATTAGCTGTGTGATCCTATGCAAATCACTTTAACCTCCTTGGATTTCAGTTGCCTCATTTGTAAAATGTGGGGATTGGATTCTATCAATTAATCAATCAGTCAGTCAACATTTATTAAGTGTCTACTAAGTTCCAGGCACTACGACAAGTGCTAGGGTTACAAAAGAGGCAAAAGACTGTCCCTGCCCTCAAGGAGCTTACAATCTAATGAGGGAGACAACAAAAAAACAAATATAAACAAACAAGTCATATTTAAGATGAATAGGAAATAACCAGCAGAGAGAAGGTACTGGAATTAAGAGGGGTTGAGGAAGGCTTTCTGTAGAAGGTGGGATTTTAATTGGGAGTTAAAGCCTAGGAGGTCAGTAATTGAAGCAGAGGAGAGAGAGCATACTCAGAAAGAACACCTGTATCAGAAAGACGTCTTGTCTGTGAATGGTCAGGAGGCCAATGTCACTAGATTGAAAAGTACTTACTGGGGAGTAATGTGTAAGAAGATTGGAAAGGTGAGAGGGGATTAGCTTATGCAGGGTTTTGAATGCCAAACAAAGCATTTTGTATTTGATCCTGGAGGTCATAGGAAGCCACTGGAGTTTATCGAGTAGGGACATTTGAAGCCCTTTAAGGTCCCCACTAGCTCTAAATCCTTCTAAACATTATTGTATCAGGTGGATTTCAGAAAAACCTAGAAAGACCTGTATGAGTTGATACTGAGTAAAATGAACAGAACCAGAACATTGTACACAGTAATAGCAACATTGTACATTGACCAGCTTTGATAGACTTAGCTCGTCTCAGCAATGCAATGATCTAAGACAACCCCAAAAGACTCATGGTGGAAAATGCCATCCACATCCAGAGAAAGAACTATGGAGTTGGAATGCAGATCAAAGCAGACTATTTTCCCTCTTTTTTTCTTCCTTGTGGTTTTCCCTTTTTGTTCTGATTCTTCTTTCATGGCTGACGTGGAAACACTTTTAATATGATTGTACACGTATAGCCTATGTCAGATTGCATGTTGTCTTGGGGAAGGGGGAGAGGGGGAAAATTTAGAACTCAAAATCTTATAAAAGTGAATGTTGAAAACTAAAAATTAATTAATTAAAACATTATTGCATCTGAAGTCCATCAACAAAGACCTAGGTTTATCTTTTCCTGAATCCCTCTTCCCTTGTCCTTGTTACCTCCCTGTCCCAGCCCCTGGGTGTCTCACATTAAATCTAATGCCTTCCCTTGTTCAAGTTAAAATGTGCCTGTAATAAAGGCTTTTAGCATCACTGGCCAGTCTGGCACTTTTGTGAGTCTCTAAGTCCCAAAGCAGTTGCAACAGCCTGGGACAGAGTGTTAATGGATTTATGGACTTGGAGAACCTTTAGTTCAATGGCCCCCTCCTTGCCTCTAAGAACTTTTGTAGACAGGAATGCTGAGCCACAGAATCAGGCACAAGATCAGGAGTTAGAGATAGAGATACCTGGTCTTCTGACTCCCAGACCAGTTGTATTTCTCCTATATTATATTGCCTCGATGCCCATAAATTTGGTTAATATGCTCCTTATAACTAGACTACTTAGTGTCCCCCTTACAGGCTTCATACTTTTCCACTTTCTTGCCCTTGTTCACAAAGTTTCTCATGCCCATGAAACCCCCGTCCTTCAGCTGCCACCTAGGCCCTTTCTGTCCCTCTGTTGAAATCTTATCTTCCTTTGAGAACCAGCTTAAATGCAACTTACACGAAAAAATCCTGAAGTTGGGGACATCTTTACCTTTGGGGCTTACACAGTACTTTCTTCAGCCCTCTCAATGACTTGCCATATTTTATTTTGTTTAAGGAGGATGTGAGCTTTGCCATGGCTGTAGAAATTTTGGAAGAGGCTACCCTTACCTTCCTCCTTCCAATGCTTCTAGAAGAGCCTTCTTAGAGGTTTATTGGACCTCCAAGCTAATTTGCAGTATCTGGTACATAGTAAGTAGGGGCTTAATAAATGCTTGTTCATGTAAGTGGCCTGGTACTGGTTATTGAGGGACATAATGGGAGGTGAAAAGGCAAACAGAAAGCAACATGCTTTATTCCTAGTCTAAAAAAAAAGACTTATGACCAAATGTGACCAGCGTGAGACCAAGAATTAATCCTTCACTCACTTGGGTATGTGTCAGTCACTGATATGCAAGGAAAAGCAAAAACTGTCCCTACCCTCAAGGAGCTTACATTTTTGTGAGCAAGACTACATGTAATTAAAAAGGTACATACAAGATACATTCAGTGTAAATGGAAAAGAACCTTGGGTACCTCTAGAAGATATATAACAAGGTAGCCTGGAAACTGTTGGAATAGGGAAGGATGGCCTGAGGCAGGGGAGAGGTAAATGTAACTCAGTCATCCTAACTCAAGGGTAAAGGCATGGGATCTTCCATTGAGAAGGTGAATCTACAAGTCTGTCCAGGTGTGCCCTTTAGTGACTTCGGGGGAAGAGTTCCAAATTCCTTTCCAGAATGGCCACAGAACGTGAATTTTAACAGGCTTGGCTCAGGAAGGAGCCTTGAACTCTCCCTTACTGGCACATGATATTTGTAAAGCACTTAACACATGCCTGCCACGTTATTGTTGTTGAGTCATTTCAGTCATGTCTAACTCTGTGACTCCATGTGGGGTTTTCTTGGCAAATATATTGGAGTGGTTTGCCCCTTCTTTCTCCAGCCCATTTTACAGATGAGAAAACTGAGGCAAACAGGGTTAAGTGACTTGCCCAGGGTCACATAGCTAAGAAGTATCTGAGGCTGGATCTGAACTCCTGAAGATTAAGCTTCCTGATTCTAAGCCCAGTGCTCTATCCACTGAGCTATCTAGCTGCCCATTGACCTGGTCGTGTGCCTGGTACATAGCAGATGCCATATAAATATGTATTCTCCTCCCCTTCTCCCTGTGGGAAATTATACTTACTTGTGTATGGGGGCACTGATAGTGTTTCTACTGCTTGACTTTCCTGTTATTTATTTGGTTAGTCTATCCTAATTAAATAACTTGGTATTTGATTTATGGTTCCTGCTTATTCTATTAGTAGAGTATATACCGTATGGAGGCTTGAGTCATACCTTACCCTTATATTTAACCCAGTAAGCCATGGGAATTCCAGAGTGAACAGAACATGAATGTTGCATTTGTATTATAATTATGTAACCATGTAGGGGCTGGGTCTTATTTACCCTTACAGCCTGCTGAGAGCTTAGCATAATGTAGATAGTAAAAGAGGCGTTTTCAGTCAACTGACAAGTATTTATTAAACTCCTACATGCCAAGCCCAGTGCTAGAAGCTAGTACAATCAGCTAATTGCAAATTCAAAGGCACAACTTCCTCTGTCCTTCAGAAGTTTATATTTTAATGGGGGAGACAACACACATATATATAAGTACATAGAGGGGCAGCATGTATAGGTACATAGGGAGACAACATGTGTATGTATAGGTGTACATAGGGGAGATATACCCATATATAAGTACATAGAGGAGCAGCATGCACATGGATAAACAGACATATGTAAGTACATATATACATATATAGGCACATAGAGAGATAACACACATATCTATAGGTACATAGGAAACAAAGGTAACCTCAGGGGAAGGGGGGGTCCTAGAACCTGGAGGGACCAGAAAGGGTCTCATTCAGAGGGTAGCATCAGAGTTGAGTTGTGAAGGAGATCAGATATTCCAAAGGGCAGGCATGAAGAGGGATGGCCCCCAGAATCAAGAAGTGGAATGCTATGTATGAGGAACAACAAAAAGGTCAGTTTGGATGGGCCATCCAATCCATGGAACTCCATGGACCATGAAGGAGGGTAATGTTGCAAAAAGCCTGAAAGGTGAGGATAGGGCCAGGTGGTGAAAAGGTTTAGATTCCAAATAAAAGAGTTCATATTTGATCCCTGAATTGATATAGGGAGCCATTGAAGCTTATTGAGTAGGGGAGTGGTGTGGCCAAGTCTATTCTTCAGGAATATCAGTTTGGCAGCTGTGTAGATTGGAGAGGGGAGAGATTTGAGGGAACTGGAGGCTATGGCAATTGTCCAGGTGAAAGGTGACCAGAGTCTGAGCTAGGATTGTGGCTGTGTGAGTAAAAAGAAGGCGATGTACATGAGAGAAGTTGTGGAGGCAATATAGTGACTGATTGTGTCTGTGGAATGAGTGAGAGTGAGGAATCAGGCTCAACATTGAAGTTGTATACCTGGGTGACTAGAAGGAGCTTTACCAATGTTTGTTGAATATCTATTAATACTATAGAATGATAGGCTGCCCTCTGCTCCCTCTAGCATCCTCAAGAAACCTCATTGACTGTACTTTGAGAATCATTTCTTATAACTAGAGTTGATCCCAACAGGTCTGACCAAGTATCATTCCCCTGTTCAAAAACTGTCACTGGTTCCCCATTGTCTCCAGAATAAAATGCAAATTTCTCATCCTGGCATTTAAGGCTTGCTGCAATCTAACTCCTATTTAGAGAACACCCAGTTCTATCTCATGTCATCACACAGAATATATTTTATGGCTAGGACATCTGAGGCCTAGAAATGTGGCAAGTCATATCCAAAGTCATGGCAGTCTTATTCCATATGACTTCCCTTTGTAAACTCTACATACCAGTAAGACTTAATTACTAGCTGTTTCCCAAACTCAGAAGTCCATTTCCCATCTTTATCTATTTGCACAAGCCTTTTCCCATACTTGGAACCCATTCTCTCCTGAGAATAGCCAGAGTTGATAGTCAATTGGATCTGAGAACACTTAGCAGGGTGCAGCTGAGAGCTACATAATGCTGTCAGTAAGAGACTCCAGCATGTTTGGAGTGTCAGAGGCTTGGGTTTCCACTCCATGAATACACGTCCTGGTTACACATTTGTGAAGGTGCCCTGGCTAAATTCAGTTACCAAATGTATCTGTATCATATTTATCCCATTCTTCCCAATGAGTGTGTTTATATTCATATGAGAAGGGGCTCAGGGATTACTGGGGCAATGTTATATTTACATTTTAAAAAATTTACATTGGATACCTGTTCTGAAACTAACTTAAAGCAGGGATGAATATAAAAGTTGGAAGGATTCCCAGTCAGGACTGGCTGAATTGGTTTTCTGCCCTCGAAGAGGAGGAGGAAATTTGTCACTGATATTTAGTTAAAATGTATTCTATGGCTGAATGGTAAAGCGCACAAAATGCAATGGTGGGGGCTCATGGAGAGGATTCTAACCTACAACCTGAGGTAGCTAACTAGAGCTTCTAGAGACTGAGGGGGCCCATAGGTCACACATTCTTTCGTCCTTATTTGCGTATATCTTAGTATGACTTACCCTAGAATGTATGCTCTCTGAGGGCAGGGATTGCCTGCAAAGATATCTTTGTCTTTGCATCCCTAGTGTCTGATATAATGTCTTCCTCATAATAGGCGCTAAATAAAGGCCTTTAAATTGTTTAATTGAATAGCTATAACTCATCCTTATAAAAAAGCAAGGACTATGACTCCTCCTCTTACCCACAACCATGATAGGTACTCAATAGAGTACCCATTGCTAAATGGACAGAGAACCTCTTTCAGTTCCCATCTCCCTCCCAACCCCATCCCCTGGCAGCTGGGTAGTGACCAGTCAGCCCTAAGACATATGGCTGCTCTAATGAATACATAGCATCATCACTCTCATTAAGGTCAAGAGGTGGGTCTATTTCTTCCCCTTTACAGACACAATGCTTGCAAGCCTTTCTTGTCATTTCGTTTCCCCTTTAAGGATGGCCTTAATATTCAGTTTGATCTGATTTTCCCTGCATGAAAATGATACATGCAGAGGGAAGCAAACTGGTAAAGCAGATATCATGATGTGCCAGGATCCCATACACTCTAAGGGAGTTTCGTACTCCCAGGCTTCCCTCTATACTCCCCTAGGGGTAATCATCAAGTCCCTGTGAATACGGGAGAATTATTATCTCATCCTAGAAGAGTACACTTCAGTCTTCTGTGTACAGCAGAAGCAGAGGGATGAGGCAGAAGGGTTCAGATGATAAAATAGACAATAGGGAGTCATTAACGTTTCTTGAGGAGGGGAGCAATACGATGAGAATTGTTTTAGGAGGAGTACTATGAACCACTGTGCAAGATGAATTGGGATGGGATTGTCTGGAGGCAGAGAGACCAGGAGAAGCATGAGAACTGAGAAAGGCCATTGAATTTTGCAAGGAAATCATGGCTAACCTATTAGCAAGTTGTTTCAGTGCGGTGGTAGGAGCCATGCTGTGGGGATTAAGACAGAAATGAGTAGATGGGAAATATATATATATATGTATATATATTTATTTATTACACATATATAAACAAGCCAGGTTGTAAAGGGGCTCTAAATGCCAGATGGAAGAATTTATATTTGATCCTAGAGATACAGGGAGCCACTAGAGTTTATTGGGGGCAGGGGTGTTATTGGTGTGGAGCCAGACCCACACTTCAGCAGTATCACTTTGGAAGCTCTGTGGAGGATGGGGAGGGGGGAGGAGATTGGAGATAATTGGAGCCTCCTGCAATGGTCCAAATTCAGCCAGGTGACAAGTTGAAGAAGCTGTTGGTAAAAGAAAAGGGAACTAGTTGTATGTATTGTCAATGAACCCCTCCCTCTAAGGATATGCACAGTATGGGTTCTAGTTGTGGGACTTTCTATTGACAATGTATTTATGTTGACTCCCCCCCACACAGCACTAAAATCGGGAACTGTAGATCACACCAGTTGGGCACCATGCTAATGGATTTAGGAAAAGAACAGAATTGAACAATAAGCACTTAATCATGGCAGAAATGAATGTGAAAGTAATGACCTCAAATCAGCCATATTACAACATTAAATAAAGTATCCTTTCAATCTCCCACCCGAAGAGTATTTGGGATCCTCCAAGCTAATGACCCTAGCAGTAGACTCAGTCTCTCTCTGTAGCTGGAGGGTATTCCTCAAAGACCATGGGATGAAAGACTTCAGTGAAGGATTTTGTCTGGGTCTGAGATTGCCTTCTTCCCATGCTCCTCTCTTCATGCATGCAACTCCTTTCTCTGCATGGCTCCCGGTTGTACTATCTCTGTGTAGGTCCCCAGCCCGGCTTGCCTCAGGGACTGCTCCCCACTTGCTGGGCTGCTGCTGTCTCCATGCTGCCTTGGTTCATCTCCCTACTCCCTGTGGTTGTGAGCCCAGCAGAAATTTCCATTACTCCTCCATCAAGTGGCAGGGGGAAGAATTCCTCAGTTGCTTCACTGAGAGGAGGGGCAAGAGCACAATTCCCTAAAGTCTTACCAGGAAAGCAACTCAGCTTCTGCTACACATATGCAGAGAGGGGGAGGGGAGAAGAGGCAGAGTCTGAGGGCATGACTAGCTAGATTTGGGAGCCAGAAGGGTCAGCATACCAATCAGGGGAGCTTTTTTCAAGAGAGCAGATCCTAGAGCATTTTGAAGTCGGGGAAGAAGGAGCCAATGGGGGAATTTAAGAGGCTAGAGAGGAAGGATTTAATTGGAAGAGCAAAGTCTTAGAGAAGATAACTAGAATAAGAATAATAGATATTTATATAGCACTTACGACCTATAGCCAGTTGAAAGAAATATGTGGCATATGACTGCAGAAACCACCACATCTGCTGTGTGTTGTAAATAGAAAGCTGGTTTCTTCTCTTGATCATCAAATTAACTTCAATTTAACAAACATTTATTAAAGGCAAGAGTATGTGAAGTCTGGTTGATAGAGAACTGGCCTTGAGTTAAGGAAGACTTGAGTTCAAGTGTTGCCTTTGATATATGTTAATGGAAGAAGCATGAGCAAGTCACGCTACTCTTCTATGCCTCAAACATCTCTCAAGACTAAACTGCGTCAAATTCAAAATAAAAATAGTTAATTTTTTAAAAGACTAAACTGCAGAGGGGAAAGAAGGGGAAAATAAATGTTTGATAATTAAAAAAATAAAATTCAATTTTTAAAAATTGCAGAGCAGTTGCTCCCCTGCATTGGCGGCAGAAACTTCTTCCCCTAGAGTTGAACATGCTTTAAAAATGCAAAGCACTTTACATATATTCTTATTTGAACCCGACGACTAGAGTGCCAGGTATTGTCCCCAGTTTTATTTTAATAGATGAGGAAAATGAGACTTAGAAAAGATACGAGACTTGTTCAAGGTCACACGGGTATTAAGTGTCAGAGGCAGGAGTTGAACTCACGTCTTCTCAATGAAGTCCAGGGTTCTATGAATTGGGATCCAGAGTACATAGAGATGGGCAGGTGAATATTCTCTTTCCTTAAGGTAAGAAGAAAGGGGGCAGCTAGGTGGCGCAGTGGATAAAGCACCGACCCTGGAATCAGGACCTGAGTTCAAATGGGATCTCAGTCACTTACTAGTTGTATGATGCTGGGCAAGTCACTCAACCCAGATTGCTCTCCCCTTGCCCCGCCCCCCCCATAAAGATTAGAAAGAAAGGATGAGGGAATAGGGTTTAGGTTAGAGAGGAAGCCCTGCACAGTCAGAGAGGGGCTAACGGGCTTAAGGGAGGTGGGAAGGTACTAGGTCCTTGGAATGGCACAGAAACCTTACTTCAGGCTCATCCTTTGCTGCCTAGTGAGTGGACAAAAGGCCAGACCCATAATGGCACAGAGCAGCAAGACTCAAGCCCCAAGAGTGCTATCTCCGAGGGCTGTGAGTATCATGGCAAAGTCCCGGCCTCGGGGCGAGAAAGCCTGGGCTTTAAATCCCAGCTCTGCAGCTTCCAAGCTATGTGACTTTGGGCAAATCATTCCCGTCCTCCCTTCCTATCTCCCCACCCCCGCCAGACCTCAGCCTCCTCATTTGTGGAACGATCTCTTAGGTCCCTTCTAGTGGTCACATTTCCTGTTACTACGAAAGGCACGGATTGCCAAGGTCTCCATGGGTCTGGACGCACCAGCTAAATCCCACGAGATTCCATCTTTCCAATAGGACCAACGCAGAAGCAACGAGGTTTTTGCCACTTGGGGCTCCTTCAGGAAGCTCCAGCCACGCTGCAATGCTCCCTCCACCCTAATTAATTCTTGTTTAGGGGCCCTCAGCTGCCGTTAGTCTTCATTGGCACACATAGCTCTCAGGTGATGGCGTTTCAGTTGGAAGATTTCCTACTTGGGAATCTATATCGCCCTTCCTGATAATGGACCCAGGCTCCTGGAGGGGGGGCTTGGTAGAGGCTGAAGGTCCTCATCCCTGATCCCCTGACACTGGGGGCGGGGGGGGGGCTCCCTAGACACTAGTGGGGTCCGGGAACTGTCTAGACACAGACGCTAGTCGCCTTTCACGTGGTAGAGAAAGGATAGGCCCCACCTGTTAAGTTGATTTTTCTTTTCATATCGAGAGAGCCTTGCTGATGAAGAGCGATAAGTGTCTTTCACTGGTGGGGAAAGGATTCTAATAACCGCTGCTGATGACTCCTGCCCTGCACTGCTGAGATACAGAGTCTCATTCTTCTTCCCTTTAATAACCCCAGCATGACTGTGCTATACAAAGAGCTAGCTGCTGGCCCCGATTCCCTTCTCCTCCCCCCAGCTCCCCTCCCCCATCTCCAAGCCCTTTTCCCAGATTTCCCCCTCAGTTTCACCTTCCTCTTGCAGGGACCCCTGTCAGATTCCGGGGCCCCTCTTTCTTTTCTCCACCACAAATCTTCTTTTTACTTGCTCAGATGTGGTGATGAGATTGCTTTTGAACCAGTGCTCATGAGATTTACTGCAGAAATGGTGCCAACAGTCACCACAGTGCCTGGCATGTAGGAGGCTCTTAATAAATGCTGATTTTCTGTTCCAGAAATTTGCCAGAATTTAGAAGGTAATGGAAGAGTAATGATGATGGACATTTATTTGGCCTTTAATGTTTTCATAGAGTTTTAGTTATCCTATTTCATTTGAGCCTTACAACCATCTTGTGAGGTAGGATGCTATGGGAAGTATCATTTCCATTTGATAGATGGGAAAAGTGAGGCTCAGAGAAGTTAAGGAACTTATCCACATATGATTAGATTATTAGCTTCTTGATGGCAGGGACTGTCTTTTGTTTGTTTTATATCCTCAGCATTTTGTACAGTGCTGGGCACACAGAAGGCACCAATTTGTTGAATTGAGTTGGCAGCATTCCAACACAGGTCTTGATGACTCAAGATCTATACTTTATCTATAATGCCAGGCTTAAGGTGTGGTGCCTACAACAGTCACTACAAACCACCTTCTTGTATCAATTGCTTGTAGTATTTCTTTTTTTTATTTTAAACAAATGCTTTATTAACTTCTGTTTTACATCATTCATTTCCGCCAGATTTTGAGTTACAATCATTTTCCCCCCATTATTCCCCTACCCAACCTCCCAGCACAGTAATCCCACAAGATATCGCTTCCTCTAATCTGCTCTCTCCCATACCTTCTCCCATACCCCCATCGACTTTTCCATTAGAGGAAGGTGAGTCTTTGCATCCCAATGCCTGCACATCTTATCTCCCTATTACAAGCAAAAGAGTATTAATAATAGTATTTATATATATTTGAAACATTTAATGTTACGACCTCAAATTTCAGATCCATTTCCTTCCTCCCTTGTCACCCATTCCCTCTTGGGAGATAAGTAATTCAGTATATGTTGTACATGTCTAGCTATGCAAAACATTATCATAGTAGATATATTGTACAAGGCTGCTTATAATTCCCTCCCACTCATCCCACCCCCACCTGGTCCATTCCCTACATGATCCTGTCCCTCTTCTATAGTGGGTACTTCCAACCTCCCTCACCCCAAGGATGCCCTCCCATCCATCATCCCTCCTCTCATCCCCCTTCCCCCTATCCTGCTGCAGGTTGAGATATCCCATTTAGTATGTATGTCATTTTTCTCCCTGAACCAAATTCAATGTGAATGTGGTTTTGCCTTTTTAGCCTTCCTTATTCTCCCCCTCCTTTGCAACCACTTCCCCTACATGAGATAGTTTACCCTACCATGTCTCTCCCCATCTCCTCTTGCCACTTTCCTCTCTCACCTCATAATTTCATCCCTTGAGTATTCTCCCTTCCCAACAAATTCAACCTATGCCCTCTATCCATATATAACTGTAACCATATACACACACATTCACATATGTATTCATATGACCACACCCCCTTCTTCCATTATTTTCATAGTGAGAAAGATATCATCAGTCACAGTTATTGCTTTTCCATATAGGAATGTAAATAGTTCAACTTTGATAAGTTCCTTTTGATTTCTTTTCCCTGATTACCTTCTCAGGCATCTTTTCCTTCTTGTGTCTGGATGTCAAATTTTCTATTCAATTCTGGTTTTTTCCTCAAGAATGCTTGAAAGTCCTCTATTCCACTGAATGACCATATTTTCCCCTGAAACAAAATACTCAGTTTTGCTGGTAGGTGACCCTTGGGTTCATTCCCAGTTCTTTTGCCCTCTGGAATATCATATTCCATGCCCTTCGATCCCTCAGTGTAGAAGCTGCCAGGTCCTGGGCTATTCTGATTGTGTTTCCACAATATTGAAATTGTTTCTTCCTGGCTGCTTGTAGTATTTTCTCCTTGATCTGGGGATTCTGGAACCTGGCTATAATATTCCTGGGAGTTTTCTTTTTGGGATCTTTTTCAGGAGGTGATCGGTGGATTCTTTCAACCTCTATTTTGCCCTCTGGATCTAAAACATCAGGGCAGTTTTCCTTGAGAATTTCTTGAAGGGTGATTTCTAGGTTCTTTCTTTGATCATGGCTTTCAGGTAGTCCAATAATTTTTAAATTGTCTCTCCTGGATCTATTTTGCAGGTCAGTGGTTTTTCCCATGAGATATTTCACATTGCCTTCTAATCTTTCATTTGTTTGGATCTGCTTAACAGCATCTTGATTTCTCATAAAGTCATTAGCTTCCATTTGCTCCAGTCTAACTCTGAAGGAATGAATCTCCTCAGTGAACTTTTGAGATTCTTTTTCCATCTGGCAAATTCGACTTTTTAAGGCATTCTTCTCCTCATTGCCCTTTTGGGCCTCCTTTGCCATTTGAGTTAGTCTATTTTTTAAGGTGTTGTTTTCCTCAGTCAGGCTGTTGACCCTCATTTCATACTTTTCCTGCATCCTTCTCATTTCTCTTTCCAATTTTTCCTCCACTTCTCTTATTTGATTTTTAAAGTCCTTCTTAAGGTCCTCTATGGCCTGCAACCCGCTCATGTTTTCCCCTGGGGCTTTTGGAGCAGGACTTCTGACCTCACAGTCCTTTTCCTGCTCTATGCCCCCAAAATAGGAGTCTAGGGTTGCATTTTTCTGTTTCCTTTGCCTTGGCATGTTGCCACTTAATTACTTGACTTTTGGGCTTGTTGCCACACTATGGCTTTAAGGCCAGATAGAGGAATTTTCGTCCCGAACGTGTGGGGGGCAACTTCCGTTTCTGGCAAGCTGTAAACCCACCCACGACTTCCACCCTAGATCACAATCCAGATCCAGGGAGGTTAAAGCAAGAGCGATTACCCCCCAAGACTGATCGCTGGATCTCCCTACAAATTTGCAGGCTGGGAGCGGGACCTGCCTCTGAAAACTACAAAATGGCGTTTGTCCTCAGCGGCTTCTAGCCCCCAGGGGAGGGAGCTGACGCATTCCCTAATACCAGTCCCAAAGTCCATAGGACACTAACCTCTTACTTTGTCCCAGGCAAGTCTATGTTGATAATTCTGGAGTCGTCACAGCTCCTGGTGTTCTGGGGTTCCTCCAGCTGGCTGCTGGCCCTGCCGCCCTGGGGCTAAAACCTCGGCTCATGCGGACCTGGGCTCCGCTCGGCTCGGCTCCTGCGCTCTGCGCGTGCATGCTGCCAGGTCCCAGACCACTGCGCTGGTCCTTCCTGCAGGGCTGCTGGGCTGTCCTCAGCGGGAGTTTAGCTTCTCTGTGTCGTTCTGTGGGTGCTGGGGCTCCAGAAGTTGTTCAGAGTCCCCTTTTACATCATTTTTGGGGGAATGTGGGGGCAGAGTGGCTTGGATGAGCTGTTTCTACTCCGCCATCTTGGCTCCGCTGCTTGTAGTATTTCTTTAGCAAGCCCAACTCCCAGTCTCTAGCTCTGAGATTGAGCTCTGCACTGTCTGCTCTTGTCTCTGAGCCTCAGTTCTCCTGTGAAATCATGGTGAAAAGAATCCACCATTACCTTTGCCCTGGACACTTTCTGATGGTGCTACTACCATAAAAGCTTTGCTATCTAGAACCCTTAGAAAATGAGCTGTTCCAGTCTAGAGGGGTTTTTGAGATATGGTTCTTTATCCTCTTCAAGCACCAAAACTTTTGTTTTAACCATTTTGATGCAATCTTTTAAAAATGTGTTAGACCTCTCTCTGCCTTCTTAAACTCCAGATGTTAACTTTTTTGATTAGTCACCAAATACTTATTAATCTCTTACTGTGTACTGGACACTGTCCTTGGTGCTGGGGACAGAAATACATGAAATGGAATAAAATCTACTTGAAAGGAGCTTACAGTCTAAGGAGGAAGCCAACGAGGAGATATAGATATCACTGTACATATAATATACACACATATATTTCTACATATTTCCACATATATACATACACACATACATGTAAAACTTAAAATGGCACTAAAACTTTTAGGACATTCTCTGTGTATATATGAGTATGTATGTGTATACATATATGTATATATTATAAATACAAAGTTAATAAATACAAGGTAGTTTGGGGGGAGGGCATTAGTAATTGGGGGGCATCAAGAAAGGCATAATGTAGATGGTAGATCTTGAGTTATGTCCTTTTTTTAGTTTTATATTTAAAAATTTTCCCCCCATTTAATAGTACTTTTCCCCCTCTAATTACACATAAAGATAGTTTTCAAAATTTACTTTTATAGGACTTTGAGTTTCAAATTTTTTTCCTCTCTTCTCTCCCACCTCCCCAAGGCAACATTCAATCTGATAAAGGCTATACATGTGCAATTATATTAAACATATTTTCACATCAGGCATGTTGTGAAAGAAGAATCAGAACAAAAGGGAAAAACCACAGGAAAGAAAAAAACAATAACAAAAGGGAAAATAGTATGCTTAATTTGCATTCAGACTTCATAGTTCTTTCTCTGGATGTGGATAGCATTTTCCATCATGAGTCTTTTGGACTTGTCTTAGATCCTTAGCTGAGAAGAGCTAAGTCTATCAAAGTTGGTCTTTGCCAGTGTTGCTGTTACTGTGTACAATGTTCTCCTGGTTCTGTTGAGCTGTGTCTTGAAAGAAGAGAGGAAATCTATGAGGCAGAAATGAGGAGGGACCAGGATGCTCATTGTGAACATCCAGGGTTGGGTTATGCCCTCAGGCCCTATTGAGTTTCGTAGGGCTGTTGGCCCCATCACTAAATGGCCTAAGACTGCTGTGCTTTTCCAGTCACTGTCTACTTTTGACATTCTCACTCTCTCTCCCTCCCCTAAGCCCCTCATTCCATCTGAGCCCTCTGCCCTTGCTGTCAGACTCTCAGCTGTGACTTCTAGTTGTCAGTGTATCTGCCAGTAGAAGTCTCTTTTCCTTTTCATTTGCTTTTTATAATTATCTGTGAGCCAGGAAATCAGATAACCAACTTGGTTAGAATTATGTGTAAGATAAAAGTAAATGCTCTCTGAGTAAGAGGCTGGGAATTCTCCTAGGAGCAATGTTTGTACACAAATTTTATGATGTTTATTTAGGCTGTTTACATTCTGGTTCTTGGCTGGTAAATTTGAAAGATACATAGGTCCTGATAGGTCAAGAATTATTAGCAATTCATCTTTTGTCAATTTTGTGGCTCATTTGGACAGAATTCATTTGAAACATTTCTTTTCTCTAAGCCATCAGTTCTTCCTGTATTTCCACTATTCACAGCAGTAGCTTAGCAAACATCTACAGCATTCAGCTTTGGTGGTGGCAGGAGGTCTCTAGGAAAAGTAAAAAAGAAGGCAAACTTTGCTCTACCTTAATTAGCTAAACTTATTCCCTACTATTCCCCAAACTTAACAGGCAACTCTCTTTCCTGTTTTCAATACCTCCCACTCTTTTCTGCATGTATGTTTTTTCCCCATGTTGCTTCCCCATCCTAAAAAAAGGACCATCCTTCTCCCTTCATCCTAAAAAAGGACCACCCTTCTCCCTTCATCCAATTCCTACACTTCCTGTAAGACCCAGACAAAAACTCTCTTTTTAGACAAAGTCTTCCCTGGTCAACCCCACCTTCTGTTATTTTGAATTCCCCCTTGTGTAGACACTTAGCACCACATTCACTTATATACTGAACCAAAATTTTTCTTCAGTCGTGGTGTCTGAATCTTCAATAGGATGTTAGAGACAGAAGGCACCTTAGAGATAGGTCATCTCACCTCAATCCTTCATTTTGCAGAAGAAAGAAACCTATTTTTTTCTCTCCAGACCCCCTGCCTCCCTCATTTACCTGTTTGTTTTTCATATTTAAATGCCTTGGTTCTTTGCCTAGAGGACTTTGCTCATGGTCACATGGCAAATTAGTGTTGTATTCAGCACTTGAACCCAGGGTTTCAGCACTTCAATCCAGTACTCTTTTCATCCTACCATGCTGCAGAGACAGCTGGGTGGCCATAATGCACAGAATATTAGGGTTGGAGTCAGGAAGATCTGAATTCAAATTCAGCCTCAGACACTTATTAGCTGTGTGACTCTGGGCGAGTCATTTAGTCCTCTGTTTGACTCTGTTTCTTCATCTGTAAAATGGAGATACTCAAAACACCTACCCCTCCTAGGGTTATTGAGATAATATTTGTAAAGCACTTAGCACAGTGCCTGGCACATAGTAAGTGCCATATAAATGTTAGCTGCCATTATTCTTGCTGTCTCAGTTCAGCTCAACAAGCACTTATTAAGCATCTGTTTTTGTTCCTCCTTTGTTCTTGAAGAGGACCAATGACATCAGGGAGGTGATGTTTCGACTTGCAATTAAAATGAGGTGAATTACATTTACGTGGGGCAGGGCTGTGCAAAGTCACCAGCTTCATTCTCTCAGACCTAACCATCTGGGTCCACTGGCAAGATATAGATCAGGACAACTGGAGATGGCTCTGGATACAGTGGGAGACCTTGGCATTTTTAAGTTAAGATCTTTTCCAGGTCTCAGTTTGTCCAGGCAATGGTCATTCAATGATTAAGGCTAGGTAAGAAATGAAGCAAATAAAGGCCTCTTTTACCTAGTTAAAAAAATCAACCTGGGAGGGGAAGGCCCTCTGGATTTCTGGCCAAAATAGAAACTATTGCTATTTATACTCACTCTGAGTCTTCAAAACCCAAACAATGACTTACTGAGGCTTGGGCTGGCCAATCAGTGAAAGTCAGAGTGATTTGGGTTTAAGGCATGGTCAAGTAGCTCCATTTGAATCCCAATGGGTTTTTTTTTTTTTGGTCAAAGCCTGGTTTCCAATGTGATATTTCAAGAAACCACATGGGGCAAAAGAGTTAATTGTTCAAGTTTTTTTTTAAATGATAGAATAAATAAGGAAGAGGGAAAAAAGATATCTAGCCCATAAATCCCAAGATATCTCTGAGGTTTTAGCGATAAAAATTAAGCATATACTATATGCAAAATACTATAATCGTGTGCTAGGGATACAAATACTCTGGCTTCAAGGAGTATTTGTATGGTTTCATTCTACTGGAGGTGGGGAGAGAACAGAGGGACAGGACAGAGATGACACATAGGCACCATAAGTAAAGCACAAGGCAGCCAGCATGGGATGGGTATAAAGGAGAGATACAAACATAACATTATAGGAATAACTGAGGAAAGAAAGAACTACCTGGAGAGTAAGGGGAGGGTGGGATCAGGGAAGACTTCATGGAGGAGATGGCACCTGTACTCAGCACCAAAGGAAGGAAAGGATCCTGAAAGGCGATATCATTCTTTCCTCTCTCCAGCTAGACTGTTGCTAGCTCCTCCAAGGTGAGGGTCATGCCTTTTGTTTCTATGGTCTTCACTTAGAAGAAGGCTATAACCTTTAAGATATGAAAATTTGCAGTGATCTCACCTCTGGAGGTGGAGAATGAGGGGAAAATTTTTGTCAGCAGGGATCTAGGGGAAAAAAATCCCAAGGAAAGCAGTTTGTCTTTGGAGATTCCTCCTCCCCTTTCCTAAATAACTAAGTGGTAGAATGGATGGAATGCAGGATCTGGACTCAGGAAGAACTAAATTCAAATCTGCTTCAGACACTCACAAGCTGTGTGACCCTGGGCAAGTCACTTAACCCAATTTGCCTTAGTTTCCTCATCTGTAAAATGAGCTGGAGAAGGAAATGGCAAACCACTCCAGTATCTTTGCCAAGAAAACCCCAAATGGGTTTTTGTCTGAGAGAGAGTCAGACATAACTGAAATGACTGAGCAACAACAAAATCCAATTTGCCTCTTGTTCAGCAACTAGGTTCAATGGACCAGCATTTCTGAAAATCAGATTTCAACCAAATATAAAGAAATGCTTTGTGAGACTTAGAGCTATCCAAACATAGGATGAGCTATTTTGTGAGATGGTGAGCTCCTCATAACTGGAGGTATTCAAACTGAGTGGGAAGGTCTGTCAGGGATAATCAAACTGGAATCCCTGCTGAAGGGGATTTTGGACTAGATGACCTTTAATTTTAAGGTCCCTTCCATCTTTAAGAATCCATGTTTCTGTGCCCTCTACAGTTCCCACACAGGAAGAGAAACATAATGGATGCTCCAGCTCCTACTACCCTGGTTCCAGACCTCATTACCACTCCCCTGGACCATTGTAACAGCATCTTAATTGGTCTCTCTGCCTCCAGACTCTCCCCTTAGCAACCTGCCTTTGAGACAGCTGCCAAAATAAGCTTTCTTAGTCCTGATCCTCCTACTCCCTTGCTCAAAACCTTCACTGCTTCCATGTTGCTCTTTAAGGATAAAAATCTACATTTCTTAGTAAGGCATTTAAGACCCTTCACCATCTATCTTCTACCTGCCTAAAAGTCTGGTCTAGAATGGATTTATAGATATTTCCCTCTCCTTTCTCCATGTTTGTACCCATCCTTCCCCTTTCCCAATTCCTTCTTCATAGGTTCCTCTGGATTTCTGCAACTTCCTTCAAGGTTCAGCTCAGGTACCAGCTCCTCTAGGAAGTCTCTCCTGATTCCCCAGGTGGTCACATCCTATCCTTATTCAACTATTGCTAAAGTACTTTTTCTGCATCTCTCCTTAGCTTCCACCACTCCTTACCTTGTATTATACTTCTCTGTGTATTGGTTTGATCCTCTCAGTAGAATATAAACTGTGAAGTCAGGAGATTATTTCCTTCTTGTCTTCATATCCCCAGTGCTTAGCACAGCATCTTGTACACCACAGAAGCTTAATATCAAATTAATAATTACACACAATGAATTCTTTAATCACAGTAATTATAGAAAACAACACACAGAGTTAGAGAATGATTCTGTCTTGCATTGGTGAAAGGATTAGTCACACTGAGGAGATTACAAATACTTAAAGTTTTGCAGTATTGATAAAAAAAATATAGGTGTAAGCCACCTTGCATTACCCCAACAGATGTAATTTTTCAATAGGATCATTAAGACATAACTTCATTCCACTAGAGTATGTCTAACCCCATTATAATAATGTTATGTCATTTTCTTCCAAACTCATTCCTACCATAGTTCTTAGTATGGGTTCTACTGTAGGAACTTCTTATCTCACCCCAAGATACAGCATAAGACTTGGAGTCAGAAAAATCTGGGTTTGAATCCCATTTCTGACACTTGTTGGCAGCTCCTCTTCCCATGGGCGAGGCTGTCTGAGCCTCACATTTTCTATACATTAAAAGGTGAGCATAGTTTTGTAGTTTCTTCCTTATAAGGCTGTTATGAAATGATGTATGTAAAATGCTTTGCAAACTTTCAAGTGTCATATAAATAGCAGTTATTATTATTAGGGGAAAGGCTGGATTTGATGAATTCCTTAGTGAATATCTAATGAGATCACAGGGCATTGCCCTTTTTGGGGAAGCATTGAAGGGGCACTTTCCCATAAAATATGGGTCTGCCCACTGATGCCTTGCTGATAGAACACAGGGAGCATACCTATAATTGTTCGACTCGAAAGAATGGACTCATTAAAAGAGCTGCCTGTGTTATGGCATATAAAAGTGAGCTGTGAGAACATTTAGTCCCTTTTCTCTTGCTCTTTGACTCTAAGAACATAGACAAAGCAGAGAATTAAGTTTTGAAAAGGGACAGCGGCAGAATCCAAGCCCATCAGTTTCCTCCTTCCAGGAGCAGATCATGTAACTTGTAGCATGTGGCAGAGGTAGAAATGTGTTTGTACTATCCTTTTAAGGAAACCTGTGCCCATGTATGATTTCTTCCTCTCAAGAGAAGTCATTCAATCAACAAGCATTTATTCAGCAAGTATGTTCCAGGCACTATGCTAAGTCCCAGGGATATAAAGAAAGGCAAAAGACAGTCCCTATTCTCAAAGAGCTCTCAGTTTGATAGGGGAGACAACATGCAAACAACTGTGTACCAACAAGATATATATATATATATATATATATATATATATATATATATATATATATATATTTTGGGGGGGGGAGGGCAATTGGGGTTAAGTAACTTACCCAAGGTCACATGGCTAAGTTTTTGTTTGTATGTGCATTAAGCGTCTGGGGCCGGATCTGAACTCAGGTCCTTCTGACTCTAGGGCCAGCGCTCTACTCACTGTGCCACCTAGCCACCCCAACAAGATATATTTTATTTAAATTAGATAATCCTAGAGGGAAGGCACAGGCATTAAGGGGATCGAGAAAGGCTTCTTGCAGAAGGTATGAATTTAACTGGGATTTGAAGGAAGCCAGGAGGGTCAGGAGATAGAACAGAACAGTTGATTTTCCATAAAAGAATATGGTGAACTGCATATGCTTCCCTATGTGGTTTGACAGGGAACCTCTGGTCACCTTCTTTTTGTTTCATTTTCTGGAAATAAGGCAGGATATAGATCTAAGAATGGACTTTCCCATCTCAAGAGTTAGGAGCAACCAAGGCATTGAGAGTTTCCATCAGAAGGGCATGGCAACAGCAGACACACGCATACCCACTTGTCCTGAAAGGGCAAGATTATAGATTTAGCAGAGAAGGTAACTTATTCCTCCATTTTGCAGATGAGGAAAATAAGTACAGATGTTTAATGAATTGCTCAAGGACATATAACTAGTAAATATCTGGGACAGGATACAAACCCAGGTTCTCCTGATTCTATGTCTTGTGTCCTTATGGTAAGTTTGAGAGTTTGGACATCAAATCTTCTAGGGAAGTAAAATTTCCTGGTGTAACTATTTCCTAAGAAAATTAAAAAGAATAGCTTACTTGGATAGCAAAGCCAGTAAGTCACTCAGGGAAAGACCAATGAGGAAGGGATTGATTGTTTAGCAGCACCTAAAATATATTTACCTTCCAGGAGGAGTCTAAAGCATAGAATGATAATCTAGGGTGGTGTGAGTTGGAGGGATGGGCATTGGGAAAGGACTCAATGGAATTCAGTTTGGGAAGAAGCAATGTCAGAAATGTTGGGTTATTTGAATGCTTTATGTGTTTATCTGGTTATAGTCTCCTATGAATTCTTTGTATCTTATGCCTTTTTTGTGGAATGAAAAAAGGTTGTCCTGTACTTAATATACATTTGATATTTTAAGTGCTTATATAGAAAACAGGGACCCTATTTCTCATATCTGGGGAGACCTAAACATGAGCTATGTCATGGGCTATATGTAGGCAGCTAGGTGGTGAAGTGGATAGAGTGCTGGGGCTAGAGTCAGGAAGACTCCATATTTGAGTTCAAATTTGACCTCAGATACTTACTAGCTGTGTGACCCTAGGCAAGTCATTTAATCCTGTTTGCCTCAGTTTCCTCATCTGTAAAATGACCTGGAGAAGAAAATGGCAAACCACTCCAGTATCTCTGCCAAGAAACCTCAAATGGGGTCACAAAGAGTTGGACAAGACTAAAAACAATTAAGTAACCCCCCCCCCCCCCAAATATCACCATTTATGCCATGAACATACTAGGAGATTTTCCTGGAGCAATTTCAGTGGGGTCAATGAGCCAAAGGGATTAACTTGTTGGCATATCTATAATCAGTGCAGAGAGAATCAGAGAGGCTGAGGTTGGTGGATCTCTTGAGCTCTGGAGTTCTAGGTTGCAGTAGGCTATACCAGGCAGGTGTCTACACTACATCTGGTACCAAGAGTGACAGGGACTGGGGGCACCAGGCTGCCTAAGGAGGGGTAAACCAAGCCAGGCTGTAAATAGATCATGTCAAAGCTCCTGTGCTAATCAGTGGTAGGATAAAGCCAATGAGTGGCTTCTGCATTTTCAGGCTGGGCAAGAAAAGGACCACCAGTCTTAAAAAAAAAGTGTGTGTGTGTGTGTGTGTGTGTGTGTGTGTGTGTGTGTGTGTGTGTGTGTGTGTGTGTGTGTGTAACAGATCCTCTGGAGATCAGGTCCCCACGATTAGACCACATGAGTGTGAACCCAGAGTCCTGGGGGAGGAACATGCTCCAAGCCACAAGTTGCCTTATTTCCAGAGACCACCAAGGGTCCTTTCCACCAGTCAGGCTCTAAGCCACAGTTTTATCCATCTTCACCCCAGTGCTTTTCTTCCCCATACCAAGCCCTAATTAGATAAAAGGCTCCTTGCTCTACTTCTAGAAAAATCATTTCACCAAATACTATACTTTTACGGAATCAATTAGTAGTATTAGATGAGATATGCCTGTATTTAGGGACCCAGATGAGTCAGGCAAAATCTGTAACAGATGTTGAAGTCATGGTTACCCTTTGGGGACTGAGAGGTTGGGGAGAGGCTATGCAATGGTAGGACAAGCTAAAAAAATCTTGTGAAGACACTACTATTTTAGGAGCTTATTATCCAACAGAAATGACCTTTAATAAGGGTTCGTGATCACCGTTTTTCTCATGATCACAAGCATGTCACCCTTTCATATCCAATCATAAGTGGGAACTATAATGGTGTAGTGAGGAGAGTGCTAGATCTGGAATTAAAGAGTGAGGGGAGTATTTTTAAGCACCTACTATGTGCTGGGCACTATGCTAAGGACTTTACAAATATTATGTCATTTGATTCTCACAACTCTGGGAGGTAGGTACTGTTATTATTCCCATTTGACAGCTCAGTGAGCTGAGACAGGCAGGGGTTAAGTGACTTGCCCAGAATCAAAGAGCTGCAGACTGTCTGAGGTTAGATTTGAACTGAGGTCTTCCTGATTCCAGGCCCAGTGCTCTATCACCTGCACCACCTGGCTGTCAGAAGACCTGGGTGGAAATCCTTGCACTACCTGTGTGACTTTGGTCAATTCACCCAATCTCTTTGGGTCTCAATTTCTTCATATGTAAAAGAAAGGGATTAATCTAAATGAGGGCTTCTTGACTTTTTTTATGAGTTATGGACCCCTGGGCACTTTGGGGAAACCCATTGATTGACCCTTTCTCAGAATTATGTTTTAATTTATTTAAAAATTTTTCATATATTCTAGAATCACGTTTTAAAGTAATTGAAGGAAATGCTAAATTCAAGTTAGAAGTTAGTAAAAATAAAGATGTAATTTTTTTCCCAATCCAAAATTACAGACTCCCTGAAATCTATTTATGGATCTGTTGAGGGTTTGTGGATCCCAGGTTAAAAAACCCGGACCTAGAACTCTGATTTCCCTTCTAGCTGTAAATCTCTGATTCTATTACTACCTTGTAGGTGATGTGGTGAGAATTTAAGCAGGGGCAGTGTAAACCTTACTCAGGGCTCACTTTCACTCCATCAGAGACAAGTAGGGCTAAAGCAAAGAAATAAAGCGTTTTTATTTATGGGCTCCTCGCCCGCAGGGGACCTGTGCCTGGCACCCCAAGCTGCAGGAAGTAGGTTTTCACCGGCCACACAGTCTCCAGCATTGGTACCCTGCCCAGGAAACCTGCAGTGGCAGCAACTCTGACTGTCCCATTAATGACAGCGATGCTGGCAGTTGGGGTGACCCTGCTGCACATTCTCATCGATTTTCCCATTACCCTGTAATGTTGTGTATTAAAGTCTTTGTAGATTCACTCAGTTACTCTCCTTCTTTATTATCTCAGGGCTTGTCCCACTACTTGAGAGAATTAAATTGTATGGATGAAGCAAACCTCTCCCTAGGGCAAAACTCCTCTTCTCAGAAGACACCCCAGCTTGAAATAGAAGATACCTCTTTTCCCATTCTGGTTTGACCCTCAGCTTCTCTGCAAGCTGCCTGGATTCTTCTGGAAGCAGTAGGGTTGGGCCCTCAAGGGTTAACCTGAAAACTTGGATAAGGTGGGAAAGACACCAGCAAACTTAGCTGGGTATGAAGATTAAGGAGCTTCAAACATTCTTGGATCTGTTAGTGGGCTACTCATTTCTATCCCATTCTGACCTTGACCTTGACTTGGCTACTGATGCCAATTTTGGTTTGGCAACCTGATTGTGATTTCCTTTGCTTAGGATTTTGCTTCTTGTTTGCCAGATTTGCCCCTCCCCCATCCCTCTTCCATGATTCTGATTTCCAAGTTCCCAACTTCACCCTAATGGCCTGACCACCCATTCCTGGTGGCTTCCTCAGCCTGATGGTTCATTTTGACGTTCTTGGCCTTGGCCTTGATCCTAACTTGTCTCTGACTGTCATAGGGGCTGATGGCTAAGGGCCTAATGCTGATATTGACTGAATGAACTTAGACAATTCCCTTTCTCCTTTGTGATTCACTTTTCTGCATCTATGAAATGGGAAAGGCAAGTCCTCCCACAAAAGTTGGAAGAAAGAAATGATGTTGGTATGATGCTTCAAACTACTTAAGAAAGAAGGCTGAAAGAAATAAGATCATGAGGCTCTTTTTCATACCTGAATAGGGTGAAGTAGCATCTTGCCAATGAAAAGAGTAATGATCTGAGTTTGAATCCTGTCTTCACCCCTAGTCTTACTTAGTGTGACTTAAGGAAATCATTTAAATTCTCAAGATCTCAGTTTCCTCACTTGTAAAATGAGGAGGTTGGACCTCTCTAAGGTTCCTGGCTTTAAATCTAAGATCCCATGAGTATTGCCCTCTTCAAAGCCTTTACCTTGGGAATCCACAGGCCTGTGCCAAGGATTTTGCCCTTTCTCTGAGCTTGAGTTGAATTCCTCTAGGGACAGTGCTCAGCACGAAGCCACTCTAAGTAGTCTCCATGGTGGTGACCTCTTTCCCAATGAAGATGAATCTGGTTTTTGGGAATAGCAAATAGGCATTGAAAACCAAGTACAGTGAAGAAGGTAGAGTGTTTTGGGTCAGAAACAAAAGGATCCCAGAACCATGAGGGGCCTTAGGAGTCATATGATTCAACCCCCTCAATGTAAAATGAGGACCAGGAGACTGAGGGCTTTGTTCAAGGTCATACAATGGAGTGAGCTACAAAGCTGGAATCCAAACCCAGATCCTCCTTCCCCAGACTCTCTGCTCTCTCCATGGCATCACAATGATTTTCATTATAAAATAATGACGCTGCCTTGGAGTCAGACAATCGGGAGCCAGAAGAACCTTGACTTGGTCCAGCCACTTACCACTTGTGTGAACTTGTTAAAGTCACTGAGGGTCTCTGGGTCTCAGTTTCCTCTTCAACAAAATGAGGGGGTTGGAGTAGAGGACTTCCATTGCCCCATACAGGGAGAAAATCCTATTATTTTCTTGTGTCATTCTAAAGGCAATTCCAAGAGGAGTTCTAAGTAATGTTCTGCACATCATTGGAGTGAGTTGAGAGCCTTCTAAGGTGACTCCCAAGGTGATTACTTTGAAGGAAACACTAATTTAGAGGGATAAAATAAGGGTGCCAAGGGCTCTCTTGTGCCTTTGCTTCTCTCTTCTGACAGCTGGAGGTCCCTCTCCTAAGGGCCTCATTTCCAAAACCATTTCTACAAATAAAAAAAGACCCAAAATAAAATGGACCTCAGACTAGGGAGGATAGAGCAAAAATGGTTAATAAGGAATGGATGCTCAAGATAACTAAGAAGATGGGGAGAGCACCTAGCTGACCTCAGGGAGTTCAAGGCATTAGGCTCAGATGAATTACATCCCGAGGTACTGAAAAAGCTTGCAAATGAGCTCACTGAGCCACTGTTAGTTGATCTTTTAAAAATCAGAGTGAAAGGGAGAGAGGTTCAGCAGGAATAAAATGGGCACACTTTGTCCTGGTTTCCCAAAGGAAAGAGAAATTGTATTATTTACTGTAGGCTTGACTTTGGCTCCTGGCAACATTTTAGAACACATTATTAAAGAGATGGTTTGCAAACATTCAGAAAAAGAAGGAGTGGCCATTGTGTGTCAGCATGGGCTCATCAAGAATGAGTAATATCTTTTTGATATCATTCTAGACTGGCAGATAAGGGGAATGCCATAGACATAAATACTTAGATTTGAACTCTCGACATTCTGATGGAGAGATGCAGACTGGATGATAGGACAGTTAGGTGGATTCACAGCTGTTTGAATGGCCAAAGGATTGATGATTAATGTCCAACTGAGTAGAGGTCTCCAGTGGCAGGTCACAAAGCTCTATCCTTTTTTTTCTTTTCTTTTGAGGGCAATTGGGGTTAAGTGACTTGCCCAAAGTCACATGGCTAGTTTTTTTGTGTTAAGTGTCTGAGGCCGGATTTGAACTCAGGTCCTCCTGACTCCAGGGCCAGTGCTCTATTCACTGAGCCACCTAGCTGCCCCCATACAAAGCTCTATCTTTAACCCTGCTTTGTTCAACATTTTTATCAGTGAATTGAATGAAGGGAGGGTATTGAATTTTCAGGGAAGTTGAATCTGGGAGGGAGGGGGGAGTTCCCCCCCCAAAATAGACAGGTTAGGAGGCTGGGCAAAGTCTAATAAGAAGAAATGCAAGAGGAAGTACTGCTCTTGAGTTTGAGGAATAATCCATGTAAGTCCAAAATGGGGGGCACTAGATGGCGCAGTAGATAGAGCCATAGATCTGGAGTCAGGAAGACCCAAGATCAAATCTGGTGGCAGGAATTTACTAGCTGTGAGACACGGGGCAAGCCACTTAACCTCTGTCTACTTCCTCATCTGCAAGATGGGAATAATGATAGCATCTACTTCCCAGGGTTGTTATAAAGGTCAAATGAGATAATATTTGTCTAGGACTTTGCAAGCCTTAAAAAGTGCTATTTAAAGCAGCTCTTTTTGTGGTGGCAAAGAATTGGAAATTGAAGGGATGCCCATTATTTGGGGGAATGACTGAACAAGCTGTGGCATAGGAATGTAATGGAATACTATTGCTCCATAAGAAATGATGAGCAGATGGGTTTCAGAAAAACCTGGAAAGACATATGAACTGATGCTGAGTGAAGTGAGCAGAACCAGGAGAACATTGTACACAGGTACAGCAACATTGTGCAATGATCAACTTTTATAGACTTAGCTCTTTTCAGTACTACAATGATCCAAGACAATTTCAAAAGACTCACGCTATCCACCTCCAGAGAAAGAACTATTGAGTCTGAATGCAGATTGAAGCACACTATTTTCACTTCTTTCCCCTTCATGGTTCTTCCCTTTTGTTCTGTTTCTTCTTTCACAACATGACTAATGTGGCAATATGTTTAACATGATTGCATATGTATAACCTATATAGTTCAAGTCTGGACTCATGATTAGGAGTATGATTATTATTAAGATATAGCTAGGTTGTCACTAGGTGGAGCAGTGAATAGAGCACCAGCCCTGGAGTCAACAGGACCTGAGTTCAAATCCGGCCCCAGACACTTAACACAAAACTAGCCATGTGACCTTGGGCAAGTCACCTAACCCCAATTGCCCTATCTTACCCCTTCTAAAAAAAGCAAAAAATAAAAATAAAAATAAGATATAGCTAGATAATACTTCATAAGCAAAGGATATGGGAGTTCTAGTGGAAGGCATGTTCAATATGAGTGAACAAAGTGAGGTGGCAAAAAAATAACTAATAGGATCTCAGGTTGCATTCATAATGAAGGAAACAAGCATTTATTAAGTTCCTACTATGTTCCAGGCACTGTGCTATGTACTTTGAAAATATTATCTCATTTGATAAAAACTCTAGGAGGTAGGTGCTATTATCACCTCCCATTTTACAAGGGAGGGAACTGTGGCAGAAGCCCAGTGACTTGCTGAGAACCCCACAGATAGCTGAATTCAAGCTCAGGTCTTCCTGAATCCAGGCCTGGGGTTCTATCCACTGCACTACCTAGCTATAGTCATAAAAGAGTAATATCCACAGCAAGTGAGATTTGTTATGTACTATGGCTACAAGTGGAGTATTGTGTTCAGTCATGGAAACCTTGAGAGACTATGGAAAAACCAACAGAAAGCCTATGGGAAATCAATGTTCTTGGGAAAGACATTGATGAGCAGGAGTTTCTTCAGACCAAGGGTTACCTGGCAGATTAGGCAAATGGAAACCATTCCATTCAAGGATTAGTTGAAGGAATTGGGTGAGTTTAGTCTGACTTAGAGATTTTCAGGGGCAGGGTTGGAGGTGAAGGTATTGGGGATGGGAATTATCACTGTCCTTAAATTACATAAAGAGCTGTCCCATCAAAGCAGTGTGAGACCTGCTTTGCTTAGATCCAAAGGGTAGGAGTAAGCCACAAAGAGGCAGATTTCTACTTTGTGTAAGGAAGCAAGTGAGAACAGTTAGAATGGTTGAGACATGGAATATGGGTGACCTTGGCTGGCAGCAAATCCTTTCATTGAAAGCAACCTTTAGGTGGGGTCTTAAGCACTTGTCAGAGATGTTCAAGATGTGATTTATTGATCACATGTGGTTTGGATTTGTGGTAAACACTGGTGTAGAAGAAAGCATTGGATTAGGAGTTGGAAGACCTTGGTTTAAGCATTGACGGCTGTTTTCTACCTGTGTGACCCTGGGAAAGTAATTTCACTTTTCAAGGTTATGGTTTCCACATCTAACAACATAGGGGGATTGGATTAGGTGGTCTCAAAGGTCCTTTGCAGTCCCAAATCCTTTGATTCCATGATTCTATAAGATTTCAGAGAATTAGATGGTCTCTGAGGTTCTTCCCAACTGAGATTCTGTGAATTCTATTAGGGAGCTGGACCACATGAGTTTGAAAGTCAATGATTCTTTAGGGGACAGGAGGGAAGGAAGAGAGAATGAAGCATTTGTCTCCTGCTGCCGTGATTCCCAGCTTCTGTATCCTATTCGGTCTTGATTTCTACCTCTCTCCATCAACCCTGCCAATAATGCCATTTTCTCACCTAGGCTCACCTCATCTCCCCTGCTCCCTCCCTTTTCCCCAGCTCTTGCCAGAGTCTGACTTCATTCTCCCAGGAAACACTTAGCTTGGGTTCTAGTGTCTAGCATCTGTATACTTTCTGAGTGTCAAGAGAAATAGGGGCAGGCTTTGGCTAGGGAGCTTTGAAATAAGAACAACAATAACAGCACTTATATTGCTTTCAAGTTTGCAAAACATTTTATGTATGGTATCTCGTACACGTAAGGAAACTGAGGCTGAAAGAGTTTAAGTGACTTACCCAGGGTCATACAACCAGGAAGTGTCTGAGACTGGACTCAAACTCCAGTGTTACTGATTCCAAGTTCAGCACTCTGACCACTGCACTATCTAGCTGCTATGAGCCAGGCTCTCTACCAGAGGAGAAACAAGGACACCTGGAGGTGCCTGGGTATGTTTAGAGGACAGGTAAAAGACCAGTGTTGGTGAATGGCAGAGTAATTAGCCTTTGGGTGAAGAGTAGGGTGGTGGTGCATATTTTGAAGGGAAAGAAAGCTGGTAAGCTCCCAGAACCTTGGTAAGGGACACTTTATGTCTTTGACAAAGACGGGCTCATCTAAGGCCCTGGCCTCTGCTCCTTATTCTCTGGACTGAGAGTCTTCTGGGGAATTCTTTTCTGCTCCCCTAAGAGCAATCTTGGTGTCACTTATATCTAAAGGGGCTCTTATTCAAATTCTTTACTTATACCATAAAAATGACTTCTATTTTTGGGCTCCATTGTAATGGAGACCCTGGGATAGAGCCAGGTATCTGGCAGTGCTCTGAAGCCAGAGCCCTGGGGACATGCAGCATACTTCACTGGGTTAAGACAACTGAGCTTCTTAGGCTCTCTCCAGCTCTCCCTGTGATTCACTGTGAAGTCCTGAGGAAGGCTCCACTTCTCTTTTCCTCTTCCCCAGAAAATATTTATTGGGTATCCTCAACCTGCTAAGAGTTGGGCTATAGTTATACACCAGGTATCATAAAAATAACAATACTTTACCTGCCGTAGGTATTTACAGCATTGTGTCTAATGCAAAGTTTCTTACCTTTTTTGTGTGTGTCCTGGCCCCATTTGGTAGTGGTTCTTTTTTCAGAATAATTTTTAAGTTCATAAAATGAAATATATAGGATTACCAAGAAAACAAATTACACTGAAGTAAAGTTAGATATTAATATTAAATATTTATTAAAATATTAAAAAAAAAACCAAGTCAATGGATCCCAGATTAAGAATCCCTGCATCTGATATATAACCAATGTAATAATATGGTGCAATAATGGAGCTACTTTCAACACCCTTTCTTGAATGTTGTTTTAACTGACTATGGTCTTATTATTCTAATTTCACTGAAATTCTACTTTCACTAATTTCTTTTGTGAGTTTTCAGAAATCCTTTTTTTTTTGTCTTTTTGGAGTGGGGAAGGAAGGGCAATTGGGGTTAAGTGACTTGCCCAAGGTCACACAGTTAGTAAGTGTTAAGTGTCTGAGATCACATTTGAACTCAGATCCTCCTGACTCCAGGACTGGTACTCTATTCACTGCACCACCTAGCTGCCCCCAAGAAATTTTCTTTTTTAAAAAAGTTTTATTGATATATATATATATATATATATATTTTAAGGTTAAAGGTGTTTTCCTTTCCCAATTTTTCATCTCAACCTTCCCTTACAGTGCATTGGCTCTGGAGTCAAAGCACTGAGTTTCAAAATTCGCCTCTGATGCTAACTACTTGTGAGATCTTGGACAAGTTGCATGCTCTCTGGGCCTCAGTTTCCTCACCTATAAAATGAGGGAGTTGAACCAGATGGTCTCTGTGATCATTTTCTTCTCATGGTCTGTGATCCTATGATTTGTGTGAAGCCTGTCTCCAGTGATAGAGATGAACAACTTGTTTATAATTAGTAAGTGTAGAGAGTTACCTGGGGGCACTGAGAGGTCAAATGATTTGCCCATATTCACTCAGCTAGTATGTGTCAGGGGCTGGACTTCAATCCAGGTCTTCCCAATTCCAAGGGCAACACTTCCTATGATGTTACAGTACCTCTATTTTTCAGATGGGGAAACTGAGGCTCAAAAAGATTAAGTGACTTGCCCAAGGTCATACATATAGTAAGTTGTGGAAAGGAGATATGCTGCACCAAATCTTTTTTTTTCCTTCTCTGCCTCCATTCCTTCAACTATAAAAATGGCAGGAAATATTGCCAACAAATGTTCCAGGAGCATTGTGAAAAATAACTCATAAAAATGATAGTGGAGCATTTTGCAAAGGAAAGATACTAAAGAAATATTAACAAGGGGGTTGTGTGGTCTATCTATCCCTGAAAAAGGCTTCTTTCCCTTTCAAATGGAGCTTGAGTGAAGCTAGTGAGAGAGTTAATTATTAGAGCAGAGGGGACAGAAACAAATCATTGGGGGTCCTACTTCATCTGGGGTCAGGGAGGGAACTGATGGAATTGGGGCTGTAGCCCAGTGGTCAGAAAGCAGCAGAGCCTCTGGGTGTGGGCCAAGGAGAATAAAGCTGATATATTGTCTATAGGAATGGAGCAGATTTGACCACTGCAGCACCTCACAGAAGTCCTTGTGGCTTTGTTAAGTGATGAGTCAAGTGAGATAAAGCTACTTTTGTTCCAAGTATATCTAGAGGATAGGTCTGAGGCTAGGAACATAAGCTTTGTACCCAGAGGGGACCTTAGAGATCATCTCATTTTACAGTTAGGGAAACTGAGGCAGGGAGTGAAGAAATGGCTTGTCAAAGGGTACACATATAAAAATGTGGTGACTGAGAGAACTCAGATCATATTACTGCAAATCCAGTTTTCTTGCCACTGCCTATCCAATAAAGCTACACTTCCATTTATGCATTTATAACTGGTATTCTTTTTTAAAATATAAAAAAATTCGTATTTTGTACCCAGAACAATCAAGGGGGCAGGAATGAGAAGTTGGGGAAGGATTATCCTGAGGGAGACAGTGGAATCAAAATCAAACCCAGGTCCATTCCCATCCCTTTTTATTAATATGAAATCAGGTTATAAGGAATAAGAGCAACCTTAAAGTAAGAGGTATGCCAGGAAAGGTTAAGTACTTGTGCATATATAAAAAGTGGGTCCTAAGGAAAACACCAATAGTTAAGTCTATCCTCTCACCCTCCAGCAGGCAGTTACTGAGCCAGGGAAGAAAGGTGGGGCAGGATAGAAGGAGGGAAAAATAGGGAAACAAAATAAAACTTGGGATGTCTTGTTTTTCTGTTTCCCAGAGATGCTCTGCTCATACCCATCCCAAGGGTCAAAGCAGCTTAGCCCCTGATCCTGAGGGCCCCTTCTCTGAGGATCAGAAGGAAAAGCATCTTTGTACACAAATCTCACAGTAAGATATGCATAAGGAATAGAAGAAACTGATTTCCCTCAAGTGTCTCACAATACAATCAATCATACCAAATCCTGTCACTTCAGTCTTTGAGGCATCTCTCTTAGGTATTCTTTCCTTTCCATTCCCATTGCCACCAGTCTTTCTTCCTCAGAAAATTCTAGCGATCATTGCAATAGCTTCCCAACTAGTCTCTCTGCCTTCAGAATCTCAACCAACAAGTCAATTAGCTAATATTTATTGAGTGTCTCTGTGGATAAGGATAAAGCATTGCACAAGGTGTGGTGGGCATATGAAGAAATGTCAGACAGGCACCCAAAGAGCTTACAGTCTAATTGGGGAGACCTGACAACATAAATAGCAACTGAAGGCATCACCCGAGTGTCAGATGAATGGAACCAGCAGCAACACAGAAAGAGTCTTCAAAGTCAGATGAATGCCTTAGTTATTTTATGTTTTGGCATTTCAGCATAGTATAGGATAAAGTCCCTCATGATGTCATTATGAACAATTGCAAAGATATGGATTGGATGATAGGACAGGTAGATTCAGGACTGGTGGAATACTGGACCCAAAGACATTAATGTATTAATAGCAACCAGGAGGAGGATCTCTGGTGGTATGCCCCATGGATCTGTCCTTGGTCCTGTTCAACACTTGTCAGTGCCTTAGATGAAGGGATAGATGCCATACCTATTAAATTTGCAGATTGCACAGAACAAGAAAAGTGAACTAATGTGTTGTATGACAGAATTGGGAACACAACAAAAAATCTTCACAGGCTAAAATGATGGGCCAAATCTAATAAGATAAAGTCAAATAGAGATAAATGTGAAGTCCTCATTTGGGTTAAAAAGTGTATAAAAAGAGGACAGAGGAAGTTATGGCAAGATAGTAATTCATGTAAAGAGAGCCTAAGGGTTTTAGTGGACTTCAAGTACAATATGAGTCAACACTGTAACATGGAAAAAGAAATCCAATAAAATTTTAGGTTATGTTAATAGAAGTATAGTATCTAGAAAAAGGGAGATTATATCTCCAATACCCTTTGCCCATGTCAGCTAGAGTATTGCTCAGTTCTTGGTGCCATATTTTAAGAACGGTATTAATTAACTGGTTTTCATCCACAGGAAGGCAACTAGAGTGTCAAGGGAACTGGAATCCATGTCAAATGAGGACAGGTGAAAGGAAATGGGAATATTTAGTTTGGAGAAGAAAAGACTTGGTGTGGGAGGAGAGATAATAGCTATCTTGAAGTATTTCAAGAGCTGTCATGTGGAAGAGGAAAAAAAAATTTGTTCTGATTGTCCCCAGAGGACAGGAGGAGTAATGGGTGGAAATTTCAGAGACACAAATTTCCACTGCATATAAAGAATAACTTATTCCCAATGGTCAGTTAGTTGTCTGAAAGGAGAATGGGTTTCCTCTGATGACTCCATGTTCCCCATCATTGGGGGTCTTCAAGTGGAGACTGAATGACCACTTGTGGATTTTGGAATGCTAGCCTTGGAACCAGAAAAGTCATATCTATGACTATAGCAGCAAGCACCCTAACATACCCAGGGTGGCTGCTAGCATAGGTTCTTAGATCTGCTTTTTTTTTTTTTAAAGGAAAGCAACTCAAAATGGGTTAACAATCTTACTTTAATCAATCAAACATCAGGGAATACAAACAGAAGTTACAAGCAGATAGAGAGACAGATCAGCAGACAGGGCTTCCCATTGTCTGACCATTGCATCCATACCTAGTTAGTTACCAGAGAGAGAAGCACCAACATCTGGGTTTTCAAAGCCCCAGGCGGGCAGGGGGCGGGGGGGGGGGGACGCTCAATGGCTGCTCAGGGTCTCATCTGGCCAAATCACACAACTCTTTCCAAAGTGAGCTCCAGAGTAAAACCTCAAATCAAGGTATATATAGCCTTCTCCTGGCTCAGAGAATGTCACAACCCTCTTGACCCACTGCCCAATCACAAAGTAACAAGGTGTGAGCATTCTTGAAAAACAAGCCTCACTCTATGGGCCCCAAGTGAGCACATTCAGCCTATTAGGGGACAGGGTATATTCTCAAATCAAGGAAAGTTCTCAGAGTCACTTAAGCCTGTCAAAGGGCCAAGGAGCAGGGAAGATCTTCCTATTCTCATTCCCATAACAATGACCCGTATTGGCTGTGTGATCCTCCATAAGTTACTTGCTCTCTTAGATCTCTAGGCAGCTCTCTAAGACTATCAGTTGTTGCAGAGATGGTGCCAACCTGCATTGGTAGAGGGAGTTCCCTCATCTGGGAGTTCCCTAAACCAATAAAAACACAGGTCCAGTCCCAACTCTATCTCTATTCCTGTTCACATTAGAATAATTGATGTCTCATGTTCCTTCCACCTCTTTGAAGAAGTGGGACCTAAGCTAAATACTGAATGATTGGTAGCATAGAGAAGGGAGAGGTAGGCAGAATGGTTTGTTCAAAGAAAGTAAAACTTGTACATGTCTTACTGACAACTGGCAAACTGTCTGACTGGATCAAAGAGTTTACATAAGGAAATCTGGATGATAAGGTTGAAATGTTACTGTGGTTTAGGGCCAGCCTGTGGAAGGCATTGAATACCTAGCCTGGGGAGTTTGTCCTTTATCTTGTCAGCAATGGGGAACCACTGGAAGATTTTGAGCAGGAGAGTGATATATTGAGAACCATATTATAGGAAGATTAATTAGGTGACAAGTTACAGAGTAGGGGTGGGGTGGCAGTGAATAAAGAGACACTGAAAATGGAAAGACCAATTAGAATACTGTAAAAAGAATCTGTTGTGAGTTGATTAGGATCTCTCCCCATCCAATATCATCTTTAATCTAATCTTTATGAATATGTCTTTTTTTCTCTCTCTAAAGGGATCATAAATTCTGTGAGGGCTCTCCTCCCACCCTTAGCACCCAGCAAAATATCTAGAAATATTGTCAATGTTGAGTAAATATTTGTTGAATGAAAGATAATAATTTATTAGCATATACATTGATTGACTCTGGCCAAGTGGAGTGTTGCTTTACCTCACCTCACCTCTCTACTTGCCCTACCCCCCCACCCCAGGGAGAGTTTTCTTCCTTCTCTCCTCCATCCCCTCCCCCACTTCCCCTTCCCAATATGATGGCAGGCACAGTACAGGGCAGGCTTCACGAGTAGCCTGTGGGCTCAGTGCCACCTGGAATGCTTAAAACATGAATTGCGAGTCAAGTGGCCCCTCTCACAGTTAATCGATGGCAGCATATCCTGATCGGTTTCATTATTATTATTTTCTTATGCATGTGTGATCGGGAGATTTATTGTTGAGGCTACAGAGGCAAAATCAATTATTCATGTTATAAATTAGAAAATGATTTATGTCTACAGGAGACGGGGCCTCGGAGAGCCGAACCCATTACAGATAAGCTTTGCTGAAAGGACCAAGATTTATCTGTAAACTTCACAAATTGCAGCTCACCAATCCTGTTCCATTCTCTCTCCACCCCCCTCCCCCAGGCACCCATCCCTCTCCTCAGTGCTTTTTTTTCTCTGTCCACTACTAGCCTGCATGCAACTGCTGGCTCCTAAAAAATATCCCATCTTTTACTAGTGCCTCTTTGGAGGATAAAAGGGGAGGAAGATTGACATGGTAGAGACAATCAGTCTGAAGAATCAGAAATCTTGACTTTGTATCCTTACAGGTCTACACTTGTAGCTAGGTGGCACAGTGGATGGGGTGCTTGGCCTGGAGTCAGGAAGACTCATCTTCCTGACAGACACTTACTAGCTGTATGACCCTGGGCAGGTCACCTAACCTTGTTTGCCTAGGTTTCCTCATCTGTAAAATGAGCTGGAGAAGGAAATGTCAAAACACTCCAGGATTTTTGCCAAGAAAATCCCAAATGGGGTCGCAAAGAGTCAGACACAACTGAACAACAAGTCTGCTCTACCACAAACTGGCTGTGACTTTGAGAAGTCACTTGACCTCTTGGCCTCAGTTTCCTCATCTGTAGAATGAATGGGTTGGACTAGATGGTTTCTAATCTTTGAACTCAAACATCCTATGAAATTACGATTCTTCTACTTACTAGTTATGTGAATTGGGGCAAACATCAATTCATCTGAACCTCTGGCTTCTTATCAATAAAATGGAATTAATGATACTTTCACCACCTCCCTCACTGGAATGTCACAAAGAAAGTGTTTATAAACCTTAAAATGCTAAACAAATGTGAGTTATTGTTATTAGTACAAAAGGACACCTATAAAATGGCTTGTAGCTTTAACGTGGAAAGGATCTAAGATTTCCACAGGATAGGGAACTCCCCACAGTGACCACAGTGACCACCCATCCATGACTTAGTAAATGGCCAGCAAACTCCAGAGGCAGGATTTGAAACCGGGCTTCCTTGACTCCAAGCCTACTGTGCCACAATTCCTTTTATGTACTTTTTGCAAAGTGCTATATAAATTGAAGTGATTATTACCATGAAAGATTCTCAGCAGACTTGTTTTTTCTTAACCAACTTCTTTTTTGTTGCTGTGGAAGAGAGAAAACACTAACAGATTGTGGGGAAGACTGATGCCAGTTTATGATATCAGTAATTATGGATGGAGGATAAGCTAAAAGGGCCTCTTCTCTTGCACATCTGACTCCTGCCTTGGGTACCTGAAAAGTAAAGCCTGGACCAGACTGTGGCACCATCACAGCCATCTTGGGTCACTCCAAATTCAGATGGCAAAATGTGAGAGATTTTCCAGTGCAGTGACCCCAACTTGTTGCTTTTTTTTACTTACATCTTAATGAACATGGGCTGTTTCTTTCTTTTCTTTTTTTTCTTTTGCTTTATGGAGGGCAATTGGGGTTAAGTGACTTGCCCAAGGTCACACAGCTAGTAAGTGTCAAGTGTCTGAGTCGGAATTTGAACTCAGGTCCTCTTGACTCCAGGGCTGGTGCTCTACTCACTGTGCCATCTAGCTGCCCCAGCATGGGCTGTTTCTTAAAGAATATGCTTTAAATTTCAATTGTGGATTGAGAATATATGGGAAAGGTATTTCCTCATTGTCATTATAATCCACTCGTCGACTATCTTGGTCCCTGTAAGGTGCCATTGTCTGATGACTTCAGAAGGAAGACTGTATGAAGCATAGAAACATAATAGCTTTTGGAAGGTATCCATTATAAGCTTCTAGAATTGCCAGACACCTTAAATCACAAGAGTTTGACGACCAGTGCTTTGCTTGTGGCTGACAGCTGACAAGGCATGAATAAGGATAAAGAAGGATGGACTATGTGTACCTATATGCAGTGGAACTGATAGAGACCCCACCAGGAGTGACCTTCACAGTGAGCATGATGCCCAGTCAACCTATCAACACCTAAGCCATTTGCTCAGGCAGACAGGCAGATCTCAGATGAGAATGATCAATTGGGGCTAGTCCAATGTCAGGATGATACACACTGGTCATGAAATGCTGATCCTGGAGAACTCAGATCATTTCCTGATTCCTCAGGGACACCTAGACTCAGGAGGTCTCCACTGCAGTAACGAGCACATGTACAAGTAACTGGAATGATATCAGACTAGAGATATGGATATCAACAGAACTGTTGGAGAGAGAAGGTGGCCTGAGATGCCTCCAACCTCCTATCACTGCCAGAGCTGAGGCAAGACAAGTGAACCTCTATTTGGAAATCAACTTCTTTTTGTATTACAATCCACCAGAGACTTTGAGCCTTCTCTATACATAGTAGGTGCTTGATATCATGGCATCACCTCCCTGATGTCATGGTACTCTTCAAGAATGAAGGGCAAACAACAACTTCTGTGAGTAAAAAAGGAGCTGCCAATTGGGGACCAAACTGGAACTGGCCACTTGGGCTACACTTATTCCTGCTTCCCTTCTTCCGTCCTTCTCTTCCTTCTCTTCCTTCCTTCCTTCCTTCCTTCCTTCCTTCCTTCCTTCCTTCCTTCCTTCCTTCCTTCCTCCTCCTCCTCCTCCTCCTCCTCTTCCTCCTCCTCCTCCTCCTCCTCCTTCTTCTTCTTCTTCCTCTCCTTCTTCTTCTTCTTCTCTCTCTCCCTCCCTTCCTCCTTCCATATAGGGTATCACACCCTTACCTGCAGTTGCTCTGCCCAAAGGGAATGTAAATTTTAATCTTTGAAACTTTTTTTTCTTAAAGACCAGCCTTAACCCCAAATCACCCTGGCTCTCATTGATTGGCCAACAATAGGACTCCAGTCAAGTCCTACTTGGTCATTGTTGATTGGCTCAGAATGAATGTAAATAGCAATTGTTTCTCTTTTGGTCAGAAACCCTGAGTGTCTTCCCTTCCCAGATCCATTTTTGGGGGGACTAGGTAAAGAGGCCATTCTCTGCCTCATTTTTTATTAAGCCTTATTCATTGAAAAGGTGTTACCTCAGTCAAACTAAGACCTGTTAAAGAGCTTAACTTGAAAAGGTCAAGTTCCTCCCACTGCATCCTGGGTCATTTCCAGTTGTCCTGATCTATATCTGTCCACTGGACCCAGAAGGCTCTGGAGGAGAGAGTGATGCTAGTGACTTTGTATAGCCCATCAGTTATACTGGCCACTGCATATGCTCCTGCTTCTTGGAGCCACAGGTGAGAGCTGGTTGGAGGTGGACACCAAAGGTGGATCAGTAGCCTTGAAAAGGGTGCTCACAGCAGAGGTGCTGGTCCTCCGTAAACACCTCATCCATTATTCTGGACCTCAACCTTACTATGTCATTTGGACTCCAGTTACTCATTGACCTCTGTGTCATAAGGGTTTTAAAATTTCCTGGCAGCTCCCTCTGAACATTATAAACTAGCTCCTATAGTGTGGCCTGAGCCCTGGAATCCCTCACTGTCATCTTAGCTCTGGAAGCTTTCCCTGGATCAATTAAAACTCATATCTGTGCCTGATGTCTGGAAGACGTCCTTGTTCCTTTCACCTCAGAAGTCGGCTGGCTTCCCTAAGTCCTGGAAGCCTATTCTCTCTGGTAAGTTCAGGGTATCCCCAAGACAAGGTAGAGAAGAGGATGTGCAGGCACCATGAGTCTAGAGGGTAAAGTTAAAGTAAGAGTTCAGAGCATCAGACAAATCTAAATAGGTGGGCTGGGGTTGGTGTGCAGAGGGGCAGGAGGAGAATCAGGAAGACACAAGCAGAAGCAGAGGGCATTGAGATAGCACTTGGAAAAAGCAGCTCCAGCAATGGCAGGCAAGATGCTCTTGGTCTTGTCTGCCTGCTAGTCTGGTATTAAGCTCACTTCTTGTGGAAGACTAATAAGAACGGGCAGGTGCTCCTTGGAAGGGGAAGGGGACCTATAGGTCCTTGTAGAGGGGGCCTGGTATATCGGGAAAGAGCAAGAACCTGGTTACAGGTCTTAGCTCGGTTACATACTGTCTCTGTGACCTTGGGCAAGTCACAGCTTTCTGGATCTTCCTCGGTTTCCTCATCTATAAAACAAGGAGGTTAGAGTACATGGCTCCTCAGGTCCTTTCTATCTCTAATGTCTTTTGACTCTTCGATTCCTTGACTGCAGCACAGACAGAAAGAAGGTTAGGTTTCTCTGCTTCATTACAAGGGCTGACAAGCAGTCACTTCCAGCAGCAATCTGTCTTTTCTAAGCTGGAATTTGATTATAGTGATACTCCAATCAGTGAAACCTCTGGGAAAGAAGGGTCTTTATAACTCAGTCAGTTGTGCTAAACACACACACACACACACACACACACACACACACAACAACAACAACACAAAAACCAATACAATCTTTGTAAGTTACATGAAGTGGTATTGTCGAGTATTTCATGATACAGTGGCAATTTCCCCACTCAGCTTTGCATATGTGCAGGATAAAGATATTTATGGGCCCTGCATCTGGCTTGTCACCAGGGCTAAATCCAATCTCTGTTCCTACTTCATTGTTGTCTAAAATCTCCCACCCTCTTGTCTCCTTGTACAGCGCATAGGGAGCTGAGAGAGAGGGAAGGGGAGTGGGAAGGACATTCAATTTGACTCCAGATCTGTGTTCAAGTTATGGCTCTGATCGTTTTAGTAGTGGCAATGTACATATGTCACTCAATTTCTGAGCTCATTTCTTTATTTAGAAAATGATGATAATACTTGTTCTACCACTCTTACCCCCCCATCCCCCACCACTCTCACTCAAGCCACAGTGGTGTGAATAAATTCCATTTTGATAACAATATTTAGGTAGGATTTTTTTTTTGTAATCTGATGCATTTTATTTGATGCACTTAAAAACATCCTTCAGAGAAGGGGTTCATAGACTTCACCAGACTGCCAGGGGTATAGGGGATAAAAAAGGTCAAGAAACCTTGCTCTATATAAATGTGAACTGTTATTATGTAACTAGCACTGTGACCCACACATAGAGGGTGCTTGGTGTTTGTGCAATTGGAACAAATTAAATTATCTAATAAGGAAAAACTCTCTTCTGAGAGAAGAGAGGGAGTTTGCAGAAGCTTCTTCATCTTAGGAAACAGAAACTGTCAGTCAAAAATAGACTGTACTAGAGACTGGAACACAACCTCCTGCCCCAGATGAAAGTGTACTTCCTTGATGAACTGGCTTTGGCAACGCTTGGTTACCTTGTCCTGCCAATAAAGTCACCAGGATTGAAAAATGGAAACAATTTCCTCACTCGCCCTTGTCCTCCCAGTTGGTCTATGTGTCTGGACTCTGTCCTTTCTGCTGCCAGATTTCTTTGTTTCCCTCACCCTAAAAAGTCTAGTGGTGGGTGGATTAATCCCCATCAAATGCTCCAAGGAGCTACTTTTGATATATTAATGATTTGAGAAAGTACAGTGTCAAGGGAAACAGGCAAGGTCAGGTCCAAGGGAAAAAGTCTAAAGAAAGGCATTAACCTAATGAATCTCTTTGTTTAAAAGGCTGGAGGAAAAGGACAAAACAGTCAGCAGGACAGTCCAAAAGGAAGAAAGGAGAGTTTCCACTTGGAAAATTAAAGTAGGATCGTAGATTTAAAGTTGAAAGGGACTTTGGAGCTTATGAAGTCCAACCGTTTCATTTTTATAGATGCAGAAACTGAGCCCCAGTGAGGTTAGGTCAAGGTCACATAGCTAAAAAACATCTAAGGCAATATCTGAACCTGAGTCTTCAGGACTGAGTACAACACTCGTGCCACTACACCTTGCTGCTGCATCACAGATTTAGAGCAGGATTAGGTCATGTCCAATCCCCTCATTATATAGGTGATGGTGCTCAGGCCCAAGGAGATGAAGTGATTTGCCCCAAGTCACACAAATAGTAAGCAACAGAGGTCAGATCTGAACCCAGGTCCTCTGACTCCAGAGCAAACTCCCTTTGTTTTAGACCAAAAGGAGGGGTTAAGGTAGGCTTTGACCAAGAAAAGGAGGAAGGAGTATTTGATTCCTTGTGGCCTCTAGTCTGGATTACTTTAAGAGTTTCTAACTAATCTCCCAGTTTCCATCTCTCCCCAGTCCAATATGTGTTACACATCACTGCCAAAATAATGTTTCCGAGGCACGGCTCGACTTATGTCACCCCCTCCCTGTGCTCAAAAGTCATCAATGGCTCCTCATTTCCTAGTAGGCACTATGGTTCAGTGGAAAGAGAACTGGATTGGAATGAGAAAACCTGCATTTGAATCCTTGCTCTATAACTTAATGAGACCTTGGTAAGTCACTTGGCCTCATCTGCAAAGCAAAGTTGTGGTTCATTCATTTTTCAGTTGAGTCCAACTCTTTGTGACCCCATTTGGGATTTTCTTAGCAAAGATACCAGAGTGGTTTGCCATTTCCTTCTCCACCTCATTTTACAGATAAGGAAATTCAGTCAAACAGTGTTAAGTGACTTCCCTAGGGTCACAAAGCTAGGAAGTGTCTGATGCCAGATTTGAACTCGGGGAAGATTCTTCCTGACTCCGGATCCTGCACTCGGTGCACTATGGCGCCACCCAGTGTCTTCTGGAGGTCCTTCAAGCTCAAAGCTTATGACCTGATGCTTGGGATAAAAGAAATACATTCCTTGCACTAACCCTTAACTATCTGGTTCCAACCTACCTTTCCAGGAGTATCTCAATGAATGAATTTATTCAGATCAAGTGAGTAAACGGCAAGTAATTCATTTTTTAAAAAGGCTTCATCGAGGTGTGGTGACATATGCCTACAGTCCCTGGGGAAGCTGAGACTGGAGGATCTTTCAGCAAGCTAAGCCAATCCCGTGTTTGCCCTACGTTGGGCATTGACATTCCTGTGGAATCAGAGGATGTCAGGTGCCTTCTAGCCGAGGTCAAAACTCCTATGATAATCAGAATGGGATTAGGTCAGGGAGGAGCTCTTGCATGTCCATCCTGGGTAAAATAGGATGACCCAGGGAAGAGGAAGGAAGGAAGGAAGTGTAGCGGCAAGCACCCCAATATCTCCAGGGTGACTGCCAACACAGGTTCTTAGATCTGCTTTTCAAAAGGAAAGCAACTCAAAATGGGTTAACAAGCTTACTTTAATCAAACAAACATACATTACCTAGTTCAGGGGAAAAAGGTCAGCACCCCGAACTTCAGAGTTACAGAACTTACAGATCAGACAGACAGGCTTCCAAACTGTCCCACCATTATATCAATACCAAATCACAGTTACCAGAGAGGGAAGCATCAACATCTGGGTTTTCAAAGCCGGGGGGCTCTCAACAACGGCTTCCCAGAGTCTCATCTGGTCAAATCACACAACACTTCTCAAAGTGAGCCCCAAAGCAAAGCCTCTCCTCAGGGTTTATATAGCCTTCTCCTGGCTCAGAGAATGTCACTGCCCAATCACAAAGTATCAAGGTGTGGGCTTCCCTGAAAAACAAGCCTCCCACCACAGGCTCCAGGTGCACTTAAGCTAGGGGCAGGGAAGATCTTTAAATTTGCATTTCCATTACATTCGGCCCCAAGATCTTTCTTGCCCATAGCACACACAACTTACATTTGAATTAGCACTAAAACATCTCTTAGGTCACATTTTCCAGGTACATAAGAAAATCACAATATAATCTCAAAATACAATAGTCCAAGTCTTCCACTCATGGGGCAAATGTTAACTCAGTCCACTTATCAGTAAAATCAAAAAATAGTCACTCTTAAGTTAACTCAATCAGTTACATCAGTTTTCAAAGTACAAGTCTTCCACTTGTGGGGCAAAGTCTTGATTAGCTCAATTAGTCTCTTATCTGTAACAATATCTCAAAGTACAATTGGTCACTTATTCAGTAAAGTCTTACTAAGTATGCCCATAGCATAGACAATTTACATTTCAATTATCACTAACCATCCCTTAAGTCATATTTTCAAGGTACATCTAAAGTTACCAAAGTGGCCACTGGGTCTTAAACAAAGTACATTGCATTTTCACATCAATTCACAAAATACAAAGCATTATCACATAAAGTACTCTTGGGAGGAGGGGGGTGTCCTTCCCCTCGCACTGCTCCAGCCCTGCTTCCAAGTCCAGAGAGGGAGCTGGGCAACAAAACCAAAGTGGGGTCCTTGGGGTCCATGGCACTTCACCCCACCCACCAGTCACAAGTCCATCCTCCCCCTGGGTCCCAAACTGTGGGATGCAGCAAGGAAACACATTCAGTGCCCCTGCTTTGCCACACAGTCCTTATCTTGTCCTGTGGCTGAACTCCAAACTCCTGGGTTCCTTCTCCTCCAGCAGAAGGCAGCAGCTCCAGGCTTCTCCACAGGTCTCCATGCAGGCAGCTCACCATTCCTGCTCTCAGCTCAGTGAAGTCAGCATGCAGGTCTTTCTTCTCTCCTGCTCCATGGCTCCACAGAATCACAGCTACCACAACTGGGAAACAAACAATTATCCCAGCCCCCATACTTTCCTTTTACTCAGCAGATCCCATCCCTCGTCGCCATTTTGTAGCAGCAAGCACCCCAATATCCCCAAGGTAGCTGCCAATATAGGTTCTTAGATCTGCTTTTCAAAAGGAAAGCAACTCAAAATGGGTTAACAAGCTTACTTTAATCAAACAAACACACATTACCTAGTTCAGGGGAAAAAGGTCAGCACCCCAAACTTCAGAGTTACAGAACTTACAGATCAAACAGACAGGCTTCCAAACTGTCCAACCATTATATCAATACCAAATCACAGTTACCAGAGAGGGAAGCATCAACATCTGGGTTTTCAAAGCCGGGGGGCTCTCAACAACGGCTTCCCAGAGTCTCATCTGGTCAAATCACACAACACTTCTCAAAGTGAGCCCCAAAGCAAAGCCTCTCCTCAGGGCTTATATAGCCTTCTCCTGGCTCAGAGAATGTAACAACCTCCTTGACCCACTGCCCAATCACAAAGTATCAAGGTGTGGGCTTCCCTGAAAAACAAGCCTCCCACCACAGGCTCCAGGTGCACTTAAGCTAGGGGCAGGGAAGATCTTTAAATTTGCATTTCCATTGAAGGAAGGAAGGAAGGAAGGAAGGAAGGAAGGAAGGAAGGAAGGAAGGAAGGAAGGAAGGAAGGAAGGAAGGAAGGAAGGAAGGAAGGAAGGAAGAAAGAGAAGAAAGGAAGGAAGAAATGAAGTAGGAATTTCTGTCCCCTGTACATGCTTTTTGTTTCTCTCTGCTAGGCTTCTCTTTACATTGTTCTTTCTGCCCTCCCTAACCCTTTCAACTTCTTGTCCAATTCCTACCCAATCCAAATCAATCCAACAATTCCTTAATTAAGTGCTAATTACATGCAAGAAACTTGGCATGTAGGTAGAAAAAACAGCCTTAGAGTCCAGACCTGAGAGACCTGGTTCAAATCCCACCTCTGACAATTTAACTGTGTGATCCTGGGCAAGCCTAACATCTCAATGCTCTGGACAACTTGCTCAGACTGTAAGTTTCAGAGAAGGCACCAACCTACATTGGCAGGGTGAGTGTCCTCTACTAGGAGTTCCCAAAACCAATGAAATCCCTATCCCAATCCTCTAGTGCAAGGCATGATGCTAGACACTGGGGACATAAAGACAAAATGAAAAGCATTAAAAGCTCTGTTCAAATGCCACCTCCTCCATGAAGCTTTCCCTAGTTCCTAAACATGAAAATGTTTGCTCCCACAGATCTCAAGCTATACTACAAAGTTGTAGTCATTAAAACAATTTGGTACTGGATAAGAAATAGAGTGATTGATCAATAGAACAGATTAGGTACATAATATACAAAAGAATGAACACAGTAACTTAGTATTTGATAAACCCAAAGATCCCAAATGTTGGACAAGAACTCACTATTTGACAAAAACTTCTGGGAAAACTGGAAAGCATTCTGACAAAAACGAGTTATAGTTCAACATATCATACCATATACCAAGATAAGCTCAAAATGGGTACATAATTTATATATAAAGAGTGTTGTCATAAGTAAATTAATGTAGTATGAAAGAGATTACTTGTCAGATCTATGGATGGGGAAAGAGATAATGGCCAAAAAAGAGACAGAAAGGTTCACTAGAGTTAAAATGGATAATTTTCATTACGTTAAAACTAAAAAGGTTTTACACAAACAAAATCAATGCAGCTAAAATGAGAAGAAAACCAGGAAAATAGGGAGCAAATCTTTGTAGCAAGTTTCTATAATGAAGGTCTTTCTTATAAAATGTATAGACAACTGAGCTAAATTTATAAGTTTAAGTCATTCCCCAATTGATAAATGGTCAAAGGATATGAATGGACAGTTTTCAGAGGATTCTTCCTCAAAGCTCTCAATAGCTATATCAAAAAATGCTCTAAATCACTAATAATTATAGAACTGAAAATTAAAAAAATTCTAAGGTATTACCTCACAGCCATCAGACTGGATAAGATAACAAAAAAAGAAAATGAAAAATACTGGAGGGGATGTCGGAAAACAAGTAAACTAATATGCTGTTGGTGGAAAGTGTAGTGTAGCCATTTCTGGAAAACAGTTTGGAACTATAACCAAAAGTATTAGACTATGCATACCCTTTGATCTAGTAATATTGCTGTCAGGGCTATACCTTAAGAAGATCAAAGAAAGAAAACAAAACTCATACATGTAAACATATTTATAATAGTTCTTTTTTGTGGTGGCAAAGAATTGGAAACTGAGAGGATATTCATCAATTGGGTAATTACTGAACAAGTTATGGTATATGAATAATGGAACGTGTTGTGCTGTAAGAAATGGGGATGGGGATGGTTTCAGAAAAACCTTGGAAGACTTATGTGAATTGATGCAAAGTGAGTAGAACCAGGAGGACAATTTACACAATATCAGCAATGGTGTAAAGGTAATAGACTGTGAAAGAGTTACTAACTTTGATCAACATGATAACCTACCACAGTTCCAAAGGACTCATGATGAAAAACACTAACCATTCCCAGGTAGAGAACTGATGGACTGAGAGTGCATATTGAAGCATATTTTTTCTTCTTTCCTTCCTTCTTTCCTTCTTTCTTTCTTTCCTTCTTCCTTCCTCCCTTTCCTCCCTCCCTATATTCCTTCCTTCTTCCTTCCTCCCTTTCCTCCCTCCTTATCTTCCTTCCTTCCTTCCTTCCCTCCTTTCTCTTGCCTTTTTTTGTGGAACATTACAATTGTGGAAATTTGTTTTGCATAACTTCATATTTGTAATAGGCTTTGTATTTCTTGCCTTCTCAACCAATAGGGAGAATTTGGAATTGAAAACAAAATAAAACTAAATTCTTTTAAAAAGTGATTTTTTTCCTTCCTTTAAACCTTTTGTTATATGTCCATAAGCCAAGAAGACTTAGGTTCCAGTCCTGCTTCAGACACTTGCTAGCCATGTAACAAACCCTTGGCAAGTCATTTAAATCTCTTTCTATTTAGTTTTCCTGTCCTCTGAGATGGGGACAATGATAGTATCTTCCTCCTAGAGCTATTGGGAATATCACATAACATAGCACAAAAGAAAGCACTTTGAAAACTTTAAGACTCTATATAAATGGCAGCAATGCCTCATCTCTCTCTGATGAGGCTGTAAGCTCTGTGAAGGCAGGGAGAATTCTGTCTTGTTCTCTGCCTTTTCCTCTTGCACCCAAACTACCTCACTGTGCCTTGTATATGGTAGGTTCTCAATAAATATGTGTCAAACAACTTAATTGATGGATGAATGTATCCAGACGAAGAGAAGAAACTGATAAGATCCATCTTCCAAGCTGGATTCAGTATATATTCTTGGTACCTGATGGTCTTACATGTAAGGAATCTGTACCTGTGTTATCTCAGTCTGCAGAAAGCTAGTCAGCATATGGCTGGTGTGCTCACTCCCTAAGAGGAGGAATGCAGGCATTTCGAGGGGAGTTACATTCACAAGGCCATAACTACAAGGGCAAGCTCTCCCTGCTAGCCTCCGGTGGTGGCAGCAGGGGCAAGAGCTAATAACCAGCCGGCTGCTTGCTGCCACACCTCCTCTTCTGACCCCACACATCTTTTCAGCTGACACTTTGGTTCTTTTCTACGCTTCATTGCTCAAGCAACAGATCTGTGATCTGTCCTACTATCTCAGATTCTTTCCCTGTGTCCCAGCTTTTACTGCTTCACCTCTCTAAAAGAGCATTCTCTGAAATCTCCAATACCCTCCAAGATGGCTATAATTCCCTTTTCTTTTTGCTTCCTTTTTCTGCTGCCTTCAGCATACTGGAACAGACTCTCTCTCTCTCTCTCTCTCTCTCTCTCTCTCTCTCTCTCTCTCTCTCTCTCTCTCTCTCTCCCCTCCTGGAGAATGGGCACTGTTCTAGGTCCCCTGGGATTCCCAATAAACGTCTGAGGGACTTGAGATGTCCTTATTACCCTACAGGCAGCAGACAGGGAATAGCATGGCCTAGTAAAGATTCCTTGAAATAGCTTCACTTTGGATTTGATGGTATCATTTAGTTCTACTCTAGCACTAGGCTTAAGCTTTCAGGGTTGCCCCCTGAGCTTTCACAGCCAGCCCCAGTGTAAGCCTAAACATTTGTGGCTTCTAATTTGTGGCATATGGCCAAATGGAATACTGAGAAAGATGCTGCTTCATGTAAGATGACCTCATTGATGTAAGCTCTTCCATTAGAATATAAGCATCTTGAGGGCAGAGACTTTGTATCCTCAGTGCTTAACAAGAAGTAATTGCTTAATGTATGTAAATGTAAAATATAAAAACGGACCAGCAGTTTTAATGTCTGCAGTTCACTCATTACTGCATATGGCCTGTTGTCCATATGTGATCTGTTCCAACACACTCTAGTCCTAGTGATGTGTCCCGGTGTTGTGCCTCCTTTTTCATGGAAACACTAATTTCTGGATCAAAGTTAGCTTTTGATACTACTAGGATCTCTAGGTCTTTTTCAGCTCAACTCATGGAGAGTCAGGCATCTCCCTTTCTCTTTTTTTTTTTAGCTTTTATTTATGTAACTTATTTTTCTTCTTTGTGAGATTAAATCTATTTCTGTTGCTTTCAGTTCACTTTTCTATATTACCTAAACCTCCTCGTCCTCCTCCTTCTGCCCCATGCCCTAGTAGGTAATTGACCCATGAAATGCAAAGTTCATGGCCAATCAGAGATTAGCTCGTCCCAGATTCAGATTCAGCAGTGTTTTTTCTTATGTCACAATATTCTATATCTATCCCTCTCCATCCTCCCTCCCCTACCTAAACCAATGATAAGACCTAGCTGGTCTCTGACCCTGAGCTATTGCCTCCTTTCCACAACCACTGCATTTCTGTTAAGGGTCAAGTCTTCCAGGCTACAATCATCTTTGTCTCTTCCCTCTCATTATTCCCTATATCAAATCTGTCCTATCTATTCTTCCTTTTGAAGAACCGTTCTTTGTCTTATAACTTTCTAATGCACTTTTTTTTGGACTGGACTTGTGATTTGTAGTGCTGATGCAATATTCACATTGCACACGACTATAAATATACCTGCATCGTGCTCAATGGCAAAATATAACAGACTGTCCATATAGAAGACAGAAGCAAAACATTTATTCAAACACCAGAAAACCAAATCCGAACACCAGGAAACTGAATCCATAATAGAAATAAAGAAGTTAATAAGCCATAACAACACAGAGAACCACACCATCCCTTAGCCTTCACACAAACCAAACAACTTTTACTCATGAACCTATCTGACTCCCTTGGCCACATGCTCTCCTCCCAATCATCTAGTCTAGCTCTGACTTCCAGCTTCTTGTGGGCTCTGCTCTACCCTTCAGCAAACTCCTCCCACCACAGGCTCCATGTGATTACATTCAGCCTATTAGGGGGCAGAGTTTATTTTCAAATTCCCTTAGGTTTATTAAGAGGCAGGGAAGATCTTCAGATTCCTATTCCCATTACATGATTTCATTAATATATGGAATTTCCAGGTAAGGAAATTACCTCTACCAATGCAAATCAGCACTGAAGCTTGAAATCTTAGAGACTTGTCTAATGAACTTAGCATATATATGGTATGTTTTCATCCTCGTATCCCCAGTCAGTATCTAGCACAGTGCCTTACATGTGGTAGGGAACTTCATGGAACTGGAGAGTTGGAAGGGACCTCAGTAGCCACTTAATCCAGCCCATGTCAAAAAAGGAATCAGTGGATCCCAGGCCTGGAGTCAGGAAGATCTGAGTCAAAATTTGACCTCAGACACTTACTGGCTGTGTGACCCTGGGTAAGTCACTTAACCTCTGTTTACCTCAGTTTCATCAACTGTAAAATGGGGATGATAATAGCACCTACCTCACAAAATTGTTGTGAAAATCAAATAAGGTATTTGTAAAAAAAAAAGTGCTTAGCTCATAATAGCTATTCTGAAAATGCTTATTCCCTTCCCTCTACCCCCTTCACCAGCACATACTATGATAGTTAAACAGTCTTGTAACTCCCCCCACCCCAGGCCCATTTTACTTGTGCCTGGCCCTCGTTGGCTTCTTTGCAACGTCTGCCCTTTGCTCTTGGCTAGGCTCTCTGGGGGTCTAACCCCTCCCTCAGGTGAGATCCCTTCAAGTAGGAGAAGATAACTGTCATGTCCCCCTCCCCTCCCCAGACTCCACTTAAAATAAATGTTCTAATAAATGTTGCAATGAACTGATAGCTCACTACTGAGTCACCCCATCTATTTTTATCCTGCTATTTAAATTGTAAACTTCTTGAGGGAAGGGACCATGTTTTTATCTAAATGTTGTATCTTCCCCAGTGCCTTGCTCATTGTACATGCTTAATACATGTTGGTTTACATAGCTGACATCTCTTTTTATTTTCCCTTCGTCCTCTTCATTCCTACAGCTGCCACCATAGCCCAGGCCCTCATCCCCTCACGCCTGAATTACAATGGCCCATGAGTCTATCTTTCTGCATCCAGCCTCTCCCTTATCCATCCATCCTGCATATCACTGCCAGATTAATATTCTTGAAACCCTATTTTCATCCCATCCTTTCTCTGCTTCAGAGCCTACAATGCTTTCTTATTGCCCAGTGATAAACTATCTCCTGTCTCAACAATATATACATGCGTTGCCAGTTACTGTGGAAACCTTTTTCTTCTAACATTCTTCACTAGGTTGAATGTAAAGGTGAGCTTTAAATGTGGGAGGCCAGGGGTCAAAGGCCAGGTGAGCAAATGACAATCAAAAGGCTTACTAATCACAGATCATATAGAGCTGGAAGGAGCCTTAGAGGCCATACAGTTCATCTCCACACCCCAAACCATCACCTCTATTTTACAGATGAGGAATCTGAGGCAAACAGAGGCTAAGTAACTTTCCCAAGGTCACACAGCTATCAAGGGTCTGAGGCTGGATTTGAACTGAAGTCTTCCTGACTCCAGGCCCAGCACTCTGTACATTCAATCAAAGACAGATATCAGGAGTAGGATATTGCAGGGTCTCTCTCCTAAAAGGTAGAGAGTCCATAAAAACTGTCAGCAAGCAGGTGAGCTTCAGGGACTGAATCATCAGACAAGCTGCATGGGAAAGCAGAGCTATCAAACCTATAGGAACTGAGGGAGCCAGTCAGGCAGGTGGGAAAGTTCACAACAATACAGGCATGAAGGTAGTTTATTAAGCTGACATTAGTCGTCTTTATTCTCCTCTCAGTCTGTTAAGAGCTAATCCCAAGTGAGTCTGGCTAGGAGGCCTACAGGTAAAGCTAAGTAAAAACAGCTGACTGGTAAACAGTGTGGGGGCTGGAAGGAGACACAGATCTCTTGCATAGGAATTTCCCCAATAACGAGATACAAATTACTTTCTGAAACAGACTGTCTTCTAGTTCCCAATCCAAGCTTATATCAGAAATTGTTTTTTAAAAGGGCCAGGATCTCTTCCATATTTAAACCAGAAATGTAATGAGGTCTTTAAGCAGGAGTTTAAAGTGGTTTCATGACACCTTCTCAGTTGTGAGTCACTGATTCAATATTTCCTCAGTATTACTCCGTAGAAGGAACTGTGTTAGACCCTGGGGATAGAAAGATGAAAACTGACATGATTCTTGTTCTCACGGTACTTACGATCTCCTATAAGGAGGATTCTATATGAACACAAATGATTATAATACACGGGAGAATATGGTAGGGGCAAAGGAGAGATCCAAGCAAAACTCCCTAGGAAAATTTGAGGAGGGAGAGTGGAAAGATACCTTAGGGAGATAGCACCTGAGCTGAACCTTGAAGAAAGAGAAGGATTTCAATAGAGAAAGATAAAGAGGAAATACATTCCAGGAACTGTTGATAGCTTGTGTGAATATGTCTAAGAGATGGAAAGTTGAAATTGGGAAATAGCTAGCTGGTGGTTCAGTTTTGCTAGAGGGTAAAGCATATGAAGGGGGAGTACTATGAAATAAGGCTGGAAGGATAGTTTGAAGCTACACTATGTAGGGTCTTAAATGCCACTTTGTATTTTATACTATAGACCATAAGGAACTAGTGAGGGGTTTTAATCAGGGAGTGATATGGGAAGACTTGTGTATTAGAATATTATTTTGATCACTCTCAGCATATTAGGGCTGAGACCACATGTAGAAGACTCTTTTGGTAGCTGTATGATAGCTGAATTGGAGAGGGCAGGGACTGGAGTCAGGGAAATCAGTTAAGAGTCTATTACCATAGTCCTAGGGAAAAGAGATGAGGGGGTCTGATCTGTGAATATGAATGGAGAAAAAGGGGCAGGGATCATGGGTATTGTGGAGTCATTCTGCCTGATCTTTATATGGCCATGTATCCCCAAGATGTTGGTTGTACGCTTTATTATAGACTTATGGACATGGATAAGAGTTATACAGGATGAATGGGCATGAATGGTTTGGAATCTGCATTTCTGGAGGGAATACCCATATCAGTAAGATTACAGATCACAGATCCATTTGAGTATTTGAATATGAAATAATATGTTTTGTTTTGCTTGTCTATTGAATTCCAAAACTGTTAGAGCCACCCCACCTTCCTTTGTGTTAGCCCACTCCAAGGGGTTATGTGAGCATAGAAAACTGACCAGGTGCAAAGCCATATAAGAAGATGGGGACTCATTATTGTCAGATTATTGTCATATATATGTATGTGAAGTATATGCTAAGCCTGCAAGGCTGGCCATGGGTCTCCCTCCCTCCTTAGCTTTCTCAGGTAATCCCTTCTGAACCACAAGGCATAGACCTCAAAATGAGGTGAGCCTTCTAAATCTTCATTAAAACAATGGAAAGCCCAAATCAGAGATGTGGAAGAGAGGTTCACTGATAGCATCCAGAAAGTGTATAGCACATCCTTCAGTAAATACAAGTTGCACATTGGGTTTTTCTTACACTTTAAGAGGAATGGAACTATAAAACAGTCTCAATAATAGAAAACAGTCCTGAGAAACGTATCACTTCTGAACATGTTAGCATCTAACCTACTCCACAATGCCTTAAAACAGAGTAGATTTTTGATAAATGTTTATTAAATTGAACTGAAATATTAGGGCTGGCTAGAAGATTATGTTAGTTATCTGCATAGAGGTGATACTTCAGACCATAAGAATGGAGCCACATTATTGTCCTCAACAAATATTTACTATGTGTAGGTCACTGTGCTGAGTTCTAGAGTTACAGAGAAGTATAAGGGACAAGAAAAGATCCAGTGCCTATAGAGGCTAACTTTCAGAATGCTGGATAGAAACACACAGAACTTATGAGATGTGTCAGCACTCTTGGAAGGAATAGCACCAAGTCACTCACAGCCAAAGCTGCATTGCACCATCATTATAGGGATAAGGGGGTGGCAAATTGTGGAGGATTTGAGTAGAAGAAAGAATGTACCTCACTGCTGGTAGTTAGAGACCAGTCACAATTGTGGAACTTTGTAGGCAGTTTTAACTGCCTTTGGAAGAATACTCAAGAGTTAGATGAGCCTTTGTGGTTCAGGAAGGGTAAGGTTACATTGTCAGGATCCCTAGGAGACTTCACTGATTCAGGTTTATCTCTCCATCTCTAGGATACCAACCCTCAGGAAAGTGACCAGGAGAGCTGTGTGTGTGTGTGTGTGTGTTCATTTCCTCTCCCCCAGGGTGTATTGTGTTCCTTGACTTTACTTGATACCTCCCCACAGAATATGGCTCTGGAAGGGTATACCTATCTAAAGGGAACTGGATAGGTAAAGGGGGTTGGTGTGGGAAACATGAAATAGCAATGTATATTTCTCTGGTGAGGAAATACAGGAATCAGAGTACAAAAGATGGAGAGCATTTGGGCACGAATCAACAGGGATAGAAACAGAAGTTATATTCTCATTAGTGTATATTACAGACCCAGGGGAAGAGGGAATATGTGAGGGGTTTAGGAAACAGCATGAAAGAGTGATAGAATAGATATGGAAAACTTCAATTATCCAGGCATCTGCTGTAACTCTCTCTCTCTCTCTCTCTGCATCAAGCTAATAGTTTCTTTACTTGCCTAATGATAATTTCATTCTTCAAAGGCGGAGGCACCGATGAGAGGACTTGCTATTCTGCATTTTATTCTCTTCAATAAGAAGGGATTGGTCGGAAATGATGGGAACCTTGGTGGGGAAAGTGACCACCCAATCTTAGAATGTGTGACTGAGAAGGAAAGGAAAATAGTTTGATATGAACCCTAGATTTTAAAACTGGTTTTAAATGGTTCAGATAAAGCGTAAGTGGGATATCATGGGCTAATATTTTCTAGAAGTCAGTCCAGGAGTGATGAGAGACTCTCAAGAAGGAAATTCTTAAGACACAAAGAGAAACAATTCTGAACAGGAAGAGAAGAGACAGTTGTCTAAGAAGATGAGTATGACTGTGTAGGAAACTTGTGAGGAAACAAACATTGGGAAATCCATGCTGGTTGATAATCCTCCAAGTAATTAATAAATTAATCTGTGTTTCTAATAGACTTGCTTTCTAAACACAATGCAAAATTCAATAGGGGGGAACCTGAGACCTCAAGGCCACATGTGACCCTCTAGGTCCTCCAATGTGGCTCTGACTGAATCCAATGTACCACACTTGAGGGCCTAGAGGGTCACATGTGGCCTTGAGACCAAAGGTTCCTCACCCCTGGCTCAGTTTATTTTATTCAACACTATGTGTCCAAGGAAATGTCAAATGCACCCGTTTGCTTCAATATGCTCTCACACTGGTACTTCTAAGTTCCTAGAGAAGGACCACTACAAACATGGTTATACTCCAATTCTCTAAGGGTTATAGGTAGTGGAGTATATAACATAGTTGGTGCTTTAGGTAGAGTTGGAGTTGGAGTCAGGAAGATCTAGATTCAACTCCTGCCTCAGATACTTACAAGTTGTATGACCCTGAACAAATCACATCTCTCAGCCTCAGTTTCCTTAACTGTAAAATGGGGGTCACTGTAGTGTCCCCCTCCCATGGTTTATTGTGAGTATAAAATTAGATAATACTTGTAAAACACTTTGTAAACTTTAAAGTGCCATATAAATGCCAGCTATATAAATAATCCTGTTGTGAGGGAATATATTCCCTCTACCCACTACTTTAGCATTAATCCATTTCTAAAACTTTCTATTCACAATAATGACACTTTCAGATCTTAAACACAGTCATTTACTTAATAAACCAAAGGAAATATCATAGGTTGCCAGTCATGTATTCAAGCAAAGGCACAAATCATAAATATAACATAATCTACACAGAAACCTGGCCCATCCTCTCCTACCACAGAGCCCAATAGCTTAGGAAAAGTGAGTATATACAGGAAGCTTCCAGGCAGGCCTACGAAAGAGGAAAATACATGCTCACAGTAACTCAAAACCCTGGAACTATCAACTTCAGTGTCTTCTCTCTGTCTCAGGAGCTATCAAAGTTCCTCGATGAACTGATCTTCTGTATGGATTCGCTGTATCCATAGCTAAGCCGGGTTGATATGCCCATTCTTGGTAAACACATCAACTAGTTAAACCCCCGAGTGACTTCTATAATTCTCTGCCTCCGATCCGTTCCTCAGCTCAGCTAGACTTCCTGCTTAACAGCAACTGTAGAATCTATTATTTCCATGTTTGAAGTTAGCAAAAATCATACTGAATTCTGTCCCTTCACGTCTCTCTCTCTCTCTCTCTCTCTCTCTCTCTCTCTCTGTCTCTGTCTCTCTGTCTCTCTGTCTCTCTCTCTCTGTCTCTCTCTCTCTCTCTCTGTCTCTCTCTCTTCTGGTTCAGACTGTAATCAGATAAATTATATTTGTCCCATAATCATACTGCCATTTTGTTACCCAAATCTCCCTTGTCTATAACAGTACCCCATGTGTTTGCCTTAGAACTCTCTGGCACCCTGAACCCACAGCAACTGTCTTTCAGACTTGGAATTTCTCTTAGAATTCTGAGCAGACACTTCATTCAGCAAAAAAACAAAAAACAAAAATCCTTAAAGAGACAGTAGATTCCATTGACAGACTAGTTCCATGCTTTCTTATAGACAATTTCCCATGTTTGAAACACACTCTGCCACTTCCTCTTAGAATCCTTACTTTCATTCAAGGATCAATTTAGGTGCCTCTTATGAGAAGTCTTTCCCCAATCTCTCTCTCCTCAAATCATCTCATATTAATTTATCAATTTACATGTGTAGCAGTGATGTCAATGGTGTGGTCCTGTATGGGTGAGAAGAATTCACTCTTACTAGATCCCCACTCCTATGCAGGCTGGGCTACTCCTCCTAATCATTCCCTCAGCTATTCCCTTCAGGTGAGTAGCTGTTCTTTCAAACCGGGATTAGAGAAACAATGGGAAAGAAACTGGTGAAGGGCCCACCTTGATTTATCAGTCCACCTAGTCTCAGTCATATTGACAATCCTCCAGTCATACTGCTGATTCATTAATTCATTGTTGCTGATACCTCTAGGTACACACCCCAGGGGTTTAATAAATCCACAGATGGCAGATTCATAATGAGTTATTTAAGAGTTGTTGGGAATATCTAGGAGACGGGCACATACATCTAGTCTTTGAGAATGATAGGCCTTTTCCTCATCTATAAAATGAGGGGATTAGACTAGATCTGGGGCTCTTTATTTTTTCCCAAACGCTTTATTAACCTCTGGTTTATATCATTCATTTCTGCTAGATTTTGAGTTACAAATTTTCTCCCCATTTTCCTCCTACCCACCACCCCAAAATAGCAGTCCCACAGGATATCCCCTCCTCCAACCTGCCCTCTCCCATGTCTTCTCCCATACCCCCTTTGACTTTCCCAGTAGGGCATGGTTGATCTCTATGTCCCAGTGCCTGTATATCTTATTTCCCAATTACACGTAAAATAGTATTAATAATATATATGTATATGTATGTATGTATGTATGTATATATATATATATATATATATATATATTAAACACTTGATTTTAAAACTTTGAATTCCAGATTCATTCCCTTCCTACTTTGTCACCCACCCTTACTGAGAAGATAAGCAATTCAGTATAGGTTGTACATGTGTAGCTAATGCAAAACATTACCATAGTAGATATATTGTAAAAGACTGACTATATTTCCCTCCATCCTATCCCACCTCCCACTTGTTCTATTCTCTACTTTGATCCTGTCCCTTTTCAAAAGTGGGTGCTTCCAACTTCCCTCCCCCTAAGCCTGCCCTCCCTTCCATCATTCCCCCTCTTATCCCCTTCCCCCCTACTCTCATGTAGGGTGAGATACCCTATTTAGTGTGCATGTAATTCCCTTCCTGAGCCAAATTCAATGAGAATAAGGTTGACCCATTCCCTTTTGCCTTCCTGTTTTTCCCCTCCATTGTAACCATTTTCCCTTGCCTCTTCTATATGAGATAGTTTACCCCATTCTGTCTGTCTCCATCTCCTCTCATTATATTCCTCTCTCACCTCTTAATTTCACCTTTTAAGTATCATCCCTTCCTATTAAATTGGTCCTGTACCCTCTATCTATGTATACTCATAAACATATATACACACATTCATATATATATATATATACATATATATATATATATTCATATGGTCATATACCCTTTGATATAGATACACACACACATTTCTATTCCCTTCAACTATTTTCATACTGAGAAAAGTTTCATCAGTTACAATTATCATTTTTCCATGTAGTAATGTTAATAGCTCAACTTTGATAAGTTCTTTATGATTTCTTTTCCCTGTTTACCTTCTCATGCTTCTCTTGCTTCTTGTATCTGAATGTCAAATTTTCTATTCAACTCTGGTTTTTTCATCAAGAATACTTGAAAGTCCTCTATTCCACTGAATGACCGTATTTTCCCCTGAAACATGATACTCAGTTTTGCTGGGTAGGTGATTCTTGGTTTTAATCCCAGCTCCTTTGACCTCCGGAATATCATATTCCAAGCCCTTCAGTTCCTCAGTGTAGAAGCTGCCAGATCCTGTGTTATCCTGATTGTGTTTCCACAATGTTCAAATTGGTTCTTCCTGGCTGCTTGTAATATTCTCTCCTTGATCTGGGAATTTCAGAACCTGGCTATAATATTCCTAGGAGTTTTCTTTTTCAGATCTTTTTCAGGAGGTGATCAGTGGATTCTTTCAACCTCTATTTTTCCCTCTGGTTCTAAAACATCAGGGCAATTTTCCTTGAGAATTTCTTGGATGATTTCTAGGTTCTTTCTTTGATCATGGCTTTCAGGTAGTCTAATAATTTTTAGATTATCTCTCCTGGATCTATTTTCCAGGTCAGTGGTTTTTCCAATGAGATATTTCACATTGCCTTCTATTCTTTCATTTGTTTGGATCTGTTTAACAGCATCTTGATTTCTCATAAAGTCACTAGCTTCCATTTGCTCCAATCTAATTCTGAAGGAAGGATTCTCCTCAGTGAGCTTTTGAGATTCTTTTTCTATCTGGCAAATTCAGCTTTTTAAGGCATTCTTCTCCTCATTGCTTTTTTGAGCCTCTTTTGCCATTTGAGTTAGTCTATTTTTAAAGTTATTTTCTTCAGTCAGATTGTTGACTCTTATTTCATAATTTTCTTGCATCATTCTCATTTCTCTTCCCAATTTTTCCTCCACTTCTCTTATCTGCTTCTTAAGGTTCTCTGTGGCCTGTAACCTTAGTTCATATTTTTCTTGGAAGCTTTTGGTGCAGAAGTCCTGAATTTGTTGTTTTCCTCCCACTCCACGCTTTGATCCTTTTTGTCCCCCAAATAGGAGTCTAATGTTGGAATCTTCTGTTTGGTTTTCTTCCTTTGCCTGGTCATATCGCCACTCAATCACTTGACCCCTGGGTTTTCTGCCACCAGACAGGGGAGCTTCCCTCCCAAACGCTGGAGTTTTCTCAGCTGCCAAAGGTATTAGTTGAGTGCCCTCTCTGAAGCCTCCACACGCTCTGACAAGCTGGTCACACACCCCAGGACCTCCACCCTAGACCACAATCTAGATCCACGCAGGTTAAAGCAAGAGCAGTTACCCCTGAGACTGGTTGCTTGGTTTCCCTACAATCTGCAGGCCAGGGGCTAAAGCTGTCTTGTGGCTGCAGCAGCATGGCCTTGGCTTCTCAGAGGCTTCTTGCCTTAGGAGCAAAAGCTGAGGTGCTCCCAAATACTGGATCTCAAAGTCCACACTGCACTGACCTCTCACTGTGTTCTTAGCATATATGTGTTGATAATTCTGGAAACCATCACAGCTGCTGGTGATCTCGAGTCCCTCCAGCCAGTGGTTGGTCAGGCCTGCCCTGGGGCTAAAACCTGTGGCTGTTGGGGGAGAGTGGGATGGGGTGAGGAGAGGGGCTGGGGTTGGCTCCCAGAGCACTGTACTGGCCTATTCCTGACAGCCTGCCAGGCTGTCCTCAGCAGGAGGTTAGCTTCTCTGTATCATTTTGTGGGTCCTGTAGCTCCAAAGTTTGTTCAGAGTCACCTTTTACATGAATTGGGGGAGGTGGAAGCTGGAGCCCCACAGAAGTCCTGTTTCTACTCCATCTTGACTCCACCCTCCCTAGATCTGGGGCTCTTAACCTTCGTGTGCCATGGACCCTTTTGTCAGTCTATTGAGCCCTATGGACTTCTTCTTCTCAGGAGGATGTTTTTAAATGTATAAAACAAAATAAGTAGAATTGTTTTTAAAAAGTTAATTATAATGTTATAGTTATATATATTTATCAGAATATTTTTAAAAACCAAACTCACAGATCCCAGATTAAGAACCCTTGGTCTAGAGAGAATTCCTAACACATGTTTTCTTTTTCTCTTCTTGGTGATGTTGTTAAAAAAAAGAAAAGAAAAGATCAATAACTTTCTTATAACTCTGAGCCCCCAGCCAGGAAATCATTCTATCAAAATACCACATTTGTGAATCTCTCTTTCTCCCTCTTGCCTTATATTCCCTCTTTGCTGAATTTGAGCAAGAATAAAACATTATCAACAATTTAATGGTTAGCCATGTTTATCACATGAAAAATACAATTTAAATAGAAAGAGAAATAAATTGTTTAGAGATAGAGATATGTTTTAGCAAAGAGGCACAAACACTTTTGGGAGAGAGGGAGGCAAAGGAAAAAAAAAAACATTTGAGGAAGTCACCTCTGTGGACTTGTGGGTCTATAGTCAGAGCGAAGACAGAGATTGAGTTTTGGAAATATTTTTATCAGCTATATTTATCAGCTACCATTTGCACACACACCGCTCCAATTCTAGAATTCAGTGCTTTGCATTTCTCTAATGACCTGCTTCCTTCTTTAGCTTCTGTTCTCCTGTCTCCTCCTTCTCTGCATTTTAGGTAGTTCATGGTCCTGTCCTGCTTCCATGGTTGGAAGTCATTTTCAGCCCACAATCCTTTAGCCAGGTAGTCAGATTTATCAGTAATATCTTTCCCCTTTGTCCAAGAGTTAGAGCAAATTCCCTGGTCTGAGGTAGGAAGATCAAGAAAAGGCAAAACTCTTAAAGATCTCTGCCTGAAAAACAGTAGGCATTTTTCTACACTCTTCTGATCTGATATCCTTAGCAATGGCAAGACAACATTACCTATTACATTTCCTCTGATAAAATCCCACCACCCTTGAGAGGAGGGACTGTTTACTTCTTTTGGTCTTGTATCCCTAGGATCTAGCATAGTTTCCAACACACAGTAGATACTTCAATTCATTTCAGTATTTATTAAATGCCTACTATGTGCAAGGCACTTTTCCAGATGCTGGCATGCAAAGACAAAAATGAAGTTCTCTGCCTTCAAGAAGCTTACATTCTAGGGCAGCTAGGTGGTGAGAACCCACCCTGGAGTCAGGAGGTCCTGAGTTCAAATCCAGCCTCAGACACCTAACACTTATTAACCATGTGATCTTGGGCAAGTCACTTAATCCCAATTGCCCTACTTTCCCCCAAACAACAACAACAACAAGTTTACATTCTTAAATTGAATTTTATTAAAGGAGGGTGTGGTTTAGAGGAAGATAATCCTCTATAAACATTATAAACAAGTATAGGCATAGAATGCAGTCTAGTCAGTTTAGAAATGCTTTAGAGATTTTCTCAGCTCTGGGTCTCTCCTGCCACAGTCTTCTGGCTAATTGAGATGTCTCATATTCTGAGTTATACCTTGTTTTACTCACAAAGCTAGAGTTATCCCTCTAAGCTTCTCTGGTACCTAAGAAAACAAAGTCCTTAATTTGATTCACCAGGCCCTTTCCTTGGGTTCAGGCTAGACTCTGGGTAGCTCTCTTCACCATGTCAAATGGTATCTTTTCCCCTAGCATCTCTGCCAGAATTTCTCCCTTCACTTTCTACGTCTCTTAGTTAACCTGGTCCCTGTCTGACTGATCCTTCTTCTTTCTGGTTATTCATTGTTCTCCATTCTACTACTACCTTGGTTCAACCAAAAATAATACATTCAGAACAAGGATGGAGTTCTCCATCACATTCTGAGCCAACTCTTCCCTCCTTTCCTCCTTCCCTCCTGTCCTTCATTCTTTCTTTCTCTTCCTTATCCCCCTCCCACCTTCCTTCCCCTCTTTCTTTGTCCTTTCTCTTTTCCTCCCTCCCCTTTTCCTCCTTCCTTTCCCTATTCCCCTTCTTCCTTTCTTCCTTCCATCTCTACCTTACTCTATCCTTCTTTCCTTCCTATTTTGCCTGTTTCTCTTGGGATAGTTGCGAGCTCCTTGAGAGTAGGGGCTGTCTTTTACCTTCCTTTGAATTTCCATCACTTAGCACAGTGCTTGGCACACAGTAGGCACTTGATAAATATTTATTGACTGACTGGCAGTGGACAGAACGCTAGACTTAGAATTTAGAATCTTCATATCCTGCCTCTGACAATTATTAGCTGTGTGACCCTGGGCAAGTCACTTATACTTTTTGTTCTCTTTGTCAACCTGGATAGTAATAGCATCTACCTCACAGAATTGTTGTGAGCTTTAAATAAGAGCACATATATAAAGTAACCTTGAAGTGCTGTACAAATACAAAGTATTACATTTCTCTCCCTTTCTCTCTCCTCCTTCTTCTTTTCCTTCCTTTTCTGAGTACCTGAAATGTGTAACACAGTACCGTGCCAGTGGGGAATACAAAGGCGAATGAACTTGGAAGTTCCTCAAAGAAGAGACCCTGTCTAAATCTTTTGTATCTGCCTCATACCAGGTAACAAATGTGTGCTCTGGGGTGTTTTATTACAGGTTTGAAAAGACTGGGGAAATTGTATTATCTATTTTTATAAAATGTTTCTTTTTCTGTCTCTTTACTGGGAGTGGGTGGGAATGGTTATTTTTTCAAGGAGGTAGAGATTAGTAAGAACTGAATTCCAAAAGATTTCTTCTTTCTTTTCTCCCAGGCCCAGGAGTCAGGGGGCAAGTCTGGGAGTGCCCTTTGACCTCAAGTATCCAAGATGAAGTAGAGAATAGCCCGTTTAGCACTTTATTGATCTGTTGTGCTTCTGGGTAACTGATAAAAGGGGCTGGACTTTGGCTTTCCTGGAAGGAGGGGGAGCCAGCCTGCCTGGGAGGTTTGAAAAATAAAGGGTCTTTCTCATTTCGAACCACTGTACAATAGTGGAGCGGGATCCAGAGTCTAGAGAATCTTGATGTCTGAAGGACTAAGGCTTGAAAGGTAAAGGTTAGACAAAATTATCCTAAGCCATTCAATTTAGTTCCAGAAACATTTATTAAGTTTCTATGACAATGAAAAATAGTCTCTGCCCTCAGGAAGATTACATTCTACTGGGGGGCAATCAGACGTTTAAATAGATAGATATATATGTGATCATTTGAGAAGAAGACACGCTAAGAACTCTGTAGGCATCAGAAAATGCTCACCATAGGAGAGGGCACATGAGCTCAGAGCTGAAGGAAATTAGGAATTCTCAAAGACCCTAGTAGTAATGAAGGATTACATTTTAAGCATGGGGGACAATCTATGCAAATACATATGTGCTCTTTATAGGTTGGGGTGCAGAGATTCTGCTATCAGCCTCTGCTTTTTATTCCCTCAAGATTCACATCTATCTCTCCTACTGAAATAAACTATGGACCCCTGGTTCTACCCACCCACCCTTCAGCCTTTCCATCTATCCTGCAGCTGAATTTTTTTAATGTATTAACTCCCCCAATGAGAGTGTAAACTACTTGAGAGCAGAGATAGTCTGTCTGGCTTGTTTTCTGTTTTTTTATATTCAAAATTTAGCACAGGGCTTGACCCACAATAAAAACTTAATAAATACTTTTAAAAATCAATCACATATTCATTTCTGATTACCTTAAGCCCACTGAATTAATTCTGAATTTATGTACTCTTTCCCCTTATAAACAGGGAAAGACCCTGTCAAATAGTAGAAAGAACTCTTGATTAGAAGTCAAAGGAATTGGGTTTAATCTTGCCATATACTATATGACCTTGGATAGGTCACTTGCATCTCTGGGCCTTTATAAAGTGAGGAAGCTGAGCCAAGAGGTTTTTGTAATCCTTTTCAACTCTAATAAATCGATAAACAATTGAAAAAAATTCGAGTTCTATGATTCTCCACTACTTGTAAGAGACATCTTTGGTTTTCAGCAGGTGCTTCCCTCCCAGACTCCAGGCTGTGTTCCTTTCCTTCCATTCTGCGTGTAGTTACTTCTCCTTCCCAGTGAATAAAACATTAAAAGCGGCTGTGTTTCTGGTGTCCTCTTTTATCAGCTCTCCCTCATCATCTATTAGGAAGAAACATTTCCTCTTATCTTTCTCGTGTTCCTAGTGTATTTTAAAGAATGTTTTTCTATTTCCTTTTATGTGTTTTGCTGGTTGCATCTCATTTCTTTCTTTGATTTTTCTCTTCCTACTCCTACATACATTTTGGCTCTTCCTCTGTGAGTATTTTTTTAAATTGGAAATCCAGCCTAACTTCCCATCTCCGGCTTTCTGGTAGGTGGACTGGCTCCTTATGCAGTTCTGTGTTTAGCCAATGAGATTTCCTGGTCACTTATTACCCTTCTTCATTTTATGGGCTTTTTTTATGCTCTTAATAATGACCTTGATTCATTGGCCCTGTGAGATCAGGATATCTAAAGCCTGGACCAGTACTAGAATTTTGCTACCAGGTATAAAATGAATCATTACACAGCTTGTCTTCTTGCCTCCCAGTTGGTCACAGCTGCTCTTCTTTCAGGGCAGTGGGAAGAGCAGAGAACACTGCCATCAGGATGGGGGATGCCTAGTGACACAGTAAAAAAAAAAAGGACACTAGACTTAGTATCAAAAGACCTGAGTTCAAATCCTGTCTTTGTGACTTAATATTGGGCAAGTCACTTTATCACGCCTGGAATCAGTTTCTTCATCTGTAAAATGAAAGAAGAGATGGTTTTAAAATTCCCTTTTAGTTCTAAATCCCATGATTCCTAAGGGCTCTATTTCCTATGTATAAATAAATGAACCATAGTGTCCTCGATGGTTGAATTATAAGCTCAGGGCACTCAAAGGACCTGATCCATGTTTGGTTAGCAAAGAACATTTACTAAGCACCTACTATATGCCAGATGCTTTGTCATGTACTGGAGATGCAAAGATGTGTTGAAATGTTTTAAAGACAAAAGAAGGCAAAGAGAGGCAAAACAAAACAAAACAAAACAAAAACCAACCCAAAAAACAAAACAAAACTCAACCAACTAAACAAACAAACAAACAACAACAACAACAACAACAACAAAAATAAATGTGCTCAGAGAGCTCACATTTTAATAGGAGAGACAATACACAAATCATGCCCATAGGATTGGCAATCTCAGAGTGAAGGAATTAGCCTGGAAGATCACATTCCAGCTACCCAGCTTTTGTGAGCCCAACGTCACATATGACATCGCAGTCACTTAAGGGAGTATCTTTTGCCCAGCACTACCTGTGCCTGGTCTTCTGTTTAAATATTATTTCCATTTCCTTCAGAAAGCAATTGGGGGCAACCTCACTAGATTAGTAGCTGGCACATTAATATAATATATTATAATATATATGATATATAATATAAAATGTTATATATTATAATGTATCATATATAATATATTATAATGATATTAATGGAGATTCAGGGACCTTAGAGATTATCTAGCTTGACCTTTTTTCTTTAAAACAAAGACTTTGAGGAGTGTGGTGACCTACCCAAGATCACATAGGTAGAAAGTAGGAGAATCAAGCTTCTCTCTGATTCCAAATCCAGGCATAAAGACTGGTTGGAGGTAGGAAACAGGAATTTCTCCCTCCAGATTCTATGGAATAGTTCTGAAGTATAAGGAGAGGATTAGGGAAATTGCCTCCTAAAGGAATTTCTAATTCTACTAGATTCTTCTGTTATCTGAATATACTGCTTCCCCATCAGGTTTTCCAATTAAATTGAATTGAACAAAATTCAACTCAGCACACATTTATCAAGCACAAACTATGCGTAAAACTCTTATGCTGAGTAATGACAATATAGCTAGCATTTATATAGCACTTTTCAAATATTATTTTATTTAATTCTTACAATAACTCTGAGAAATGGGTGCTATTATTATCCCTGTTTTATAGATAAGGGAAACTGAGGCTGAGAGAGGATAACTGACTTGCTATCACACAGATAGGAAATGTCTGAGGCTGGATTTGAACTCAGGTCTTCTGGATCGTAGATTTAGTGCCTGCTGGTAGTAGTTCCTTTCTTCAATTTTTCAGTAGAGCCACTGTCACTTGATTGAAATGGATATTCTCTCCAAAGATGCCACTCTTCACTCTGCAAGATGAAATCAATTCTGACACTTGTGCTTCCTCAGCACTCTCTGCTCCTAGGGTCCTTCCCTTCCTCTGGTTGGAGGGAGAGAGAGAGAGAGAGAGAGAGAGAGAGAGAGAGAGAGAGAGAGAGAGAGGGAGGGAGGGAGGGAAGGGGGAGGTGCAGTGGATACTTGGGTGCTCCTCCAAATCTTGTAGCATTTAAGGGGAGCACCCAGGGAATTCTCCTGATCATTTCCTGAACCTCATCATCTCTAGAAACTGATTACTCTACAAAATGAAATCAGCTTCTAAACTCATACCTCCTCAGACCATTTCCCATCATGTTCCTTTCTTGGTAACTTCCATCCCCTCCCCCTCCCCCTTTCAGCATATTTTGTCTCCCCCATTAGATTATAAGCTCCTTGAGGACAGGACATCCTATGCCTTTCTTTTAATTCCCAGCTCTTAGCACAGTTCCTGGCACATAATAGTCACTTAAGTGTTTATTGACTGACTCACAGCCCATCCAAACCTTCTCATCCTTTGACTCTTGCCCATATCCTCCCATAAATCCTACATAAGAGTAAGGGAATACAGACTTGCAGCCCAGTACCACGGACAGAGCCAACATCTAACTCTGGAGTAAGATATCCTGGGTTCAAATTCCGCTCTGATATATAATTGCTTGTCTGACCTTGAGTGAATCGCTTAATCACCCCAGACCTTGGTTTTTTCATCTTTTAAGTGAGGAAACTGGACAAGATGGTCTCTCAGGTTCTTTCTGATCCTCTGAACCTGACATGTTGGGGGCCTTCTTCTAGGTCTTTTCAAAGCAAATAGTCTGTCTATTAACCTTCATTCTCACCCCCATCTCCTTTATTCATGATATGGTATTAGGTGGTTTTTTAAAAATACAACTCAAGTATAAGTCATAGTTGGTCATTTTTGAGAGATGTTGTGTAATCTCATTTATATAGGAAACTCCCTCTACCCACACATATCACCACTTTCATTGCAACTGAGAGGTTGAGTGCCACACCCAGTCTAACAGCCAGTATGTGTAAGAAGCAGGACTTGAATCCAGGCCTTTCTGACTGAATTCTGTTGAGCCCCATGAGATCACAGCTGCCTCTGATAATATGCTGTTTCATACTTATAAGTCTCTCCATTGCCTCTTGGGTGATCTGTAGTTTTGACCAATATGAGATTCTGGTATTTTATAATTTGTAAGCATATGACATCATGGGAAGAATTTTTTTTGTGGGGGGAGCCTGGACCTATAACTTCATGAATATGTTGATGATATGCAAAACCCTACTATGGATTCATGCAGACAACTCATCTCAAACTCGTATTTGGAGAGAGTTGCCTGTGGGCACTCAGAGGTTATGACTAGCCTGTGGTCACTCAACTAATTAGTATGTATCAGAGGCAGGGCTTATATACCCAAGTCTTCCTAACTCCAGGGCTAGCTGGGGCCCTTTATCCACTGTATCATTCTGTCTCTCCACAGGGGAAAACACACCAAAAGCCTAATATTAAAAAGATGGGATCTAATGATGGTCCCGGAGAACAGAATGAAATATCTCTCTCCTTATGGCAGAAAATTAGAGAGTTACCAGAGCAGAATGTTGTATACATTTTCAGATATGAGCACTGTGTCAAGTACTTTTGCCCGTTTTTCTTTTTACAAAGGAGGGTCCACTTTGGAATGAAGGAAGATGAAATAACTGCGATATAATAACAAAATGCATTAACAACATTTTTAAATGAAAGAAATGGGGTTTAGACTGAAGTAGCTTGGGGTTATTGGAAGCACTGCACAATTTCCTCAAAATAGAAATGAGCTTTTTAAGTAAACTGAAGTCAACATTCTAAAAGTTAATTTCTAAAAATTAATTTTTCTTTTGTTTCTTTTCTTCCTTCATCTACAAAATCTTAACCCATTTCACAAATGCCATACTTCACAAGGTCACAATTTCCAAGGTTACTTTCTTCCTCAAAAGTTCTCCCTCTTAGATCTGTGACCATCATATCGGAACACACTCACTTGGTTGAACTTTTACCTTCTCTACCAAGAAATTGCCACTGATGTAGTCTGAGGTTGCTGAGTTGTATGTGACTATAGACTTTGGCCCTTTCACTTTATGTGTGTACATATTGTCTCTCCTGGTAGACTGTAAACTTCTGTAGTCAGGAACCATCTGTACCTATATCAGGAATGTTTGTATCTGACACAGCCTTGAGTACAGTGCTGAGAACAAATAATGAATGTTGGCAAGTGCTTGCAACTTAGGCTCTAAGAATATTAGAACAAAAATGACTTTGATAATCATGTAGTCCAATATCTCTTATCTTATAAATGAGAAAATGACAGCTTTGAGGGGTTAAGTGACTGGCCCAATGTAATAGAGCTAGTATATAGTTAGTATTGATTGATTGAGATTCCTTGCTTTGTTGGTTTTCCAAATGATTCTGTGATTCTATGTTCATGTGTTATAAGCCCACAGCTCAATGAAGGTAACTGAGTCAAGCAGGAGGATGCTCAGTAGACTTCTCTCATGACTTTGACAGAACATCAGGGCCAGGTGGCCATAGGGAATGCAAACAGCCACATTAAAAAGATGAAAGCCTTGGGGAATTAGGTTGAGTCCAACATATGGTTGAATACCTGTCACTCCTTTCATGTTGCTTTCTTAATCTAGCAATGACTTCCTGGTCCTGACCCTCTGTTTAAACAACTTGCCTTCCCAGTCAAATTAGCTTCTTTTAAAAAATTAATTAATTAATTTTTAGTTTTCAACATTCATTTCCATAAGATTTTGAGTTTTGAATTTTCTCCTCTGCCCTCTCCTTCCCCCTCCCCAAGATAACATGCAATCTGACATAGGTTCTACTTATATATTCATATTAAACATATTTTCACATTAGTTATGATATAAAGAAGAATTAGAACCAATGGGAGGAATCATGAGAAAGAAGAAACAAAACAAAACAACAAAAGAAAAGGAGGGCAAATAGTGTGCTTCCATCTGTATTCAGACTCCTAAGTTCTTTCTCTGGATGTGGATAGCATTTTCTATCATGAGTCTTTTGGAGTTGTCTTAGATTCAAATTGGCTTCTTATATGTTGATTCTCTGGCACAAAGTGGTCTGTCTTTTTGGTATATACTTGCTTTCCTGACCCTCCACCTCCTTGGTGCCCCTTATATGGACATTCTTCTCTCCCATTCAGTTTGTTTATCATTGGCATATGTTGAGTCTGCCTTGGGTGGAATGTGGCAAAGCCCACCATCACCATTCAGTCCTGTGCCTTGGCAATTTTAGAGAGCTTCTCCAAAAAGTCCATCCTGACCTCCTTTTCTTAGTAATGATCATGAAATTTGCTTCCTTCTTTTTCTGCCTTTCAGCTTAACCCAATGACTTCTTATATAGTACTCCCTTCTTTACATTTAAGACCAGGTCCCCTCCCTTTCCCATTCAGTTTCTCCTTCCCAAATGGAATTATTTACTTCTACTCCTATAGGCTAGCCTAGCTAGAGAGAGCTATTTCACTATATCTCAGTTGTGCAAATCAAATCACATGCCCAGCCATAGTCTTCTAATGGAAAAACTGCTTTGGCAGAATGCAGCAGGGAGACCAGGAACCTTGATGTCAGCAGAAAGACACCCATTACCTCCCTCCCCAGTCCTTTACCCTGAATAGAAGATATGCATCCCCTTTCCAAGGCATTAAATCTTTTCCACACTCCTATTTATCGCCACAGCAGAATCAGCCCTGATTCTTCCCCACGTGTATATCAGAACTGTCCTGCCAGTTTGACCCTGGGAAGGATATTTTGTTGGCCCAGGTGCAAGCCTGAGAGTCTTAAACCAATGGAAAGCCAAATAATGCTACATTGTCTGACTCTCCTGCTATCCCCACTGTTCCTTCCTTTCTAGTGTTACATGGGGATCTTCCTAGTTGGGAAAAAATGTTTCCATATCCCAGTGAGAAGCAGAAGGTCCTCTTCCCCTGGGCCTGTTATCCACAGCCGCACCGCCTGACCTGCCACTCCTTTGTGTCAGAGGCTATCTGTGAGTATCAGAGAGCCGTATTGCAGAGGAGAAGAGAGGCATTTCCCTGCTCAGATGTCTATGTCTTATAGCTAATGGGAGGGGATGGATGGGAGGGCAGTCTTCCCTCTGAGACCTGTTGGAGGGGGCCATGTGCTCTCTCCACTCACCCCAGGGCCAGTACTGCTTCACGTGACTTTTGATCCAGGGTTGACATTAGTCCTCAGGGGAAAACACAATGGGCGGCTGACTCTCTCGCCTTATCCTTGTCTGATCATCTGTAACTGCGCCAGATGGAGTGCAAGGGAGGGCTGTGTGTGAAAGGTGGCAAAGGGAATGAAAAGACAAGCTGAGAGAAAGGAGCTGTCTCAGGGCTTTGGGCACTGACTGCTTCTGAACTGTGAATAGGGGAGACAAGGTTTTCTTTGGTGTCTTTTACATTCCAGGCCTGGCTCTCTGTTCATTTCTTCATGAAGGGCTCAAGGGACATGGGTTTGTTTTTTGGTTTTTTTGACCATCCTCTAACAGTTTCTGTGGAAAGCATTGGAGATTGGATTTTAAAAAGGAAGGACCAGGATACTAAAAAGTTAACCCTGATTCTTAGGGACAGCTCCAAGAACTCTAGCTCCTAATATGTGTGTGTTTGTGAGGGGGGTATGTTGGGCAGCAAAGAGAGAGAGATTAAAGATGGGGAAGAGAGAGAGAGAGACAGACAGAGACAGAGGCATAGAGGCAGAGAGACAGAGAAAGACAGAGACAGAGAATCAGAGACAGAGAAGAGCTCTGGGTCTCCTCACCATGCACTGACAAGATAGGTTTGCTCTACCAGTGAAGGCTTAGGGTTTAGAGTGGACCCCAAAGATCCTGACTCTGGACAGAGTGATCCATTAGCCACAAGAAAAGATTAAGTTTTCCACAGAGTTAAAGGGGACCAGAACACTGCCTCCTGAGAACAGGCCATCTGTGAATGAATTTCTCCTTGGTTAAGCATGGCCTCATCTGGATAAGGGGTGGGAAAACATCTATTTCATGCCCTTCTATTTTGAAGACAGAGACAAGAGTGATTCTTCTTTCTTTGGATGGCTCTCCATATAGCAACTATCTGGGAGTTTCAGAGGGAAGAAATCCGCCTCCCCACCAGGTATTAGCCAAAGGAGGCAGCAGAGACCTTAGAATACATAATATTCATCTCAGAACAGCCTTGAGATTTCCTAACAACCTATGTGGTTGAAATCACCTATACCTGCAGTCTGTCCCCTAGCCCACAGGTCCATGGAGATAGCTTCTTGATGTTCAGTCACTTTCCCTCAACCCCTCCCTCCGCCCCCCATTTTGATGTTAGAGAAGTGACTCCTTCAGCAAAAGGTCCAGACCAAGGCCACAGTGTAGTCTGACTACTCATTTGACATATCACATATGCTGCCTACCTTATATGATTATTTATCTTTATATGTGCGCATTTTCCAGTGACATTATAAGGCTGTGAATCATGGAACACCACAATCTCCAAAGAATTGAAGTTGAGGATCACTCAAAGGGCAAAGGAGAGGCACATGGAAGACATGAGCAGCATATTACAAATCGGGAGTATTGGAAGAGGGCAACTGGGATGTTGAGTTCATGTCCCATGCAAATCCTTTGAAGGAAGTGGGCATATGTAGCCTGGAGACAAAGGGATTCAAGGGACATGTAAGAGCTGTATTCAAACATTTGAAAGACTATTATGCAGAAGAGGAATTGTGCTTGTTTGAGTTGACCGGAGAGGGCAGAAGCAATGGATGAAATTGTCTACAGGCAAATTTGGGTTTAATGTCAATAAAAATTCCAAATAGTTCTGCTTTTCCAAAGTTGATTCCCTCTCCTTAGAGGCCTTCACGGTGACCACTCGTCAAGTATATTAGAGTAGAAATTCCTTTCAGGTATGGGCTAGACTCCATGGCTACTAATGTCACTCTCAAATTCTACACTTCTGTGACTCACGCAGAAGAAATGGTATAAAGGATATCATCAGGGAATGTAGGATTAAGGAAAAGGAAAAGAAGAAGAGCTGTTCATGTAGCAAAAGGGAGGGATAGCCAATGGATGGTCCACATGTTCCTCTTATAACTATGCAATATCAGGAGAATATAAAGAAGACTGCTGACATGTTGGATGGACCCACTGTGGTGAATTTATGGGATGTTATGGATGAGAGTCATGTAATATGGCTGGACATGAATGAGCTGTGACTTTCACTGATGGAGGTAATATCCACACTGAAGATATCAAATCAGAGTATTGAAGTTTGTACTGTCTCTCCAGTGAGCCTTCCAAGGATTGGGGCCTTGCCTAATTTATGTGTTTTCAGTGTCTAGAATGGTGTTCCAAACACTATAAGAACTCAAGAATTGTTTGTTAAGGAGGAGGAGGAGGAATTTAGAGCAGAGAAGCCAGAAGTAGGGCGGTATAATGGAAAGACCTGAACTTGGAGTTGAGAGCCCTCATTTCAAATCCTGGATGACAATAGTTACTAGTTATGTGCACCTTATATTTGGTGGTTTGTTGCATATGCCTGGTTCTCAGTTTCAACACTTTCATTTCCTTAAGGTGCTAAGTTCTACATTAACTCTCTGACCATTCAACATTGACAAGTCTTTATAACATTTGAGATTACTTTGAGAATGCCTTGTAGCAGAACAGATTTGAAAATGCCCATATGCATGCATAGATTTTGCATAAAGTATGTATTTGAAATGGATCCTTAAATGATTTAGCATCTTTGGGCCTCAGTCTCTTCATTTGTAAAATAGGCATAATAATACTTGCACTACCTCCCACTCAAAGTTATGAGGTGAGCACTTGGTTGTCTTTAAAGCACTATCTAGACATAAATTAATGTCATTATTCAAAGTCAGTCACTCACAGTTATCCATAAGAATCACTAATATCAGGCTCCTTGAATGGACCTAAGAGTCCAGATTCTAAGGCATGTCATTGACTAGTAACTTCCCCGTGTGGAACCTTGTCCTTAGAATGATTACTTGTTTCCAAAGGATTATAAAGTAGATCACCAGCCACCTGTGCTCAAAAGGCACATGTCATTTTTCACATCATAATTCTATGTTTTCCCAATTCTGAAATTATGATTGACTTATACCAAATCAAGTATTTCAAAGTCTGCTTTAAGGTTTTGCTTATCTTTTCCTCAGGAAATCCAGAAACACATGACTAGCTAGTGGAAAATTTATTTTCAAAAACCCTTTCTTGGCCTCATGGCTTTGGCTGGGAATCTCAATGTTGCCTTTGTTTAAGCTAGAGATTTTGGAATCATATCTTCACCCTTCTTTGATTCTGTAATTGTTTACAGATGGGTAACTAAATGGCCATGATCCTTATATGACATCAGGGCCTGGCAGTAAGCTGTTAAAGAAATATTGGCTCTGCTCCTTCTTGCCCTCATAACTGGCATTGTAGAGAACAGAAAGGAACTCACTACCTGGGGCAGGTGTTGGTGAATAGAGACCCATGGAGAGGTTAAAGAGTCCCTCCTAATAGAGCATAAGGGATTTAGGATAGTGAAATGCACCATTAAGATTGATTTCCTCACAAAGTGCCTTTTTGTAAGTGCTATCTTTGGGTGGTTAAGTGAATAATCTTTATTTTCAGGAACTTCTCTAAGGAGATTGGACTTATACTATTAAATGCTACAGTTTCACTTATTGAAACTTGTGTTGGTCTCTGGTGGCCCAAAATTTAGTTCTCCACCAAGATAATTACCAAGCTCAGGATAACCAGACCAAGGATTCAGACAACCACTCTAAGATATAGAGCCAGAGCTTTTCCCAAAGAAAGGACTGGAATCTCATAAGATTAAACCCACACTGTGAGAATCAAATGCTGACACTTTCCACCCCCAGCCATTCTTCCTTCTATCTGAATCCATAATATGAGAACAGAGAGTCATCTTATCATTGATTCCTCACATCTCTAACTCCACGTTTCTTTGATGAGGAGGTGAGAAATGGTGGTTGTATTTTCTGGCATCTGATGAGCACCAGAATCCATTTTGGTGAAGACTGTGTGACAAAGGAATGCTTGTGTGTGTGTCTTAACCTGGATTAGAATAGCTTCTCTGCCCATTCTCTGCCATCTTTCTCCTCATTATTAGAGATTTTTAGACCCAGTAGATCAAGAAAAGGCAGGAGCTGTCCAGGTTCTGAAGGGAACCAAGGCCCTGGCTGATAAAGACTAGGTGACAAAGGAAAGTATGTACAGTTTTACCTGACTTAGAGAATCTTCTCTGCCCACCATCTGCCATTTTCCTCCTCATTACTAAGGTTAAGACTTGTTAGACCCTAAGATCAAGGAATGAGGACAGGTAATTAGAAAGTCTAAGCAGGACAACTTTCTATTATGTTGGTCCTGTGCTGTTTTTATCCCCAGAAGCACCCAAGACTCAAGGAAATGTGGTTTCTCCATGTTTTTTAGTTTTTTGACTTCTTAAGCTAGGACATATGTCATTATGTGATTCTCACCACCCTTCCACACAGGAAGATGGGTTCTTGATGTGAGGAGCAGATTTCACTCTAGTAAATGAAAGGGAAGTGACTCTGGTTCTTAGGTTAGAGGAGCTTGGGTGTCAGGTGTCACAAGGCAGTTTGGAAAGTCACCGAATGTCTCCTGATTGGAAGATTTGAATGGATTAATCAGCTGGATTCACTCAGAGTTAATAAATCTTTCAACATGTTTGAAGGAGAAAACCCAGGCAAGGGCCGTACCCTGGGACCAGCCACAGCCAGCAGAGAGGAGCCAGCCACAATTACTGAGTGGCCCAACTGAGATGCTGTTGAGCTACTGCCAGGGCTATACTCCTCCCAATAACCCCCCACTGTGGGACTCCACTGATTGACAGAGAGTGGGGAGATGGACATAAACAACTTTACCTGTTCCCAAATTTTAAAGTAAAAATATATTAAAGAAGACTCAGCCAGGTAGAATTGTAGAGTGAGTAAAGTTTGTCTGCAGCACTTCTGTTCACTCTCCTTATAGGCTCTCCCCTACTTCTCAGGAACTCCAAGTCCTCCTCACCTTGTCACCCAGGGCTGTCCAACAAAATGCTCCCCCAGCCTTGTCTGAAAAAAACATAAGTTTCTATCTAAGAGCTTTTTATCTACTCCATTGAAGTATTATCTCTCTTGACTTAGAAGCATGCTTTTGCATGAGATGAACTGACTAATATTTATCAATAAATCTGGTAAAGGTGCTAATTGTATGGGTTTTAACAGGGACCTCCAAGAGACACAATTGATGTTTTCAAAGAAAAAAATGATAAAAATTGCATATTAGGCCAGTGGTAGATTTTGGGAAAGGCAGGTTTATGGCATCTTTGAAATCCAAGCACATAAGTAATTGCTGCTTTGTCTAGCTATCAGTGCAGTCATGAAAATTATAACAATTGTCATTATATCTCATTTGTTTTATGGTTTCCGATGGAGTTCAGATAGAAGCAGTCTAAGGACTGTCACTATCCTGCTATTATTTTTTTTATAGTTAATGATTTGTGTAATGTTGTGCAGGTGAATAAAATGAATTTTTCTTTGTAATGAAAGTACGAGATGTGAGGTCATCTTCTGTAGGTTCAATGAACACATCTTTAGGACAACTCCAGTTGACAAGATGCTGCTATAATTATCCTGCTCCCATGTGGTTTTGGTTTCTTCTGCTATTATTATGATAATTTTTAGCAACAATGTTTATAATACTTTAGTGCTTTACAATTTACAAAATGCTTCTACATCTCTCATTTGATTACAGCAACCCCCATTTTATAGGTGGGGAAACTGAACTCAGAGGGGTTAAGTACCTTGTCCAATTATTGTCTGATACAGTTAATAAGTATTGCACTCAAACTCGGAACTCTGGACTATGCTTAAAGCTTAGTACTTTAATTAGGCATTTAAAATAAATAGCAGTTAACTATTCAATAAAGACTAACTTTCCCTCCATTATATGGGATATAGGATCATAGATTAAAATGAAGGGTGGTGCAATTGATAGAGCTCCAGGTCTAGAGTCAGGAAGACTTGAGCTTAAATCCAGCCTCAGATACCTACTAGCTGTGTGACCCTGGGAAAGTCACTTGACTCTGTTTGATTTAGTTCCTCATCTGTGAAAGGGACTGGAGAAGAAAATGGCAAACCAGTTCAGTGTCTTTGCCAAGAAACCCCCAAATGGGGTCATGAAGAGTCAGACACAACTGAAATAACTCCACAACAAGAAACACAAGCTTTTCACTTTCAAGATGAGGAAACTCGGGCCCAGAGACTTTGATTTGCACAAGGTCACAAAGGTAGCAGATGGTAAAGAAGAATTCAAATGCAGATCCTTTGATTTCAAATCCTTAATTTAATTGTAATCTTCCCAGGAAGGGAAAGTTATGTGATCAACAATAGCAGATTTAGGCTAATGGTTTCAAGCAAAGCAGTTTCCTCCTCTGTAAAATAAGGGGCTAGTCTACACTTACAGGTTGATGAGCTCCAGGCATAATGTTTATTCAAACACACAAAAAACTACCTTACCTTAAAAAATAAGTTCTTTTAAAATTTTAATGCAGTTCTTTGTGGTTTAGAAACACAAACTCCCTCTTATCTCCACTCACCTCCACTACCTCTTTAAGATATCAAAAACATTTCATAGTACATAAGGGATAATCGCTACTTTTGAATATGGCCCCAAATGATGTTAGACTCAGCACTGCACTTCAGCAAATTTCATAGGTTAACTGCTTCTACTGCTGCCTAGCCTATTATATCCTTTGCCATAACTGCCACCCCTTTGGCAGGGTCTTGCCAAGAAATGACTCAGTAATTTTAAGAATTCTGGAGCAGCTGACAAAGTTAAGAGATGTCTACTCATCAGCTAAAGATGGTTCTCTCAACCTAGAAAATAATGAGAACACAATAGAACTCAATGACCTTGGTCCATGCATGCTGCCTTTGGAATTAAGAAGACCTGAGTTCAAGACCTTCCCCTGAAGCTAGCTGTGTGATCACGGGCACGCCCTGAGTTCCTTCATCTGTACAATGGCGATGATAATACCTGAAGTCCCTACTTTATAAGATTGTTTCTCAAATGAAAAAAAAAAGTGCAGAACACTTTGTCAACTTGTGGACTATATAAATGTCAGTTATTCTTATCCTTCCTCCTTGCCTACCCCCTTCTCCTGGTGAATCCATTCCTTCCTCCCACAATTACAGCACTGTCTTTAGATAATAGCAAGACTGAGTGGACCACAAGGTGACCATGAATGACATTTCTAATCCTGGACTCATCATTGTGAGTGACCCTCAGCAGAGGAGCGAGGGCTTCAGGGACTAATGTTGTGGGGGATGTTTGTCTGGGTGGTGGAGGGGAGGACCATGATGTTAAAAATCAGCCACAGAGGTTACATGAGGTTCAACTTTGGCTCATTGGTTTTGATTTTCTTACAGTTTTTGATGCCGAGTGAGTCATTTTGGGCTGTTCTGTTAGCATTGGCTCTAATCGATGGGATCAGGATCACTTTTCGGCCCATTTGTTTTCAATAGCCTGCCCCCCATGTTGGCTTTCTCCAACAGCAGCTGGTTCCCCCTGCTCCCTGTGGGTCTATGGCAAAGAACACTAACTAAGCCACTGTCACAACTTCAGTCTTTTAATCTCTCCATCTAAAGGATAAGGTCCCAGGCTTTCCCTTCTGAGCAGATTACTGTCATTCTTGTAGAAGCCACAAACAGCTTTGCTTGTCACATGAAGCTTTCCCCTTCCTCTCTGCATCTTCCTTCATTGGGGAGAATAGGGTCTTTGGGTTGAAAATGACCTTCCCTCGATCTTGGGCCATTCTAAGGACTTGGGCAACTTTTATAGCTGCAGAGGAAAGTAAACTCCATGTAGTCTTAGACAGAAGACAAATCAGAAAGGCCATAAATTGCCTGCTGCTGTTCCTGCCCTCTTGGGAGAAGTCTCAGTTTGAAGTACATCCTGGGGTTAACATTAGAATTAATGGTGAAGGATCTTGGTCTAAACCAGATCCCTGGAACATCTGGCCCCAATTGAATCTAGACTTGCTTCATGGAGCCTGATTATGGACAGAATTTTTTTTCAAAGCTAGAAAAGGGCTCACAAGTGCTGGCATGTGTACATGGGGGAAGTGATACCATTTACATGGTCATTTACTCCTTCTTTTTTTTGGCATTGTTACACCCAAACCAGGATGAAGCCTCCTTGCTCCTGCTTCTGCTCCATTCAGGCCTTTGTTTTGCCCAGATCCCCTCTCCCATCCCAAGAATGACCTCAAATCACTTCTCTCCAGGAACTTAGTTCCTCAAAAGCCCCATCTCTGGTCCAAGGTTCAGTGAAGTAACCCAAGGAACTTCTCTCTGAGCCGGGCTTCCCCACTGGGCTTGTCACCAAAGTGAAGTCTAGTACTTATTTCTACTCCACAGATGGCTAAAAACTCCCACCTACACAGGGAACAGACTGAGGATTGGGAAACAATGTAGTATAGCGGAAAGAGCCGTGGGATTAGAGTTAGCAGACCTATATTCAAACCCTGCTATGGATATTTACTTGAAGTATGACTTGAACAACTTGTCTGAAACTTGGTTTCTTCATCTTTAATGAAGTCGGCATCATTATCATCATCATCACCACCACCACCAATCATCATCATCATCATCATCATCTTTGTACTATCTACCTCACAGAGGGGTGTGAGGAAGTGTTTAAAACTATAAAGGACTTTATAAACATGAGTTATAGTTGTGGCACAGAGGGAAAATGGCTAGACTTGGATGGAGTCAGAGAACATGAGTTCTAAATCTTTGTTCTTCTACTCTATGTGTGACTTGTGCAATTTATCTGTCCTCTCTGGGCCCTAAATTCCTCATCCATAAAAATGGAGAGGTTGGCTCCTAACGTCTCTTCCAACTTTAAATCTAGGATTCTACGACCTCACAACCCCAGCCCTTTCTTGGTTTCTCTGATCTTTGAGAGCCTACACCTCATAGCCAGTCACCATTGTTCCCTTCCCCCGACTCTACCACTAAAACTTATTTCCACTAATCTGCCCAGTGCTTGCTTCTTTCTCTCTGAGAATGCTAGTTCACAGTGATTGCTATGGTAAAGACATCCTTCAAAGGCTGTTGATATCTCAGTTTTGACCCTGGAGCTCTCTGTTAGATATGTACTTAATTCACAGGATTTTGAGCTAGAAGGGGGGTTAGCCTGAGTTCACCTTAATCCAACTTCCTCACTTTTACAGATGAGGAAATTGAGACCCAAATAGTTGAAGCGACTTGAATAAGGTTGGACAAATGATAGGTAGCAAAGGAGGAATTTGAATTCAGCTCCTCTAACTCTAAACCCAGGGCTTTGCTTATTATAGTATAATAACTTGACTATAGCCCACATCATATTTTAATTTGTTTATTTGAATAGTGGTCCCAAGAGATCCTTCTGGAATTCTTGCCATAGACCCAAGACTTAGTCCCTGCTCTCACCAAGGATTCAGTTTAGACAAAAGCCCATTTGAGCTCAGACTTTCAAAGATTCCACCATTCCATCTAGCTCCACTACATGACTGCTCAGGACAGGGAGCAAATGAGTGCAAGAGGAGGTTAAAACCACAAGAGGCAGCTGAAGGAAGCACAAAATGATTGTCAGAACTGGTAGCAGGCCAGGACACCTGGGCTAATGCTTTGGCAAACTAGGTCCTCATCTTGGCACATCTCACACTACTGGGGTTTGGGGTTATCTCCTGAGCTAGAGGACAGAATGCCTTCTATGAACTTGTCACCTTGCAGGACAAAGCTTTAGAAGTCACTTGGGGGGCTCATGTTCCCCTAGCAGCTCCCAGCTGCCTCAGAATTCACAGGCGATGCAGCATCCAATGCAGTATGGGAGCATCATTTAGTGGTGATAGGCAGCAGTCTGGGAATACTCATCCCATTCCTATTGTTTTCTTAGGATTCCACAGTCTTTTTTTTTTAACCAGAAAGGAACCATGGATGAATCAATCAATAAGCATTTACCAAGGATCTATGCTAGGTGTAGATAAAGACTATCTAATCATGATGCAATGGAAAGAATGTTGGATTTGGAGTCAGAGGACCTGTCACTAATGACTGGTGTGACCTTGGGCAAATCACTTCATCCCTCCTGGCCTCAGTTTCCTCATGGGTAAAACTGGACTAGATAACTACCAAGATCCTTTCTGGCTCAAAATGAATGATCTCATAATTCTAATATGATTCCTTTATTTTACAGAAGGGCATAATGAAACCTGGAGAGGACCTAGGACTGGAAAGGAACTTAAAGGTGACTTTCCAAAGGCTGGCAATTGGAATAGGGACTCAGACCCAGGTGTCCTGTGTCCCAACCCAGTGCTCTTTTAGACATGTGCTTAATTCGTAGAATCACCCAAAGTGATAGACCAGATTCTGTTCCCAGATTCTCTAAAGCTCCATTTCACCACTGAGAACATAGGGATAACCATTCTAATGTGCTCATTGTTCAGTAAGGAATCTCTCATGAAACAATGGGAATGGCCCATGCACATTTTCTGTGCTATTTATGCTTAATAAGTAGCTTGTCTTCCTCCTCTGCATAGAGGTTCTCAGAAACAAGGAGCCAGGAGCTGAATGCCTTGGATCACCAGGAGCCTTGATGAGAGCCAAGAGAAAATTAACCCTACATCTGGTACTGCTGCTGACATGCTGGGGTGGTGCTACTGCTGGTTCTCTCCAGCCTCACTTACTAAGCTGATGGATTCTCTGAGGCACTCAGCACACCTTATGCAACTGTAGCAGAGGAACACTTCTCCCTAAGCATATCACTGTAGATTTTCCAACTCTCTTTGTACTTAGTGTCTGCATCAAATAATGACTTTTTCTTCAAATATCTTCAGTGGTCCATATATTTAAGTAGAGTCAGCCCAGGCTAAAGGGATGAAGATTTAGGAGACACAAGGCATTCAAGTCCATAAAGGATAAATCCCTTTGACTAGGGTATCTAAATGCTCAAATGAATGGGTGATCTTATTGATGTGAGTGTCTTCTTCTGAAATGCAGGCCACGACCCATCAGTGACTTGCTCATCCTCTGGGCATATCCTGCCTTAACAGCCCTACCGAGGTTCCTCTTTTTCACCCACACATTTCTTCTACAGAATCCTTTACCCAAATTCTCTTTTATAATTCCTTATTTGAAACATACTGCAGTCTGCTCCCACTGACCATGTGTCTCACCATTGACCTCAGGGTGACACCCATTTTTAATCTTCAGAGACGGTAGCATTCTATGACTTGTGGCCATATAACAACACTAACATAATACTAATATTAAAAAGACAGGTCTTCTTTTCTAGGAGAAACTGAGAGTCATTAAAAGAGCTTTGCAATTGCCTAGAGCTAATCTAATTGCCTTTCCTCTGCCTGTTTCATTCTAGACCCAATGCTTTGTCCATTTGTACTCTCTAGGCAGCTAGGCAGCTGTGGAGACTTGGTGCAGATTGTGATGCAGACAGAATGGTGGGTTTGGAGGCAGGAAGATCTGAATTTAAATTCATCCTCAACTACTTACTAGCTGGGAGACCCTGGCCAAGTCACTTGAAGTGAAAGGAAAGGGAACCTACTGTGTGCCAGGCACTGTGCTAAGTGTTGGTGTTTTGACAAATATTATCTCTCTTGACTCAGCTTCCTCATCTGTAAGATGGGGATAAAAATAACATCTACATTATAGGGTTGTTGTGAGGGCCAAATGAGATAATATGTGTAAGGCACTTTGCAAACCTTTCTAAATGTGAGCTATTATTTTTAAATATCCAAGAGACATACAGAGATAGATAAACTCTATAGGTTGTTCATTCAACTGCATGTCATAACCTGGATAATAGGCATTCTTCATCCATTTGTGCTTTCCTGTATGAATGGCTAAGACAAACTCTTCTGAGTGGTCATGGCTCTTTTCCAAAAAGTACTGCAATGTTCCAGGGATTGAGACACCCAGCACAATGTCATTTGTAAACAGAATTCTCTGGAGGACCTCACCGCGCATGGTGAATCTCTCTTTAACTTGGGTTCTGTCTTGGATATCTTCCATGACAGTGGCAAACCCTTTTGGCAAGCATACATTTCCCTCTTTTATGCCTTGCTTGTTATTTATGATGAGAGGGTCACCGGGTTAAGTTTTTATTGTCTATATATCTTTCAAGGAATCTTGAGTAATTTTGATATATGGATGAAAGACACATGTTGGAAAGGATCCTTAAAGGTGATATTTTATTATAATAACATCTGAGAATTCTCATCGTGTATAGTTTAGGCAATATAGAAAGATAGGATAGATAATGTATAGAAATAACCTCACCAATCTCCTAACCCTAATCGCCTTAGATGTGCCTTCAGTGAAATGGATTCTTAAGAAGACACTTCTTTTTTTTTTGGTTTTTGGAGGGCAATTGGGATTAAGTAACTTGCCCAAGGTCACACAGCTAGGTTTTTGTTTGTGTGTGCGTTGTGTCTGAGGCCAGATCCGAACTCAGGTCCTTCTGACTCCAGAGCCAGCACTCTACTCACTGTGCCACCTAGCCGCCCCGAGAAGACACTTCTTATGAACCCATGTCTCACTGATCCTAAGGCACAAGTCATAATAAATACAGACCTCAAGATGACTGGATAGCACAATTTTACACATTTTAAATGTCCTTAAGGCCATTCACAGAGTGCACCCTCCTCATTGTCTTCTAGGAATTTGACACCCCTCCCTGACAGAGCATGTAGATGGCTACATAAAATGAAAATTGTCAAGGATCACAGAGCACCCTGTGTAGCTATACCACCTCATTACAGTGATGACCCCCTTCCCTATCCCCTATTTGATTCCTCCCTCTCTTTCCTTTATCTGCAGATTTGATCTGTCTGCACCCACAGAATTATGAGGGCTTTCCTAAATAAACAACTGACAATGCCTGCATCAATTCCTTCTGCTTAAATATTCTGACTAATCATAGCTCTAGTACACAGGACAGAATCATTGGTGCACTCCTCTAGCACAATAGCGGCACCTGCTCCCTTCTTCCTCCCCCACTTCCAAGTGCCCCATTGCCTTTCTTGCTGTGCTAACAAACTCATATTAAAAGATGATTTGTAAACATGTTGCGAATGAGATTAAGTGGCTCTCAATCTCACTAGGGAGCCTCTAATCTTAAATGTAAACTAATGCAAAAGAAGCTATAATTTTAGAAACTGTAACATATTACAAGGTATGAATCAAGTGTTGCTGTAATGACAGGATGTTCTGATGGCCAGTAACCTTGGACAAGACACTTAACCTCTTTGGGGCACAATTGACTCATCTGGAAAATGAGGCTGTTTAATTAGATGACCTCTAAGGTCCCCTATGGCTCTAAATCTGTGATCCTATGACACTAAAAACTTGACAGTATTTTTTTCTAGGATTGGCCAAAGAAAAGGGTGCCCTGACTAGCCACCATGACTATTATAGTCCCCTTTCTTAGTGCAAACTAATAAATTGGCATTCTGGTTTGTCAATCAGTCACCATACCGGTCTATTTAGGGTGAATCAATCCCTCAGAGCCTGATTACCCCTGGGAGAACTGAACAAATCTGTTGACCTACAAAGTTTAGGACCACACTTTCATAGTGATTTTCCCACCAAGGAACAACCACACCTTAAAAAATTAGTTGAAACTGTCAGCTAGCCTTCCCTTTTTCCTTACAATAATCTGAATACCAAAACCAAAATTCAGTTCCTATAGCTATTCGTGTTCAACAAAATAACATCTTCAACTTTTAAAATTGGTTTCCCAAGCTTTTCAATTGAGATTTCTTAAAGTTCAACTCACTCTACCTTTACATTTTCTTCTTCATCCTTAAATAAATGTGATGCAATTCAATACAATAAATAGTTATTAAGGACTTATTATATACAAGTAGAGTAGCAGTAGAGAATATAAAGACAAGTCTGTGGGGAAAAACAAACAAACAATCAAACACCTTACAATTCAGTGAGGGGAATAATGTGCAAAGGGGAGTTATATGAGCTAAGGAAGGATAGGTACATTAGAACCAAATTGTAGGGGATCTTCAATGCTAAAATTAAGGGTTTATGTTGCCCAGATATGTATTGGCAACATTTTGAATATGAACCTCCTTCATTCAGATCAGGAGAATGACATAGGTAGAAAGCATTTAAATTTCAAAAGACACTTGACAAAGTCTTATGATGTCCTAGCAGTGGAGGTTAAAAAATGATACTGTGGTTAAGTGGCTCCAGGGCTGGATAAATAATTGGATCCAAAGTCTTACTTAATGACCCCATGTCAGTCTGGAAGGGCATATCTGGTGGCTTGCCACAAAGATCTGTCCTTGGTCCTGCTCAACATTCAATAAAATCCAACAGCAATTTATTAAGTAGCTTCTATATGTCAGGCACTGCTATAGGCACAGGGGATACAAAGACAGAAGGCAAAATTGTCTCTGCCTTCAAGGAATTTACATTTTACTGAGGGAAAACAACAAATATTTATGAATTTATTAGTATAGAGATGCCATCCACCAATGTAAATAGCAATTCCTAGATAGCTTGATAGATGAGATGCTATGATTGAAAAAAATTCATCACCCAATGGCAACCCTTTCAGTTATTATCAATAAATTGGATGAAGGTATATTTATCAAAATGGAAGACACAGAGTTGGAGAGAATAGCTAATGTTATAGATGACAGAATCAAGGTTCAAAAATATGTTTCCAGGTTGGAATACTATGTTGAAAGCAACAAGATCAAATTTATGACAATAAATGTGAAGTCATGCACTAAGGTGCAAATAATCATTTGCACAAGAACCACTTAAGGGATCCCTAGCTGTGAAGAAGTTCATGTGAAAAAGACCTGAAGATTCTTAAAAGAATATACTTGGTATGTCAATAGTGTAATGTGACTGACAATAATGCTAATATAATCTTTGTCTGAATTAATAGAATTATAGTGCCCCAGCCTTGAAAGATAATAGTCTTATATACTCTACTGTATTTATCATGTTTATTTCTGAGTGCCGCATTGTAAGAGGGACATTGATTATTGGAACATGTTCAGGAGATGATGCCTAGGGCAATAAAGAGTTTTAAAATTATATCTTATGAAAATTGGTTGAATGAACTGGTAATATTTAATCTGGAAAAGACTTAAAAAGACATAATATTTGTCTTCAATTATCTGAAGAGCTTATGTCAGAGGAAACAGAATTACCCAAAGTTTATCAAGGGGCAGAACTAGAATGAATGGATAGCAGTTAAAAGAGACAGATTTTTGTTTCAACACAAGGAATAACTTTATAAACAATTAGAGCAGTCCAATTGTGGAACAAGATTCCTTATGAAAGTGAGTGACCCATTATGAAAAATTCTTAAATAGAGACTGGATAACCACCTGTTAAAGATGCCAGGGAAAGGATTCCCACATTGGGTGAAAGCAGGGAGACTCTAACTTTGGGGATAGTAAGAACCATCCTCCTCAGTGGGAATCACATTCTTCCCTCCCCTGGCATCTTAGAGTCTGAGGCAACAGAGAGAGGGAGGGGCAGTTTCATCTCCTCCTTCGATACAGTTTAGGGCTCTTCTACAAGCTAGCTATTGATGGAATACCTTCCAAGGTGCTTTCCAGCTCTGAGATTTTACAGTTCTATGGTTCTTCTGAAATAGGTCAAAGAGAGATCCATTATTTTCAGAATATGAGGTAGACAGCCATTATTCTCTTCTGAGAAAATGTTAGTCTGAGTAAAGTTTGATGACATCTACTGAGCTATATACTCAGCATTGGGCACCATGAAGATTTTTTTTAAAAGAATGAAAAGAGTTGGTTTCTGTCCTCAAGGACCTTACAGTCTATTTGGGAACAGAGACACAAAACAACCTCTGAACTTGTTGACAGTGTAACTTATCAAAAATAGTAATTTAATATAGGGCAGGTAAAATTCTCCCATAAAGAAGATGACATTACAAAGTGGGGTTCTGCATAATAAAGCTATTCTAGCCATGTATTCTAGAATATATGGATATATATACACTACATCTATAACTATATGTGGATATATACATATATGCACACATATGTACACATACACACATGCATGTGGGTGAGTATATATACATACATGAATGCATATATATTTTTATACACACACAAACACACCTGATGAACAGAGCCACTCCTAGGGAGGGGTAGGACAAATTAGGTGGTTCTTCTGGACCCTGAGTTTTTTCTGGTTCACTCCTCCTCCTTGACTTTTCCACAATCTCTCTTACCCCAGCCAAAGAAATCTTCCTTGTTCTAAATCTGTTTTTAATGACCATTTCTAGACCCAGTCCACCATATACATCCTCAGACACTGCCATTCATTTCACCAATCAGCGTTTACTGACTGTCTATTATGATCTGTAGAGGATACTAAAATGAATGATTCATAATCCCTACCCTTGTGGAGTTTATGATTTAGTAGTCCTGGGAAAATAATAAAATAAACAACAACAACAACAATAATGATAATAACAAAATAATAAAGGAGAAGTTTTTCTTTGGCATCTTCCTACTTCTATTTTCTTCTCTCTCTCCTCTCCTGTTTATCCCATGTGCATTCCCAGGGCTAGTATGTCTGCTATATGGTTAATTGATGATAGTTGTGAGGGAAGGTTTGTGAGGTCCAGGGATATTTTAATCATTTTAGGAGACTCTTAGAAACTGAAAAGCCTTTAACAGGCAGAGAAATGAATCTCTAATAGAAAAGTCCAGGCATTGGGTCAGAATAGGGGAAATAGTTTTGCAAGGGGAGGGAGATGTAGCTTGTGAGTCCCCCTCAAATTTATTCTCAAAGACAACTGCCTCATCTGCCTATTAATGAGGCTGGCCATGATCACCAAAGGTACAAACTATAGTAAGTTAAGGAGATATTGTGGTAAAATGAAAAAAAAAATGGTCCCTTAGGCTCTTCAAGAATACTGTGAGCAGATAAAACTCAGCCACTGTCCTGCTTCTGTGCCCTTGAGTTCTCGAAGTTCAAAACTAGGTTTTTACCTGAAAGAAAAAGTGGTAGCTCAGCACTGAAAGCTGTAGCCTAGATTCCTGGCCAGGTGATTCTCCCTCCCCCTGCCTCATCCACATACCTTTTACCCAGGGCACCTCCAACTCTCCTGGCAGCAGGTAGAGAGGTGAGCAGAGCAAAGGCAGGAGATTTGAGAGGGAGGATCCAGTTACAGAAGGAAAGGGGAAAAAAAGGGAGATAGTGAGAGCGATGCAGAACAGCAATGCAGCAAAAAGGGCTTTTAGTGATAATTAATAATTAACATTTCTAATGATGTCCCGGCGACAGGAAGAGGCCAGAATAGGGCTCTGGGGCATGACAAGGGGTGACAGCAACCTCCAGGAGGCCCAGACAGTCTTAGCCCTCATTAACCTTCACAAGCCCACCCAAAGCAGTTCAGATGTTTGACTGGGTTAATAGTAGCCGGCAGGCCTGCTAGAAAGGTTATTAATTTCAGCAGATTTGGGAGGAGGGAAGAAAAGACTCACCATGGGGATGGTGGGACGTCTGTGGGGCATGCAGAGAGTTATATTTTACATTTCGGGATTTCCCCAGGAGGCCTGAGGGCACAGGAGGAGCACTATATGAGGGGTGGGGGAACTTCCCCTTTTCTGCCCCCATCCCCAGTTCCTACCAGATCTAACATGTCCATCCTTGTTCCCATGAGAAGTAACCTAGGGCCTCTACCCTTGTGTGTGCACTACTCCCTTCCCAGCACCCATTACCAGAGATATGGTCATTCATACCACTTAGATAAACCAACTACAATTCTTCCAGTAAGATGATGGGCTGTTTTTCAGTTGATTAGTCATATGTGACTCTTTGTAAGCTCATTTGGGGTTTTCATGGTAAGCATACTAGAGTGGTTTGACATTTTCTTTTCCAGCTCATTTTACAAATGAGGAGACTGAGGCAAACAGGATTAAGTGACTTGCCTAAGATCACGTAATAAAGAAGTGTCTGAGGCCAGGAAGATGAGTCTTCCTGAGTCCAGACCCAGCACTTTATTCACTAGGACACCCAAGAGGGTGGGCTACCAGGCTTTAACATCTGTCATTGCTCCTTAAGTGGATTCAGGCCTCACCATCTTTCCTGCTATTATGCTTTCCAGACCTCCCAGGTGTTCCCCGTCCAGCATGCCATTGTACCCTAAAGACAACTGGCCCTTACCATCTGCACTGTAGCTGTACCCACCTATATATATATATATATATATATATATACACATATATTATAATTAGAATGTGAACTCTTTGAGAGCAGGGAATGTCTCACTTCTCTGTGTCTCCATCACACAGCATAACATCATATAGTAAGTGCTTAATGCATGTTTGCTTATTCATTTCTTTGGGATCACAGAATCAGCTCCTTTTAAACCCTCTTACTTGGCTCTTCCCCATTTACATCAGTGTATTGTAGAGCAGGAGCAATTGAAGGTATGGGGAACCCCAGGGGAATGGGCACCCCATGAATAACAGAAGCAGTCTGGGAAAACAGTTGAAATAGAGAAAAGTTCATCTCTGAAGGTGGAAGGGAGCTATTTCTAGGAAGCAGATACAGCTACAGCTGAGAGCAGCCTGACTGAAGCTGTGGAGGCAGGTGTCCATGGAACGTACATTTGCCTCCATCTTCACTGAGTCCAAGCCTGGATCATCCCAATCCAAAGTCTAGGTGTACAGTCAGTCACTGCTAAGTTTGTAGAGATAGTAAGAGGTTTCCCTCCTTTCCATTAAGTTCAGTTCAACAATTCCTTTGCTCAATATCTACTAGGCATCAAAACCCTGCTAGAAAAAGCAGTGGAGTCAAGTTATGTGATGAGGACAGGAAGCATTAATTATCACATTCCTCATATCATGAACTTGGTATAATAGAATGAACCCTGAATTTGGAGTCAAGAAGCCTGAATTCTGCTACTGGTTCCAAGAAAAATCTTTAAAAGAAATAGCTGTAGCAGCTAGGTGGTACAGTAAATAGAGCACCAGCCCTGGAGGCAGGAGGACCTGAGTTCAAATCCAGTCTTATACACTTCCTAGCTGTGTGACCCTGAGTAAGTCACTTAACTCTGATTGCTTCCAAAAATAGAAAGAAATAAAAATAGCTTACATTTAACATAGCTAAGGTTTACAAAGGTTTACAAAGCACTTAACAGACATCATTTCATTTGACTCTCACAACATCCCTAGAAACTGTTAGGTATATTTTACAGATGAAGAAATTAAAGTTCAGTTTATTCAAGAGTTTCCTAAGGTCACATGAGCTGGGATTCAAACACAGGTCTCCTGATTCCCTACAACCAGACCAAGTTATGTTCTCTCTATGGCTCTTAGTTTCCTCACCTGTAAAACAAGGGCATGAAATTAGATGTTAACTAAGGCTCCTTCTAGCTCTGGCATCCTATGCTGGTAGAGTTGCTCACCTTTGCTAATATACCCAGTAAATAACTTTAGTCAAACAATGTTCTAGGTTTGCCATTCTTATCTCTGCGACACTTTAAATTAAAGTCATAGGACCACAGACTTTTGAGAATTGGGAGAATCCTTAAAGATGATCTAGACTAACTCTTTAATTATTTACTGAATGCCCAATTTTATGGTCCTCATCTGTACCTTTCAGACAAATTCTGGGGACAGAGTGTTCTCCCAGCCATGTTGTCTATCCCTGGAAAACTGAAAATTAACACCTATTTGTGATTTCCCATAGTTCCTAGAGAGCAGCTCTAGGCTTACAATCTTCTCTGAAATGCATTTCTAGAGGTCTATTCCCATAATTTCTTTGGTCTGTTTTCCCACTGTTGAAATTCCCTCCAACAATGCAGATAGGCAACTCAACATTAACTTATGTTTAACAACATAAGGGACACTGAGAGACCACGTGAATTTTCTTGTTCCATGGTCTCATGACTTTGAAAGGCAGGATTTGAATCCATATCTTATTGAATTCAAGGCCAACTCTCTAGCCATAAGCTACCCATTGCCCTTTAATTCCTAGCATAAGTCGAATATCTTATTGTGCCTTTAGGCTATGTGTTAAATTTCTTGATTTGTTAGCCTTCCCAATTCACAGAATCATAAAATAACTTATTCTAAATCTGCCATCTTATAGATGAATAAACAGATTCAGAGAAAGAAAGGACCACTCCCCCACTCTCACCACACCAAGGTCACACAGCTAGTTGGTGTCAGTCTGGGGATAAAACCCAAGCTCTCCTGACCCCCCAGCCCAGCATTCTTTCCAGTTAAGCAAAAATAAATACTTGCTGTAATTGATCAGGCTCTGTACCCAGTAAAGACTTGAGCTGAGGATGAATTGGCTTCTCATTACTCAAAAGGGTTAGCTGATAGGGTGGGGTATATCCAGAAATAACTGAGGTAAAATAAATTCCTCTAAAGATTCCTCCAGTCCATCAGTGCCCAGAGTTAGACCCTGGTTGGTTCCCTAATCTATTTGCTACCCTAATTTATAGATTGGGGTGATAGCTGTGTCCTGTAGTAAGCAAATATTTGGTAAGTAAGACATAAGGCACTAGCATGGGCTCTTGTTGTTTTTATGCTGATTGTGTTGGTTCTCTGAAGGCCAGGCCATTATCACACTGGAGCATTTGGTGGCATTGCCCATTTGTGGTCATCAGGGTTTTGCCATTCATGAAACAGGGCGTTATGTGTTTCACAACTATTTCTGCTGCCTAATTACTATAAAATTACTGCATATGGCTCTACATGAAGGAGAGGCTCTTAAGGAGTTTAATTCAGGGAACAAGTTGCAGATGTAGACTCAATGAAAGGAACAGTTTCCTCACAGTTGGGGAGGTAGTGGGTTTCTCTTCATTGGAGGGCTTCAAGCTATCCCTGGGATACTGTAAAAGAGAGTCTTATTCAGGTGAGGCGGATCAGATGGCTTTTGAAATGCCTCCCAACCCTATGATTCTGTAATATTATGAGCATTTTTAGACATTAAGAAAATAAGGAAGTGTGGCATATTAAAGAAAACACTGGAGTCAGAGAAACTGTGTTTGAATCCCAACTCTGTAGCTGTTACCTTGGGCAAGTCACTTAACCTCTCTGGGCCCCAGTTTCTTCTTCTGTAAAAGAAGGGGTTGGACTAACTGACCTCTAAACTCTCTTCCCCAGTCTAAACTTATGATTCTGCCTCAGTTATCTTCCAAAAGAAACCTAGAAATGCAAGAATTCCTACTGAACCACACTCTGTCTGCTTTGGGCTCATGGACCGAGGGAAAACAGAATAGGTCAGCTGAACTTTTTTACTCAGTCAGACAGATCACTAAAAGCAGTACAGCAAAACCTTAATTAACTAACACTAATACTATCAGTTAAGTAGAATTGTTCTGGACTGGAGTTTTAAGAGGAAATAAATGACAAGAAAAAAAGGTGATAGGAAAACAACCGGACATAAAACACTTATATTTTTTTAAAGAAAAGAAAAGAAATTTTCAGGGCATGTACTGGGACCAGTAAACATGCCACCCAATCAATCTTTTTTACACAACCTCATATCTACTATACTCTATAGACCTACTGACAGCCCCAAGATTCTCCAAGATACTAGATCATAGAATTATAGAATTTCAAAGTTGCAAGGAACCCCAAGTTCCCCTTTAGTCCAAGCATACCTAAGCAACAGTCTCTTTTAAATCATCTAGACAAATTGTCCCCCAGTCTGTACCTGAATGCACATATGATTAAATGAGGTTCACTTTACTGTATTTACTATGACAGGAAATTATACTCAAGTATTTTAGGAATATTTTCAACAAGTTCAATATGTTTATGTTTATCCCACAGTCAACTATTATATTAAATTAACCAGAACACTCTGCCCTCCTTTGATAATGAGCTTTCCCTCACCGTATCACACACAGCTCTTGTATAATATTGTAATGCATGTATCACATGTTATTGTGCATTACAGTCATTTGAGTATGTCTTACTCACAATGTCATGTACATACCTTAAGTCTTTGTATCTTCCCCAGAGCTTTAAGTTTTTGTTGAATTGAATTGACTTGAAATGAATTCCCTCCAGAGGCAGTTGGAGATTTTATTTTAAATAGGAGTAGTAGTTGCCTTCTGCCAGCAGGGGGAGAGTGGTTGTTCTTTAAGTGACCCTGAGTCAGCTCTCTAAAATGTGATCACAGAAGCTCAGAAAAGTTGAAAAGGACCTTAGACAACATCTAAGATAATCTAAAACTAAAGAAGAGCTCTCTTGAATTTAGCTTTGATGCTTTCTAGTTTAGTGCTATAGAGAACAGGCTATATAGTGCATAGGGAGCAGGAAGAAAGAATGACTGTGATTTAGATAAAAGAAGACATTTCTCTTTATTTTGCATTTTGTTGGATGGGATGGCAATAGTTACAAAAACTCATGGTAAATTTTCACTTAAAAGGTGGCATAACTTTGAATACAGTGATGAGGGAAAGACTCTTGAGAAACCCAAAACTTGAGACAACTTATGGAAAATGAGTTGGTAGGGATGGGTAGCCAAAATTGGAAAATCACATGTACATACATATATGCATATGTCTGTGGAGGAGTAATGTGTTGTTGTTTAGTTGATTAGTCACATCCTACACTTTGTGACTCCATTTGGGGTTTTCTTGTCAAAGATACTGGATTAGTTTACCATTTCCTTCTCCAGCTCATTTTACAGATGAGGAAACTGAGGCAAAGTTAAGTGATTTGCCCAAGCTCACATAGTAAGTGTTTGAGGCAGTATTTGAACTCAGGTCCTCTTGACTCCAGGGTGGGTACTTTATCTACTGTGTTACCTAGTTGCCCATGTGTGTGTGTTGTGTGTGTGTGTGTGTTTATTTATATGTATATAGTTGTGCATATAGGAGAGAGAATAAGGGGATGGGGGCAGCATAGCATTAATTTATCTACAGATTGACAGAAAGACTTTGGTTCAACCCCTGACCCTTACATATCATCTGGCTGGCTATGGACCAGTCACTCACACTATCAGTGCCCCAGGTGACTCTCTTAAGATTGTAGGCTGCAGATAAATTGCTACTCTGATCCAGAATTTCCAGTGATTTAGTCAACAAGAATTTATTAAGAGCCTAGTTAAGCTCCAAGCATACAAAGAAAGGTAAGGGGCAGTTTTTGCTTTCAAGGAGCTCACGATCTACTGGGGGCACTATGCAAACAACTGTGTGCAAGCTAGCTAGCTAGAGGATAAATTAGAGATAATCAACCGAGGGAAGGTACTAGCAGTAAGAGGGACTGGGAAAGGCTCCTTGTGGTGAGTGAGACTTTAGTTGGGACCTAAAGGAAGCCAGGAGATCCAGGAGACAGAGATAAGGAGGGAGAGCATTTCAGGTATGGAGGAGAGAGGTGGCCAATGAAAGTGTGTGGAGTCTAGAGATGTTGTTCTTCATTCTCAAAGAGGACCAATGATATCAAGAGGGCAATGTCTTGATTAGCAAGTGAATTGGATTTGAGAGAGACAGAGCTATACAAAGGCATCAGCCCCACTCTCTCATTCAGAATCTTCAGAGTCCAGTGGCAGAACATAAGTCAAGAAGACTTAACATGACCCAGTGGAGTCTTAGGGATAGAGTCTTGTGCAAGGAAGTCAATATCACTGGATCCTAGACTATGCAGTAGAGAATGTGGTGTAAGAAGACTAGAAAGGTAGGAAGGAGCCATGTTTTAAAGGGCTTTGAAAGCCAAGCAAGACTTTATATTTGATCCTGGAGGTCATAGTGAGCCAGTAGAATTTAGTGAAGGGGGAGGGATGGTTAGACCTACTTTAGGAATGTCAGTTTCCACAAGTTGAATAGATGATAGGCTGGAGTGGGAAGAGACTCAAGTTGGGGAGACCAACCAGCAGGTTATTGTAGTAGTTCAAGTGTGAGATGGTGTTGACCTGAAGCAAGGGAACAGTGTCAGAGGAGAGAAGGGACTGTGTCCCAGAGGTGCTATATAGGTAAAATTGACAGGACTTGGCAGCATATTGGATACTGAGGGTGAGAGAGAGGGGAGTAGAGGATGACCCCAAGGTTGTGACTGAGAGGACTGGCACAAAGAATAAGGGAGGGTTTGGGGGAGAGGGGGGAAGATAATGAATTCAGTCTTGGGCATATTCAATTTACTAAGTCTATCTATGGCACATTGAGTTTGAGATGTCCAATAGGTAGATAGAGATAGGAATCTGACGCTTAGGAAGGAGGTTGATGTTGGATAAGTTGATTGGAGAATCATGAGCATAGAGATCATAATTGAATCCATGGAAATATTGTCTGAACCTATGAAATCTCAGGTCCAGAAATGTGACTCCCCTTCCCCAGCCCATCCCCCAAATGCAGTCTTTTTCCACCTGACAGTCTTGAGAGATAATGCATATAAAGCCCTCTGTGTACTTTAAATGGCTATACAAATTCTATCTGTCTATCTATCTATCTGTCTGTCTATTATTATTATTATTATATAATATTATTATCCCTACCACACATGAATAAAACAGAACAATGCCCTTTATGCATCTGATTAGTGATGAGCTGAGACTAGAACTCAGATCTCCTAACTAATAGTCTAGTGCTTGCATTTTAAGCCAGGCCTTGAAGGATGAAACAGATAAATTAAGAGAAGATTCCACAGGAGGAGAGTGGTCTAAACTAAGATCTGGAATCATAATCCAGGAAGGATTCAGGAACACATGTATTTCAATGACTGTAACCAGATGTACTCAGATCTAGGAGAGGGGCCATGTTGGGAAATAAGGAAAGATGAAACTGAAACAGTATTTGGGGGCACTTGGTGGTGTAAGTAAATAGCCCTGAAGAATAGGCTGAGGAAAATGATTTGATGCTATAAGCAATGGGGAACCATTTGGAGGCTCTTTGAGCATAGGAGAAAGGATGAAAATAGCATTTGAGGAAGCTTCCTCTGCCAGCTTTATGTAGAATGTATTGGAGACAATCTGGAAAGAGGGAGGCCAGCTGTTGTAGTAGCTCAGATATGAGGTATGTGGTGATATTCCTGCTCGAGGAGGTCTCAGGACCTACCCACTTCTGTCTTCTGGTTCCCAAGTCCATTATGTAGGTTCCTGGGTCCATTTGCCAGCTGCCACCTCCAGAGAAAACCACCAGATGGAGCTCTTCCATACCTTTCTAGTATCACATGTCCCAGTAATGGCAGTTATCTATTGGTCCCCATGGAAAAAGATAGAGCCTTGACCAGTACTAGAAATCTGTGATCAGGTAAGGGATAGAGTTGAGTGGAAATAAATTACACACACACGCACACACACACACACGTATACTTGCATATATTATATATAATATGTACAAAAATACATATGTGTGTTGCATGTATATAATATATGATATATAAATATATAAATCATGTATGTGTGTGTATGCAGTTTAAGCATTGCAGCATAGTATAAATAATAATTTACTGAAAGTCAGATGGTTTGTCTGCTCACAATTGCTCTGCCATTTAATAGTGACCTTGGATAAGTCATAGCCTTCCTTCAGCTCCTCTCCTATAAAACAGGCATAATCATACCTGCCCTGTCTACTTTGCAGGATTGCTTGAGGTTTGGATGGGATGAAGTATATGAAAATGCTTTATAAACTATAAAGTGCGATACAGATAGAAGGGATTTATATACTACTATTATTGAAAAGCCCCCATTTACATCTTGAGGCTCTGTCTTAGCCCTGTAAGTTCTTCACTGAAGCTCGGCTCTGCTCAACCCTTGGGGCTTCCTAGATAGTCTCTTTCCCCCCTTCACTCTGCCCCTCATACATCAATACTCCCTTGATCCTTCCAGTCCTATTCCTTCCACTGTGATGAGATAGACCCCTAGCCTGCACAGGCTGTGCAAACTGCCATCCCTTTCCTGGATAACTGAACTGCAGGTGGGCTGCCCTGTCCTGATGCCAGCTATGCCCAGGCATAAAGCATACTGTTGCCTTCAGGCAGAACTGTGCCTAGATCAAACCTGATCAGCGAATATCTGTCCAGTTCTCCAAGCTCTCCAGGGAAATAGATTCTATAACCTCTGGTGTTAATTAGTTCTAGTCTTTCACAGCTCTTACAGAGAGAAAGTTGTGCCTTACATATATGTAACCTAAATTTCTTCCCTGTTGAAATAAGCCCACAGTCCCTTTTATTCTCTATTCAGCTGAGCTAAATTTGCAGAACCAAAATAATAGGGAAATTCTCCTTCCCACCCCATAGACTAAATACAAATGGTCAGTCAACATTTATCGATCACCCCCTGCTTGCATGCAGAGCCCTGTACTATGAGCTCAGCAAGAGAGATAAAAATATAAGCTGACATTTACATAGCGCTTTAAGGTTTGCTAAATATTTTATATACATTATCTCATTTGATCCTTACAGCACTCCTTGTGAGGTGGAAAGAGTAAGTATTATTATCCACATTTTCCAGATGAGGAAACGGGATCAGAAGGGTGAAGCGATTTACCCATGAAAGAGTGAGACTTGCTTCCAACCTTGAAGGATCGCTGGAATATAGAAAGTAGAAAAGAAGGCATCCCAAGTGGGAGAGGGGAAGTAGGAGGTGGGAGGGAGATGGCTGATATGAGCAAAAGCACTGAGCCTGGTGTGCTTAGGAACAGTGAGACTGGACTGGAGGGTGCATTTGGAGGAGTAGCAGGAAATAACTTTAGACAGGTATTTGTGAGAATGTCCCAGGGGAAAGAAAGATGCAAGTTTGGAGGAGAGGCAATTCTTTAAAGGAAGGCCTTTAAAGCCAGACAGAGGAATTTGGAATTGATATACTAGGCAATGGGGAGCCAGTGTTGGACTCTTGAGCAGAGGAATAACAGGAGGGAAGCAGGGTTTAAGGAAGATCAATCTGACAGTAGTGTGCAAGATGTATTGGAAGAACAGGCAGGCAAGGAGACAAGCTGGCTGGCTATTGCAGAAATTCAGGTGTGAAGGGATTAGAATCTGAAAATGGCAACAGTTGGAACAGAGGGGAAGAAATGCATCTGAGAGACTTCAGAGAAAGACCTAGCAAGACAGTGAATATGGAGAATTATGGAAAAGGAAAGTGGAGATGCAAGGAATTCCCCTGATCTGCATTTACATCTATGCCATAGAAGTAGAGATCCAGAACCCTGAGTTCCCATCTGAGAGCTCTAACTGGCTAGCTGTGTGATTCTGGGGAAGTCATCTCATCTTTCTGAGCTCCAGCTTCCTCATATCTGAAATGAGGAGGTTGGATTGGATGTCCCTTCCAGCTCGATAATTCTACGGATTCATGACTCACTTTTCCTTTCAATGGCTACCACTGGTACATGGACCCAGATTTCATGTCTTCCCCTGCAGAAGCAGTGTTTTACTTTCTGAGACTTATTGCATTGCAGGATCCCTCTGAGCCAAGCTTGAATTCAGGATAAAGTAACCCTAATCCCTTTCATTGTTCCTCTGCCTTTTGCCCAACAAGAATGCAGGGGAGACAGAGAAACAGAAGAACATGGGAGATTTCAAAGAGTTTCAGGAACATAGACTGAAGAAAAGCAAGAGAATAATGATGTGATATGGAGTTGGGTTCATAACACTGCAGTAGATGGATGGACTTGGGATAGAGTTATTAGATACAATCTGCTTTATGTTTTGAGGAATCCAAGGACTAATTTAATTACTGGGAGTCCAACAATCTTCTCCTACCCAGTACTCCACCACCACCACCAAGGGATACATATTATACCTACTGTGATTCCATGCAAATCCTGAGTACTCGGGCCACTCCCTTTTCCCCTATCCCTTCCTCCCTTCCAATGTCTGACCCAATTCTTTACATTCACCTTTTTGAAACTGCTTGGCCCTTTCTTGATGATGGGGTACTCTGAAATCTGTTCAGTATTGACAAGTAGAGGGTGTAAGGAATACAGTGGTGGGCCTGGAGCCAGGAAGACATCTTCATGAGTTCAAATCTAGTCTCAGACTCTTACTAACTGTGTGATCCTGGGCAATTCCTTAATCCAGCTTGGCTCAGTTTCCTCATCTGTAAAATGAGCTGGAGAAGGAAATGGCAAAACACTGCAGTATCTTTGCCAAGAAAATCCCAAATGGGATCATGAAGAGTTGGGCGCTACTGAAACAACTGAACCACAAATAGACACTGGCAGTAATATGTCCATATTTCGAAGCCACACTCTCTTCACTGGTGGAGATAGCGACCCATCCATGCCTCCTCATCTGTGAGATTCTTGTCGTTGCCTTTCCATAATTCCTTCATTAAGGATCTACTCAATACACTAGAGACAGTCAACACTAGATCATTAGATAATTGCTTATGGATATTTCTGTAGCTTCTCAAATATTCTCTAATCCCTTTCTTTGCCAACCTGAGCAGCTTGACTTTTTTTTTTGTCAAAAATGTCCTTGATATTCTATGTCCCTTTTTTCATTTAAGTGATCATTGCTGATATGTTACAGCCTATTTGCTCTCCCTATGTATCTTTCCATTGCCCTTTGACTCACAAAATAATAAGGTAAAGTAATAACACAATTGTTCCTCATTTTATCTGTTTGAATTTTCCTTCTTCTTAATAACAACAATAACAGTAGCTAACATTTATATAGCATTTATTATGTGTCAGACAGTATGATACATACTTTACAATTATTATCTCATTTGATCCTAACAATTCTGGGAGGTAGCTGCTAGTTCTATCCCCATTTTATAGATGAGAAAACTGAGATGAAAGTGCTTTGCCCAGCATCATACAACCAATAAGTATCTGAGGCTAGATTTGAATTCAGGTCTTCCTGACTCCAGGTCCATCACTCTATCCATATTCTTTTTTATTTTTAACCTTGTCCCCTATCTCCACTACTTCTTCCTCTTTTATTTTTCTCTTCCTGCTGTCTCTTCTACCTTATATATTTTTCCTTTTCCTTTTTCTTTCTTCCCCAGTAAAGAAACTGGCCAGTGCACCCTCAAGCAGAAGACTCCTTGATTTTTACCATTGGCAACTTTTTAACCACTGAACAGTCCTAAAGTTTACATGTTATTTTTCCCTGGCCTATGAAATGGTGGCATTTCTTCCTTTTCCCCCTTCTAACATTGCCCTTCTCCATAATGTGTCGTTAGCACATCAGATGCTCAGTCAGCCATTTTAGACTGCAAATCTACTTTACTACAATGTGATGGAATTTGGGGGTACAAATTACACACAGGAATGGACTACAGGTGTGTAGTGTAGTGTTTAGCCAGTTTGGCTCTGCCAAACACAATGAATTGGGTTTTCATGATTGCCCCTTAGTTTCCCCAAAAAGGTATGACTGACTGGATTATTCCTTAATATGGCCCTTGAGCCACTCTGTCCTTTCTTGGTGCGGTTCAAGTGCACCAATCCAGGTGGTTCAGTGAATAGGGCACTGGCCCTGAAGTCAGGAGGACCTGAGTTCAAATCCGTCCTCAGACATTTAACATTTAGTAGCTGTATGACCTTGGACAAGTCACTTAACCCCAATTGCCCTGCCTTCCCCCCTCTAAGAAAAAAAGCAAAAAAAAAAAAAAATCCCAAACCAATTCCAGATTTGAAGAAACAGATTTCTCTTTCTTCAAAATAGAGTTTTATACAAAGGACTTATTTTCTGTGCCTGTGTCTAAGCTGGGAGCCTTCTCATCTCTAATCTGCCACTAAATTGCTCACAAAACTGTTGTTGTTGTTTAGTCATTCAGTTGTGTTCTACTCTTTATGATCCCATGGACTGCCCTTGTTGATGGGTTTTTTTCATCAAAGATACTGGAGTGGTTTGCTATTTCCTTCTTCAATGGATTAAAGCAAACAGATGTTAAATGACTCACCCAGGGTCACACAGCTAGTATGTGTCTGAGGCCAGATTTGAACTCAGGTCTTCCTGACTCCAGGCCCAGCATTCTTTCCATTGAGCCATCTAGCTGCCTGATCAGGGGCTTAGTCTAGTCCAACTTTTTCATTTTACAGAAGATGGAACCAAGGCTGGGAGAGTTTAAGTGGCTTACCCATGGTCACACAGCTAGTAACAACAGTACTAGCAACATTTGTACTCGGTAACAGTTGCTTCCGTTCTCCTTACTTACTGTGGGTGTCAGGAAACCTCTCTGAGGGTGTTTCTGGATAGTAGCTGAAGTCTTCTGAAGGGTACTATGAGGGTGAATTAGCAACAATCAGGGTTATAAAGGATCTTAGAATTTTTAGAAGGTAGGGTGCAAGGTACACCAAAATTTCCACTGTTATTAGAATTTAAAACCACTGTGTGCAATAAGAATGAGAGAATGGTTTATCCATATGGTGTTTTAGTACCGCTCTATGGGCTGTGAGGGATAGGAGCAGTTGGGATCAAAAGAATGATGACCATGGATTTAGGCAGACAAGAGTTTGAATCCTACCTCTGATACTAACTAGCTGTGTGACCCTGGGCAAATCACTTTACCTGTCTAGACTTTGTTTCTCTCATCTGCTGCCTGCCTCACGTGAGGTTATTATTAAGGTTCAAGTGAAATGATTTACTCCAAGTGCTTCACAGATCTTAGAGCAAGATATAAGTGGCAGATATTATAAGCCAGTTCTTGAGCTCAAGGAACTCTTAATCTGATTGGAAAAAGAAGATTATGAATAAGAGATAGTTGGAGAAAACCAAGACAATACATAGAATCAAGTGCTAACATGTGCAGTGATGGGAAAGATCAGAGAAAGAGAGCCAGTTGTGTCTAGAGGAATCAGGGGAGGCTTCCTGGAGGAGGTGTAATCTAAATGACACCTTAAGAAGTGAGTGGGATTAAAAGTAGTGGAGAGAAGGGAGAAGGGCATTGCAGGTAGCATAAATCAAGGCTCTAAGCTAGAAAGAGCAAAGTACCAATGGGAAACATTATGGAGACTAATGGAAAGGATAATTCCCTTTAGGAAATAGAGTGTAGTAAAATTAGATAGGATAGAATCATCAATTTGGGAGAGGGAGCTTAGAGACTATCTAATACTCATTTGATAGATGAGGAAACTGAGGTCCACATAGAAGTGACTTGCCAAAGTCATAACCCTAGTGGTGTCATAGCCAGAGTTATTGGTCCACATCTTCTGACTTTCAGCCCAGAGCTCCTCCCACTATAAAAGGAAACTTGTGATTACATATATAGGTACCAAAGAAGCAGAGGTGATGAAGCAGATCCTGGGTGCTGATGGGTACTGGCAAGGTATTTGCTAGAGGGCCAGGCAGGGACTGGCACTGAGTGTCTAAAATGTGCTTTAGAAATGGTGTGTTGTCAGGTGGATAGGGCCTATTCTGTTTGGCATCACTGCTCTCAGTCCTCATGAGTATGTGTAACGAATCCAGACTGTGTTCCCTGGAGAGCATGCAGGACTCAAGCTTTAGCCTGTTCCTCTATTTTCACTTCCTCCTCTGACCCCTCCTCTTCCCCATCACCCTAGCTTTGTTGTATTTGTACTTGGCCAGTTACAGGAAGGTGCAATATCATTATGGAGTGTTTTGTGCAGAGACTGTAGTCACATCTGGATAGGTAATGCTGATAATTACTGAGCTGGTTACTAAATCAGATAAGCCAAGAAGAGGGGGAAGGTCTGCTGCTCTGGTTGCTACTCACAGCTTGGCACACCAGGGGGAGAAGTGAGAAGAAAACCAACAAAGGTGTAGGTGAGTGTGTGCATGTGTGTATATGTGTGTGTGTGTGCATACATGCATGTGTACTTAAAGTGCTCCAGGACTGAATGAAATGGGCTAATTATCAGTTACTTTAGGGCTCTCTCAGTTGAGAATGCTGAGGTTATTTCTGTCCAAAGAACTCTGCCCAAGACCAAACATCACAGGAAGTATGCAAGTAGCTACACAGAGATGGATACAAGGACCAAGATGCATTTCAGATAGGCTATCAGAATGGAGGAAAGCCAGAACGAAGTAATGGAGGGCAGCTAGCTTTGGATTTAAAAAAAAAAAAGTCCCATCCCTATTGCATACTAGCTGTATCTCCTTGGGCAAGTCACTTAACCTGAGGGCCCCAAGCAACCTAAGACTAGAATCTGATGCAGATCAAATGAGATAATATATACTAAGATGTATTAAAGCTTAAAACTGCACTAAGACTTTTGTGACGCCCTGCATATAAAGCACCTTGTAAACCTTTGAGCACTATATGTTATGTTAGCCATCATTATCAGTTGCTGATCTGTAAAGGTGGAGGGAATTTTCAGACTGGAAGTTCCCTGAACCAATGAAATCATAGGTCTGGCCAAGGATACTCTCTCCCAAATCAGGAAACCAGTCCCATCCATACTTTTGTGTTCTCTCACTCATCTGCCTTCAGAACTGAAAAATGGGCTGATGGTCAGTGGAATAGACTGGCTCCTCAGGTTGTTTGGACTGGATCTTCTATCCCATAAAGGGATTCATTCAACAGACGTTTACTACAACAAAAGCATCGTGAAAGGTGAGCGATGCAAAAGAAAACCGAAAGCTGTCCTTGTATTCAGAGCTCACATTCCAGTGAGGAAGAGTGAATGGTCCCCAGAGTTCTCAAGCTAGAAGTCCTAATTATATTCCCTCCAGAGTAGTGAGCGCTTGCAAGTTTTGTTCCTTGCATACTCCTAGGCATCCAGGGGCTTGATCTTTATAGGTTTAGTCCCTCACCAGATTCTAGAATGTAACAACCCCTTCCTCAGCAAGTTTTAAGAGTTTCAGGTTGACCAGGGAAATCTACGCTAACGGAGGATGGTCATATGAATATCAGCAGTGGGAAAAACAAAAGCTATTAGATCTGTCCCGTGTCATCTGAGTGTACATTTACTTCCTTGGTCCTCTCCGCGTCCAGCCCTTAAGTGTCAGAAGCCCGAGGCCTTGCCCAGTTTAGTTTGCTCGTGTCAGAACCAGTGATTAGGCCCATTGGTTCTGGACATTTACCTGGGCCAGTTCCCAGCACTGGGAATGGTGCTGCTTGGCAGGAATACCCAAGAACGTCCTTCTCTGGTCATGCCTACCATGCATCCCCCCATGCTTCAGAAATAGACGGGAATCCTCCCATGCCCTCTGCAGTAGATACTTTAGGGAAAGAACTACCAGCGCACACTAGTAAAAGAGGGCCTGGTGGGGTCTTGGCACCCGGGACCAGAGCAGGGCCAGCCCACCGCGAGGGCTGGGGCTCAGAGGCGCGCTCTTGGGACTGGCCGGGCTCTGTGCTCTTGTCGGAGGAGTCCAGCCGGCAGCAGCAGCAGCCGCCGCCGCCTTCCCCACTCCTCCTCCCGCACTGCTCGCTCCCCGCCCCCCGGAGCCGTCGGTGGAGGCCTTCCCTCCATACTAAACAGTTCTCGGGAGGGACTCGGGCACGTCCCCCAGACCGGATAAAGAGCTGGCTCGGCTCTCCGGCTCCGCAGCCCGGAATCTCGCTATCAGCGTGGTTCCAGCGCCCGCTCCAGACGTACTCGGCCTCGGGGTCCTGCCGGAGGCGAGCGACTGATCTTTACCGGAGGGGGAAACGAGGAAGGCAGGTAGCGGCGCTTCAGTCGCCACTACTGCCCCTCTGGGAGCAACCCGCCGGAGGGACCCAGCCTCCGGTGTCCCCTCCCCTGGCTTCCCGGCTGGTTCCTCTCCCAGTGGACTCCAGCTCCCAGCTGGAGACAGCTTCAGGGACCACAGCCCCAGGAGGAGCCCTCTTCCCCCGCCCCTCTTCTCGCCAGGCCCTGCTGCCTCCTGAAGGTTACGAGACGTGGCTGCGGGGAGCGCTCGCTGTACCGGGGAGGAGCGCTCGCTTGCCCCCCGCCCCCGAGGCCGCCGCTCCCGCTCCGGCTCCCGGGCCAGCCTGGCCGCCGACTGCCACCGCAATCCCGGCTACTAAATCAGCGCGGGGAGGCGGCCCCTTTGCCCCCCTCCCCAATGTCCCCCCCTCCCCGAATTCCCTTTCCTGCCATTGGCCGATCCCTCCCTCCCGCCCCCCGCTCCCCACCCCCCGGCTCTCCAACCATTGGCTCCCTGTCTCCGCCAGCCTTTACATAAGCCTGGGCGCGCTCGAGTGGAGTTGTATAAAGCAGAGCGGCGTCGGGGCGAGAGGGTTGAGACGAGCCCAGGGCTGGGACAGGGAGCTGGAAGGAGGCGAGCGTCCGCCCTGTCTCCGCGACCCGTCGCCCCCAGATGGTGCGGGGGGCGGAGGGGGCAGTGAGGATGGCACCCGGAGCGGATGGCCCCGTAAGTACCCGGCTGCCCCTTGTACCTCTCTTCTTCCCCGCCCCCCCCACCTTCGGATGGAGAAAGTTTCTCCCATCCGTCCACGGTTCCCTCCCCCCCCCCCCGCCAATTCCCCCAAGCTGGGCAACAGGGATGGCAGCTGGGGTGAGCGAAGCGGGGAGGAGGAGGAGGCAGCGGCTTCTCTCTCAACTTGAGAAGGGGCGCGGGGTTCTTGAACCCTTATCTCTTGGCTAGAGACAAGGCATACGGGGGGATGTGGGAGGGGAAATCATTGGAGAAAAGGGGAGCTATGGAATGGGGAAGAGGAAAAAGAGAAGAGAGGTGATGAGATTGGAAAGGATGAGGAGGGAAGGTGAGGAGGGATTGTTGGAGGTCAGATGTTTGGGGAGGGGGAGCTGGCTATAGGAGAGAGTGGAGGTGAAGGGAGGGGAGCAGGTGAAGAGGACTGAGCTGGGGTAGTCGGGAAGTGACTGATTAGGGCGGTCTCAATCCCCCTGCTTTGGAAGCTCTTGTGCCTGACCAGGATGTATGTGCCTCTAGTCATTGGCATACCCCGGAGGGGCTGGAGCTCTCCCTTGGGAAGAAAAGCTCCCTTAGGCATGGAGCTGTGTGATGTACAGCTGCTGAGCCCCAGATCCACATAGTATTACTGCTTGAGCTCCCACAGCCAGCCTCTTTTGCTTGGACTGAGGTGTGGTCTAGCTTTGAGCCTGACTCTGACAAGCTAGATTGCTGGTTTACTAGAGGAAACTAAGTTGCCTCTCCTGGGGAGGGGGAGGGGGATCTTAGTGGAGAGGGGTGGGGAACAAGAAAGCCTGGATTTTGGGGGCATGCCCAGCAATGCAGAGGACTCCCTGGGCTATGTATGAGTTGAAGAGTCCTATAAGAGTCCTATTTCTGCAGAGCAGAACTCAGGAATCCTAAGTCATCTCCCCCTGGATGGGATCCTACCAGCAGTGGTCAGGAGATCCTGTCAGACTTTGCAGGGAGGTGTGGGGATGCAGAAGAGATTCAGGTATGGCAGGTGTAAATGGCCATGTAACCTAAACTAATAAAGATCCTGATATTTTGATGCCCCTAGTATCTGGCTCCCATGTGGCACTGCGGGGGAACCCAACTCTTAAGCAAGGAAGGAACCAGAAGCTTGGGGGTAGACATGGGGATAGGTGTGTTCTTGAGTCCTAACTGAGGTTTCTTCTGGGCCAAGCTGCAGGACTTCCAGAACTGGAGCCAGGCCCAAAGGAAAAAGGAAAGACCAGGAAAGACTAGGCACTTGGCAGAACATTGTCTAGAAAAAAAGAAGAGACATCATTGGGAGACTTGGCTCTGGATGCCATGATGGGTTAGGACCAGGGATGGTAAATCCTTAATTAAACCTGATATAAAGAACAACATTACCATATAAACCAATCTTTGGAAAGGATTGAGGGCTAGGATCATCCAGTCACTTCCAACATGGCTCTCCTGGGAGAGTTAATCTATTTTCTTAGTAAAGAAAATCCTCCCCCCTTTTTTTAAACAACAGGTTCTAAAATGAGTTTACCAAGGCAGTAGAAAGGAAATAGGGATGTCACCCCTAGTATGTTTCCAATTTCATTGCTGCCAGTTGAAAAACAGGAACTTTGGGGGAAGATTCACACCTGTATAGAAGAAGAAGGGTTACCTGCTCTGAATTTTTACTCGAAACTCAATCACAACTTGCTTTTGAATGAATCCTGTTGCCTTTGCCCTATCCGTGGACGTTGGTGGTTGTCATATGTTCCTAGTAAGGCTATTTCAGGCTGGAGGCTGAGTACGCCCTCTATACTCCCAGAAAACTAACTCCATCATCCTTGTACCTGCAATTGACACCTTCCTGGTCTGTTTCCCAGGACCATCACACCACTGGGAATTTGTGCAGCTAAATACCAGCCAGATTCGGCCTCTCTTAGTGTCTACATCTTAGACTATGCCTGATGTTTATTTTTTGGTACTCTGATGTTCAATTATGAAATTCAGGGAGACTACTCCGGGGGAATACCTTTAAAGAGATAATGTGGCATAATAAAAAAGAACAATGGACTTAGAGTCAGAAATCCTGGAAATAAATCCTGGCCACGTTCCCTCCACCCTATCTAAGGCTCATAAGCTGGTGACCTTGGTCAAATCCCTTGACCTCTCTGACCCCTGTTTCCTTATTTATAAAATAGGGGAAACAATACCTTTACTACCTTGTCCAGATGATAGGCTCTATGTTATGTTCTGTGTAACATATCTACCATTTATATAACACTTTATTATTATTAACTATGTGGCTTGACTGCCTTTATATTTTTAGGATGAAAGTTCCAATATTATTTTTCCTTCCACTAACTTCAGGAAACAAATCATCAAGTCTAAAAAAAATATGCCTGTGTTGAGGCAGCATGTCATAATGGAGAGAGTCTTGGATCTAGAGTCCAATGGGATTTCAAAACTCCCTAGCATTGTGGCCATTGACAGCTTCTCTGGCATGTAGCAGGTGTTTCAGTACTTTTTGAATGATTGAGGATCCATTTCCTTATCTGTAAAATGGGGATGAGTCTGTTTATACTACCTACCCTTAAAGAATCGTTTTGAGGAAAGTGATTTGCAAATCCTCTAAACACGAAATAAATGTAAGTTATTGTTGGTGATGGTAGAGCAGTTCCCTGAGCTCCCTTCAATTCTGTGTGGGCCAGGCAACTTGAGATAGCTCAGGGGCTTCAAGGACAACTGGTTTCTTGGATTTCTTTCCTTACCCCACAAAGGTGAGGGTGACTTCTGACTTCTCCTTTCTTGCTCTTAGTCATCATACTCACAAGGGGCCACATTTACCCTAAACCTTGCCAAATGGTGCTTCAGTGTATGATTAGATGAATGTGGGGAGTGCCCCCCATAATGCTGCAAAAGATGCTGACATGTATTGGCTCAGCTCTGCCCCCTTGCTGTGATCATTCCTTTGTGCTCAATAAGGCTCTGGTTTTTTTCCTTTTTTAACTAGTCAAGAGCAGGAGACACATCTTCCTACAGTATTCCAAACATAACCAGCACTCAATAAAGAAGAACAGACAAGAAGTTTGGTGATGTTTTTGTTTAGTTGGAGAAGGGAGCACTTCCCACCCCCCCACACACACACTTTGATTATGCAATTTAGATGAGGAGGAGGTACTATTCTCATAACTCAAATGGAAAATCCTATTCATGCCTACTATATGTTTTTCATAGGGTCATAGCTTTCAACCTGGAGGGGGCCATTGTCTAATCCAGTGCCCTTTTTTTATTGATAAGGAAACTGGAGTTCCCAAAGGGCAAGTGACTGCTCCAAGGTCATACAGGTAAGCAGTAAATGGCAGAACAGTAGTCAGACTCATGTTTTCTGACTCCTAATATTGAGCCTCTCTCACTCCCTCTGTCCTTGTTTTCTTTTGTTTTTTTTTTCCCATCTCCCAAATTGTCTTAATCCATTTTTCAGAAAAGTCTTCAGTGAACAATCTGTCCTTTTTCTCCCCCAAAGTATGTGGGCAGAAATAGGAAATATCTTACTTTTTCCTTAATATTGGTCTGTCTGGAACCAGTCTAAGAGAATTCTTCCTGGCCCTTGACCAGGGAGGTCTACTGGAATAGGAAGGAACTCACTGAGAGATGTCTTGTGGGTTCCACAGGACAATGTCAAAGGCAGAGGGCAGAATGTTAATGGGATTCCCCTAGAGTTGTAATCCCTTTAAACATGGGGGTAGGGCAATATATTGCTGGAAGCTTTACTGCTACCTTGTCAGTTTAACCCATTCCTTACCACTACTGTGCTTAATATTAGTGACCTAATGTTTCTTGTTTCCATGTTGCAACTTGAGCCATCCAACCTAAACTGTGATAAATTGGGGAACAAATTCTGTGTGGCTTATGGAAGCTCCTGGGATCAGTGTATATGACTACAAGCCATGCAACAAACCACTGATTCCTCTTTGTTCAGTCATCCAATAAATAAGGAAACATAGAATGGGAGATAATGTCTGCCCTGCAAGAGCTTATAGTCTTTTGGTGAAATAAGACAAGTTCCTAGAAGATTATGATACAAGATGGAATAAGAAAGAGCAATGTGATTGACATTTTAGGGGAGGTAGAGATTCCCAACTGAGAGGGTCAGAGATGAGCTACCTAACTCAGATGCCCTTGAAGGATGGGTAAGAATAAAACAGACAGGACAGTCCATGTGAAAGGTACAGTGTGAGCAAAGCTGAAGAATCAGGAAATCACAGAGCATGTTAGGGGGATCTACATTTATAATCTGGTTTCAGTGAAGGGAAAGAGTAGAATTAGAGAATGTTAGCACTGGGGAGAACTTTAGAGGTCATTTATTCCAATCTCATTTTATAGATGGGGAAACTGAGAGAGATAACAGAGGTCAAGTGACTTATCCAAGGTCACAAACTAGTACATGACTGGATAATGCAAAAAAGATTGATCATAGATGGCTTTGAATGCCAGATGAAGGAATTTGGAGTGTATGCAGTAGGGAGCCCTCTAAAAGTTTTGGAACAGAGGAGAGATAGGATCAGAGTTGTGCTTTTAGGATTGGAAGAAAAATAATTTTTCAGAAATTGAAGGATAATTACAATGGTTCCTTCAAGGTGTAACTAAAGCCTTGACTTAAAATATGGCAGTAAGAATAGAGATGAGGAGAAAGAGGCATGAGCCACTGCAGAGGGAATCTCACAAAATGCAGATTTTTCCATGGATTGTCCTAAGGTCCAATGCCAAGACTGAGGACAGTCTCCTTTCTTCTTGCCTCTACTGGAAGGGGAATAGCGACTTTCTAATCTCAGAATCTGAAATGAGCAGTTTGTTTTGCCTTTACATCCTCAATGTGCTATCTAGGGATTTATGTTATGAGGATGGGAACTAGGGTTTCTTGGCATACCTGAAGGTTGCCAGTTCAGACTTTTAGCCTTCTTGGCAGACTCGGAGGTAAGAAAGCCCGGCCAGTGCTATCTTGTACTTTAATTCTAAGTGGGGCTTATGGAGCTTATGGCTAGGATTACTCCCAGGGGCTCTCAGCCATAATGACACTATAAAGAATCTGGGCCTGCATTCTCAAATCTTGACCCAAGAGATAAGTAATGACTTGAGGATGTAGAACCTTGGAGAATATAATTCTGGTACTAGGATTCTGAGGAAATGGTGGAGAGGACTGGTTGTATGTTCACCAAGCCTGAAGTTTCATGAGGGACCATTCCTTTTGCTTTCTCTTCAGATGGAGTTACCTCACAGCCATGACCACTCTTTGTTGACTCACTGGGGTTTTCCCCTGGGCAAGTCACGTAACCTCTATTTGCCTCAGTTTCCTCAAATGTAAAATGGAGGTAATAATCACACCTACCTCCCAGGGTTGTTCTGAGGATCAAATGAGATAATATTTCTAAAGCTCTCAGTAGAGTGCCTGACACATAGTAGGTACTTAATAAATGCTTCCTTTCTTCCTAACAGGTAAAGCCAGACATGTAAGAATGAGGGTGCTGCCCTCTACTTACAGCTATACTTTAGAATTCATATAGAAATAGAGCTGTAATTAGGTTGAGCCAATTGGGGGGTTTGCCCCAGGGTGCTGATTGTACTTGTATCTCTACTGCAGCTAGAAACAACTGAGGTTGGCAAGAGTTATTAGTTAAAATTGGTAGCTACTTGATAGTGAACTTCCTCCCTCACCCTCTGCAGTTATACTCCAGATAATCATGTTGTACCTTCCCTATCCCTTCTCAAGGAAGCCTCCCTAGTAGAATCCTCAGGGTCTTTACCCAGAGGGGTTGGGGTTTTAGGGTTGCTGTAGCCTTTCTCTAGCAGCTAGGTGGTGTAGTTGATTGAGCATTGGACTTGGAATCAGGAATACTCATCTTCCCGAGTTCAAATTTGGACTCAGATACTTAGTAGCTATGTGACCCTGGACAAGTCACTTAAGCCTGTTTGTCTTAGTTTCTTTACCTATAAAATGAGTTGGAGAAAGAAATAGCAAGCCACTCCAGTATCTTTGCCAAGAAAAACCCAAATGGGGTCATGAAGAGTTGCACACAATTGAAAATGACTCAACAACATCAGTCTCTCCAACTGAATTTGTCTTTTAAAAATAGGTTTGATTAAGTGTTTTGTGCTGCTTGCCCCAAGCACAAAAACTAGAAGTTATGACTTTATGTGAAAGGGTCATTCACCAGGCCCTCTTAATCTGTTATCCATGCTTACCCCCTGGGATTTTCATTTGTGAGTACAGCCTTCCTTTGGAAGTTAAATTTTATAGGTATAACTCAGGTTGTGATAGATGACATTGAACTACTGATTCTTAGGGAAGGATCCTTCTGTTGGAAGAAGCCTTCCTGAGGGCACAATGTTTTAGGAGTACTGACAGCATTTGGGTATTCTGTGTCTCCTGCATGCCATAGATATGGGTTTACGTGTCCAGTTAGTGGCCTTCTCATTACATGGAGAGCCTTATTGGTTGCCTCAATAGAGTGGATATTGCCTCAATAAAGGTATAGGGGATATAAGCCCAGATACTTTTTTTTTTCTTATGGAGATGGTAGTGATCATTCACTACTGCTGAGGTCCTAAACACTGGTCCATACATAAAGTGAGAAGCCTGTATATAAATGGAGGCTACATCAAGTATAACATTTTTTCAAGTAGGAAGTGAAATAAATTAGAAATAGAAGAGTAAAAGGTGAAAAGATGTGGGCTAAAGTCATGATATGTGGTCTAACTAAGATGGGGGTGGTGAGAAGAGAGATGGTATTGTATGCCATTGTATACTTGTAAGGCAGTTTCCCACCCAAGCATTCTCTGGCCCTGGAGTAAATTTTCCCATCTTGGTCTACAGAAGGACGTCCAAATGGTTCTACTAATAGGAGTCTGGAGAGTTCTATTCCTGTCTCTGCCACTGACTCATTGTATATAATCTTAGGCCAGTCATTTCTCCCCATCAGGCTCTTGTTTCTTTGTATAGTGTGTCTACTCTCTGCTTTGCTTGGGTGTGGGTGCCTACATGCTGACGGTCAAAGAATAAGTATAGTTGGTGTTTTTAATAAGAAAAGCCAGAAGATTTGTCCTTCAGAAACCCTAAGTAGACGCTTTCTTTTTTAACATAAGGGATTTTTCCTTGAAAGAAATCATGTTGACTACATAAGAAGCAAAGCATTTCATTCTTGGAGATATTCCAGTTTCTTGGCCCTGCATGTTGGTTCCAACCCAGGAAATCTGATCAACATCCGGAGGAGAAAGTGATAGCTACACAGATGACAAATGACTGGACCTGTCCCCACTGAGAAAGGGATATGGCAACTCCTCCTTCATCCTTTTCCTCCTCAGCCATCTCTGTAAGAGAGACACTCCTGCATGGAACTTCCATGAAGAATGGGGAAGGGTGTTATTAATTAGTAAAAACCTTGTTTACTGAACAGGCATATTCTTAAAGATCTCTTTCGAGGGACGTTTTGACATATTGCTTTAATTAGCCACAGAAGAATCCTAAGTGTAGGGAGTGTAAAATGACCCTTCCTGTTGTTTCCAGTTACTGTTATCTTTGTTTGCTCTTGACAAGCACGGTGACAAGGTCACAGGAATCTGCTAAAGAGCTCAGGCGGTGCAGCCCATCGGCGGTTGGTGGGACTGCAAGAAAATTATAATAATCACATTTACGGGGTGATTTACCGTTATGGAAGTACACTCCATCTACCACACTGTCTTTATCATAGTTTGTATTGTTTTCAGCCTCATTCTTTCCTCTGAATCCCAGCTCTGTATTGCTGATGGTCTGGACCCATCCATTGGGATATCCTACCCATACCTCAAACTCGGCATGCTCTCAAACTGACTTCTTGCCTTTCTCAAACTACCACTTCTCCTAACTTTCTTATTTACAATGACACCACTTCTTCCCTGTCATTAAAGTTCAAAACCTTATCTCAGGGTCATCTTCTTCTTCACTCTCCCATATATACCAACCCCAACATATATCATTTGCCAATTTCAGTCAATTCTATCTCCATAATCCCTTGCATCTATCCCCTCCACTTTATATACCTATAGACAAGAGGTTCTAAGGACCTTGGAACGGTATTTTAACTAGCTCCCTGTTTCCCATGTATCCCAGTCTTCTCATAGCTGCCAAAATCTTCCTAATACAAAAATCTGAGCTACCTTGGCACTTCCCTGCCTTAAAAACAACAACAACCTTCAGTAGCTCCCCATTGTCTACAGGATAAAATATATTTCTCAGCCTGACATTTGAGGTCTGTTGTGATCTGACTTCAACCTACCTTCCTGGCCTGATTTTTACAGTATTGTTCATGTATGGTATATTCTAGCCAAATAGAATTATTAGCTATTCTCTAAGCCTGTCCTTTCTTTCTCTCTCTCTCTCTCTCTCTCTCTCTCTCTCTCTCTCTCTCTCTCTCTCTCTCTCTCCCCCCTTCTCTCCCTCTCTCTCTTATCACAGGCCATTCCCCTGATGAGAATGCACTCCTCCCCCCCCCCCCCATTCTTACTGATAAATTCCTTCTCTTCTTTTAGAGTCCAATTTAGGTGCTATTTCCTTTATGAAACCTTCCCTGATTCCTACCAGCCCTCCCAGTCAAAAGTGTTCTCTCATTCTTCAAAATTTCTTAATAAAAAAGTCTTTGTTTTAGACTAAACATTGACTGTTATTTCTTTCTAATTTAGATGTATGTTTGCAAATTATATACACTCTGAAGGCAACTGGGTTGCTCAGAGGATAGAGTATTGGGCCTGGAATCAAGAAGACCTGAGTTCAAATCCAGCCTCAGACACTACTAGCTGTGTGACCTTGGGCAAGCCACTTAATCTTATTTGCCCCAGTTCCTCATCTGTAAAATGAGCTGGAGAAGGAAACAGCAAAACCATTCCGGTACCTTTGCCAAGAAAACCCCATGGAAAGCATTGGCGTGCTGTGGCCTATACGATCATAAACAGTCAGACACGAATGAACAACTATATTTACAAGATTATAAACTGCTTGAGGGGAGGGACTGTGTCATTTAAAAAAAAAATCTTTGTCTCTCAAGCTTTTAATACAGTACTTTCCACATAGCAGATAATAAATATTTATTGAATGGAATCCAGGTTTCATGGGATTTGGAGCTGAGAGGGAGCTTGGAGATAGATCATTTAGTCCAATGCCTTCATTTTACAGTTGAGGAAACTGAGGCCCAGATAGTTGAAGTGACTTCCCCAAGGTCACAACACTAGGACTAATGACATGTTGGCCAAGAACAGTTACCCAATATTTTTTAGTTTCAGAGCAATGAATTGTAACAGGAGCTTATACCTCAAGATCTGAGAATTTAGAGATTATCAGTAAAACCCCATTTACTTTCTATTCTTCAAAGTAATTCACCTTGTTCATTGAAAACTAAAAATTACCATGCCTTCTAAATATGTGGGTAGCATGTTGTCCCTCTAACATGCTTCTTCTTAATTTTTGTTGTTATTGATTGGTGTATTTGCTGTTTTCTGCTATAGAACTTTAAATTCAAGTGGCCAGGGACCATGTCCCTCCTGGAGAGTTTGGTAATCTGCTCTGTATATAGTAGGTGCTTAATAAATGTTTGTTGAATTGAATCATTGTTTAATTGAATTAGTTTATTTGCTGCTGTAACAAATGACATTGTAGAGATGGTATTAAATGATTATACCTGTTTTGTATGCAAGGAAACTAAATCACAGGGAGGCAACATGGAAAAAAGAATACTGGCCCTGTCGTTAGAAGATTTGGGTTCAGATTCCATTCCTGATGCTAATGTGGTGATAGTACAGTACAATCCATCAGCTGCAAGGCTCTTCTTAAAACAAAGCTAACAATTTCAATCAATACAATGGTCCAAGAAAATTCAAAGCACTTATGAGAAAGGATAGCTAGGCAGTGCAGTAGATAGAGCACCAGCACTGGAGTCAGGAAAATCTGAGTTCAAATCTGGCCTTAGACACTTAATAGCTATGTTGCCTAAGTGGCAATCACTTAACCCCTTTTGCTGCACTTTTCTCATCTGTAAAATGAACTGGAGTAGGGAATGGTGAATCACTCCAGCATCTTTGCCAAGAAAACCCCAAATGGGGTCACAAAAGTCAGACATGACTGAACAATACGATGGAAAATGCTATCCACCTCCAGAGAGAACACTGGTGAACTCTGGAGTGCAGATTGAACCATACTTTTTTTTCCTGCATCCCCAAAATAAACAAATAATTAAATAAGGCAGAGCTAACAGCAAAAGAGGTACAAATTCTGCCTTTGGTCAGTAAAGAAGAACATGGTGCCTCTGACAAATTTCCCCTCTCTCAGGCCATTGATAGGGCTGTAGGGCAATAGCTCAAATGCTTCTAAGTTCAATTCTCTTCCAGTGAGTTTCCCCAGAAACTGTACCACCTATTGCTTTGGCCAATCACCAAAGCAAAGCCAGTCTTCCAATCAGTAGGCTCCCAGAAGGGCAGTTGAAGCCTCTCCTGCAGGTTCCTTTATACTCTTCTCTTTCACAGTTGGATTTTCCCTATATTCTCAATACCTGAAATCAGAACCTTCTGATGGCCAGTGAACTCACCTTTCCTTTATGATAGAAAACTTAAGAAATTCCCCTTTTTACCATCTATGAACCCAACAATCCTGATTTAGTCTTTCCATAGACTCCAAATAGTTATTGGATTTGTTCTTTTGTCAGTTAACCTCTCAAACTCTAAAAACAGTCACATGCAAATGAGCTGAGGGACCATAATGCCCTGTAGCTTCAGTTATTTCAATAGATCCAGTACATTCATCTGAGTGTCAGTTTTCTTGCCAACCTTTCTAACAGTCTGTGCCACTTCTTCACATTTTATTTGAGAAAATGTTTCTTTTTACATGGATTTTATCAGTTTTTCATGCACAAAAGTTCTTTTTCTGCCCCCTTCAGCAACCAAACTGTTCCCATATGAAAATATATAAATATCTTATACTTAACAACATGTGTGATTTTAGGCAAGTCACTTGCACCTTCTGGGCCCTAGTTTCCTCATATAAACTTATCCTAGATTATGTAAGTGGTAGGATCAGAACTTGAACCCAGGTTTCTGGATCTAAGTTCTTCCTACATAATACACTCCTTCTTAAGTAAGCCTACACCATGGAGTCAGGGTGGCAACAGTCAAATTTCTGACTTTGTTTTAACAGAATCACAGAATTTTCAAGTTGGAAGAGACCTCAGTAGCCACCCAACCCAACCTATCTGTGATTAGAATTCTCATTATAACTTATCTCTCAAGTAGACATCTACCCCTTGCTTAAAGACTCCCAAGGAAAGGGGCCTCACCACCTCTGAGTCAGCCCATTCTACTCTTGGCCCTAATTAATAGGAGGTTTTCCTTAACATCAAGCCCATATTCGACTCTTTGCAACTAGCACACATTACTCCTGATTCTGTTTTGTAGGGCCAAATGAACAAGCGTTAATCCCTCTTCCATATGGCAGCCCTTTAAAAACTTGAAGACAGCATTCTTACCTTCTGTAAGTTTTCTTCATGTAAAACATCTCCACTTCCTCCATCCAGTACTTACAGGATCTAGATAAAGGTCTTTCACCATCCTGGTCACCTTCTTCTGGATGCTTTTTTGTTTTTAAATATCTCCCTTAAGCTATAGTATACAGAACTCCAGATGGGATCTGACCAGTGCCAAGGGCAAAGGGACTATCAACTCTTTGCTCTGGCCCCCTGGGGAGTTATTGCAGGCAACCTTGTTGCCTGGTATATTTGATACTTCTGTTCTAAATGAATCGTGTCCTGTTCCCCCTCCCACAAAATTGCTAGTACTCTTCCTGCCAAACTACTTTGTATTTAAATTATCTTGGACTTAACACAAAATACTTTGTATTTATTTATATATACTTATATAGTTTTTTTTAAATAAATGTGTGTGTGCTCCCATATTTATGTATATACTTGTCTCCCACACTAGAATGTAACTTCCTTGCCAATAGGAATTGTTTCATTCTTTGTACTTGTATTCATGGTGCCTGGCACATAGCAGTTACTCAAAAATGCTTGTTGACTGTTTAATAATTTTCCCTCTTTCTTTCTCCTACTACCCCATTTACTCAAACCCTTCCCCCCAAGTTTTCTAATATTTCTTTTCTCAGGCCTCCAGGGTTACCCCTCCCAAGAAATTGTACTGAACATCTTTATATTAGGTTTTCATCATCTTATTGCTATATACAAGGAAACTGAGGCCCAGAAAAAAGAAATGATTTATGCAGAAGGTCAGTGGACCCTCTTGGCATCTCCATATTCTTTTTCCTAACATCCCTTTCCTATCTTAATTGTAAGACCCATTTTCTTCTTCTTTTTTTTTTGCTTTTTTGGAGGGGGGAGGGCAGGGCAGCTGGGGTTAAGTGACTTGCCCAAGGTCACATGGTTAGTAAGTGTTAAGTGTCTGAGGCCAAATTTGAACTCAGCTCCTCTTGACTCCAGGGCTGGTGTTCTATTCACTGCACCACCTAGCTCTCCTCTCATTTTCTTCTTAAACTTTGCTAATTAGTGCTTTGTACCAGTAATATCCCCATCAAATTCCCTGATGGCTGCATAATGTCATAATTCCCTGCATAGGTATAGATCCTATACCTCCAGACCTTGTTCTGTTTCCTTCCCATCCATCTCCCTCTATTCTTCCTTCCTAGAGGGTCTACCTAATAGTACCAAACACCTTTTTAGGGGTCTTCCAGTATTCAGTGGAGGTGGTTCAGTTCTTTCTGCAGTGTGTCAACTTGTTCTTTACTGGGTGGAGATGATGAATCTTGAACATTAACAGTTAAGTTAATGTTTGTAGATAGTCTGAAACCTTTGTAATTCACAGCATCTTTGGAGCATCCATGGGAACTCCATCAATAAATCCACAACTATTTGAGCATCTATTATCCATATAGCACCAGCCTTATGTATGTCACTATTGCCGTGCCCTTAGAAGGAATTAAATAATAGCTTTTGGAACAGACCTCAGTCCAATCTCCCCATTTTTTAATGATGAGGTTCAGAGAAGGTATATGACTTGACCAGAGCCACCAGGTAATAAGAAACAGCCAAGATTGGGGCGGCTAGGTGGCGCAGTGAATAGAGCGCCGCTGGCCCTGGAATCAGAAGGTCCTGAGTTCGGAGCCGGCCTCCGACACTTAATCCGCACAAACAAAAACCTAGCCGTGTAACCTTGGGCAAGTTACTTAACCCCGATTGCCCTAAAGGGGCGGCTAGGTGGCGCAGTGAGTAAGAGCACCGGCCTCGGAGTTGGGATGACCCGAGATCAGATCCGGCCTCAGAAAATGAGCACCCACGCATAAATCAAATGACTAGCCATGTAACCTTGAGCAAGTTACTTAACCCCAATTGCTTTAAAAAAAAAAAGAAAGAAACAGCCAAGATTCAAACCCAGGTCTTTTGCTTCCAAATCCAGTGTTCTTTTGGGTATAAAATATTTTTTCATCTTACCTTTATCCATTGCCTCTTGGTGGTTTCTGTATTGTCTCTCCATTCTCACTACCCTCCTCGAAAGATAACAATGTGGGTGGACCTAGCTTTCAGCAAGTAGGATATAATAACATTTTGGACTTGTACACAATCTCTATTTCAGAGTTTGGGCAACTGAGTTGTAAGAGAGCAAGTTTCCCCCAGGGTGCATGAAAAATCCGTAGTGGAAGCAAGCCAAATATCTGAAATGGGGAATAGAATAATACAGAGACGCCGTATGCCAGATACACTAAAAAGTTTCTTTGAATCAAATTTTTATAAACTGATCATTTAAAATGCACTTGCTAAAGGTATCTACTCATGAATCTTTTGGTAAAGTAATGAATCACTCTCTTGCTTATATTTTGTGTAAATCCAGGTCCATAAATATTTGTTGAATGTAGATTGTAGGAAACAGTTGCACTGGGAGATCTCTTGGTAATAGGCATGCTTCTATCCATTTTTTCTTCTTTTTTCTGGAGACCAATGAAAGTCCTTTGCCCTCTACAATTAATTTTCCCAGAGGTCATGTGGTCTATGATCTCCACCCAAAAATGAACAAGATGATAACATTACTGGAATGACTAAATCACTTCCAAAAATAATTGGAAGACCTAGAAGCTTTAATTGGTTCCATGAAAATTCAGTTCAATTCATCTGGCTTTTATCAAGCGCCTATTATGTATAGGGCACTGTGCTTAATGGTGGAGATACAATGAAGAGACCAAGTCAGTCTCTGTCCTTGAGGAGCTCACATGACATTGGGTAGAATGATGTAACAGGTAGCTCCATAGGACAACTGGTAGAAATGGGTGACTGGTTGAAAATAGGAAAGGATTCAGTTTAATATAAGAGCTAGAGCTGCAAAGGACACTAGAAGTCACCCAACCTGACTCTCTTGTTTTGCAGATGAGGAAAGTGAGACTCAATGACACAAATTAACTCATCTAATATCACAGGAGGAGCAAGAGGCAGAACCAGGATTGAAATTCAGGTCTTCTGACTCCAAAGCCAGTGTTCTGCCCATCAATAATGTTCAGATTCTGTTATTGGTTGAAAGAGTGTTAGTTGAGGTCCAAAAGATGTATCTAAGGACAAATTCACAGGCTTTGTTGACTGATTGGATATAGGAAAGGAGTAAAAGATCTCAAAGTTTCAAGACTAAATTATAGGGAAAATAGTGGTATAGTTAGCAGAAGTGGGTAAGTTGGGGACTGAATGAAGGAAAAAGATGATTTCTCTTTAGACTGGTTGTTCTCAAAGTATGGTCTGGGAAGCCCTACAAGTCTCTGAGACTCTTTCAGAGGGTCTGCAAGGTCATGGCTATTTTTATAATAATACTAAAACATTTATTTTCTAATATGGTAATATCTATGACATAACCCACAGAAACAAAAGCTCTTTGTGGATCCTCAATTTTTAAGAGTGTAAAGGGGTCATGAGACCAGAATGTTTGTGAACTGCTGCTTTAGACCATGCTGAACTGGAAGTGATGATAGGACATCAACAGATGGAGATGTATAGTAGGCGATTAGAAATGCAGATCTTGATGTCTGGAAAAAGGCAAAGGAATTTGAAATTTACTAAGGGCCAACAGGGAACTCCTGAAGTTTTGAGCAGAGTGACATAACTAGTTCTTATGCATAAAAATATTATTTTGGAAATGGCATCAGTGATGGATTGGAGTCAAATTGGATGAAGATCTGTTGTTGAGTGCCCCAGGGATATGTTCTTAGTCTTGTGTAATTCAACATTTTTATCAATGACTTGTAAAAAAGGCATGCTTGTCAAATTTCCAGCTGGACACTGTGCTGGGAGGGATAGTTAATATGTAGGATTACAATTAGGCTCCAAAGAGATCTCACCAGGCTGGATTGATGGGCCAAATCTAATAAAGTTGAATTTAATAGGGATAAATGTAAAACTTTGAACTTGTAAAGTTGATTTTTTTAACCAAACTGCTGGAATGGGGAGAGGGGGAACCTGGCTATGAAAGGATTCATGTGGACCTAAAATTCAGGAAGAGTCAATCGTAAGAGATAATAAAAAAACCAAACAGTAATAGACCTTAGGCTGCATTGAGAAGTATAGAGGGCAGGGACTGTCTCTTGCTTCTTTTTGTATCCCCTGTGCTTACCAGAATGTATCCCCTGTACTTAGCCCAGTGCCTTGCATATAGTAGGTGCTAGATAAGTATTAGCTATTGCTAGAACAAGAAATAACAGAGGCAGACTTGGTGTGAGGAAGAATTAAGCCTGTGTAAAAGTAGAATGGGGAACTTTGGGAGGAAGTAGGTTGCCTTGTACTAACTCTTCAAGCAGTAGCTGTATTGGTCATGTATGTTGGCCATGATGTAGAAGTCATATATACAACATGTCAGGCACACATTGGATTAGATGGTCTTTGAGGACTATTCTAACTCTGAGATTTAGGGAGATCAGGAGAGAGTAGAAGCTGGAAGGCCTATTAGGAAACTAGAAGCTCCTTGAAGGCAGGGGTGATTTTCATTTTTATCTTTATACCTCCAGCATCTAGCATAGTTCCTTGCACATAGGTACTTAAATGCTTATTGAATTAACTGAGGCTATTGTAGTTGTCTGAGTAGATAAACAGGTAGATAGATAGATTGATTGATAGAGCATTTATTAAATATTTATTATCTACCAAGCACTGTGCCACATGCTAGCAAGAGAATCCCTGCCCTCAAGAAGCTTATAATCCAGTGGGTGAAGAGAATATGCAAAAGTGAGAAATTCAAGACAGTGGCATGGTTTTGGCACTGGTGCCTGGGAAGTGAGGTATAGGATATGTTTCAGGCATGATAGAACAAAAGCTTACCTGTCAGAGTCCAAGGTAGTTCTAGGGGCAGAGTCCAAGGTTCTGGTGGAGAGAAGGGGAGGATGATGTCCAGAATGGAGGTGACAGAGTTTGGAGGTGGGAGTAATGAAAGCCTATATTATAGTTGTAATATCAGGGAGAGAGAGGAAGGGACAGATGTGAGAGCTATGTCAGAGTTAGATTCAACAGGACTTGGTGACTGTTTGGATGTGAGAGGTAAAGGAGAAGGAAGTCCCAGAAAATGGTAAGGTTGTGGATAGGGACAGTGGTTGCAAGATGGTACCACAGACAGATATAGTGAAGCCAGAAGAAGCAGGTTCAGGAGGAAAGATAATAACTTCAAACAGAAGAGAATGGTCAGCAGTATCAAAAATGACAGAGGTTAAGGAAAAATTAGGACTGAAAAAAAGGCCTTTATATGTCACAATTAAGAGGTCACTGGTGACTCTCTTAGTCATATGGGGGCAGATGCCAGCATACAAGGAGATTAATAGGAGAGTAGGCAGTAGAAATAATTGATATATGAGAAAAAGTGAAGAGATTTATTCCATTTGGTCCTGGCTCTGTCCTCTGGAGACAATGGGTCATTAGCAGTAGGTTTCACTTCAGGGTAAAAAAGAGCTTTCTATTAGAGCTATCCAAAAATGAAATGGACTGCCTTGTGACCTAGTGGCTTCTTGATCACTCAAAAATGTTGACAAGATGACTATCTGTCTGGGATGATATTAAGAAGATTCCTCCATTAGGTGAGAGTTTGACTTAAATGACTCTAGGGTCTTGTCCAGTGGTTAGTGAAGGCAGTGAATATAACTAAATTCCTTGGTCAGGGAAAGGAAGGCAAGAAATAAGGCAGAAGATACATGAATCTACAAAACCACATTTCTTTTATTTTCACCAATAGAAGAGAAAACCATGCATACTTCAAGATGGAATGGAAGGAGCAATTAGAAGAGGAGACAGTGAAGATCCCAAAGGAGGCAGGAAAATTCAATACACAAGTAGAAAGTAACCTCAGAGAAGAGTGGGGACACCTCTTGCTCTAAGAGAGGAGGAAAGGAAGAAAGTGAGGTAAAAAGGACAGATGATGAGTTTTAGCACAGCAAGATTTGTTGAACAAACCTTATGCCCTTTCTGATTTTCTCACTTTGGATTGTCCTTTGTAGTTCTTTGAACTTGTCAGAATAAGGATACAGAAGAAACTGAGGGCATTAATATTCTATATGTTGACTCTTCTCTTCTCTTCCCCCCGCTGTTTTGTCCAGCTTGGAGATTTTTGTTCATTTGGATGTATGTCCACTGACTGGGCCTACTCTTGTGGCTCAGTCTAGGATCCTTGGCTTTCTTCTTCTGCTCTTCTTGCCTGTGTCTAGTAAGTGTCTGCCAGAGCTCCACAGCCCTTCAAAAGCAGCTTTAGAAATGGCTGCAATGGTTCCCAGCTCTTCCTTTCACATGCAAGCAGGCACCAATGGTGCGGCAACATTGCCAGCTTTCAGTCATCCCCAAACAATTGTTGGTCTTAGAAACTGCCCTAAAAGGCTCAATATTGATGGTGGCTTACTTTTTTCTATAGCAACTTCAGATGTCTGAAGCACTCTCTACCACAGCCCTATGAGGTAAGGAGTGCCAAGAGTATTATTCGTATTTTACAGATGAGGAAACTGAGGCAAAGGAATGAAATGACTTGTTCAGTGTTACTTGGCTGGTGAGTAACAGGACCAGGGTGAACTTAGATTTCTCGTGGTTCCAAGTCTAAGAAAATCTTTTCTCTTTTTCTTTCTTCTTTTCCTCCTCTTTCTTCTCCTTGACCTTCCTTCTCATTTGCCTTTTCCTTTCTTATTTCTTCCTCTTCCTTCTCTTTGTTGTCTCCCTTCTTCTTCCCATCTTCTTCTTCCTCCTTTTTCTCCTTATCTTCCTCCTCTCCTCCTTTTTCTTCTTATAATTTCCTATTCATTTTCCTCCTTCTCTCTCTTTCTCCTCCTCCTGCGTCTTTTCTTTCTCCTTTGTCTGTTTCTCCTCCTCCTCTGACAATGATGACAACAGTGACTACTACTACTACTACTACTACTACTACTACTACTACTACTACTAGTACTACTACTACTACTACTACTACTACTACTGCTACTACCACCACCACCACCACCACCACTACTATAATTTGTAATTACATCTGGCATTTACATAGTGCTTTAAGGTTTGCAAAGCACTGGACACATATATCATTTTTTTTTTTGCTTTTTGGAGGGGGAAGGCAGTTGGGATTAAGTGACTTGCCCAAGGTCACACAACTAGTTTTTGTGTTAAGTGTCTGAGGTCAGATTTAAACTCAGGTCCTCCTGACTTCAGGGTCGGTGCTCTATTCACTGTGCCACTGGCTGCCCCAATGCATAACCCATTTTCTTTTTTTTTTCTTTCTTTTTTTTTTTAAAGCAATTGGGGTTAAGTAACTTGCTCAAGGTTACACGGCTAGTCATTATTTGTGTGTGGGTGCTCATTTTCTGAGGCCGGATTTGATCTCGGGTCATCCCAACTCCGAGGCCGGCGCTCTTACTCACTGCACCACCTAGCCACCCCCACATATATCATTTGATCTTCACAACTACCCTGAGGCATGTCTGCTATTATTATCTGCACTTTTCTGATGAAGATATCAAGGTTCAGAGAGATTGTGACTTTTCCAGAGTTACCCAGCTCCTCAGTGTCTGAGATGAGGATTCAGACTCAGGTTTTCCTGATTCTGTCTCTACTTTTCTATCGTCATTGCATCAATGTGCTTCTCAACCATCCATACTAGCCTGAAAATCAAGACGTCTGTGTCATTGGCTACAGGTTTGCTTGCCCAGTTTATCAAAGTCATCAATCATAAATCTAGTCCAACCTGCTCATTTTTCAGATGAAAAAAATAAGACCAAGGGAGGCAGAAAGACGTATCCCCAGGCCCACATACATAGTAAGTGACAGAGTGAGTATTCAAAGCCAGGTTCTTCAGGGTCCACACCTAATAACCTTTCTACTGCTCTATGCTGCCCTATCCCTGAAGCTATAATTCATTGAATTTGAATGCCAGTTGCCTACTGATGTCTAAAGATGCTGGTGGACTTAATGATATACTATATAAGTATAAAGACTAAGTACATAAGGTACTTTTAATAAATTAATTTGATTACTTACTTTACTTCAGTCTTCCAAATTCTGTCAATGTGGGTACTTCTTTCACCAGTATAGATTGCAAACCCTTCATGCTAAAGTGTATGGTCTTCATGAGTTTCTCTGGTTGAAAAATTCATGACTAGTGGTGGTTAAATTTTTGGATATGAGACTTTCCAAAATTAGCTAGACAAACATACAGAACCATTTGCTAAGGCTTTCTAACTTGGTAAGATTATGTGGCGCTCGGGGCGGCTAGGTGGCGCAGTGAGTAGAGTGTCAGCCCTGGAGTCAGAAGGACCTGAGTTCGGATCCGGCCTCAGACACTTAATGCACACACAAAGAAAAAGCTAGCCGTGTGGCCTTGGGCAAGTTACTTAACCCCAAATGCCCTCCAAAAAGCAAAAAAAAAAAAAAAAAAAAGATTATGTGGAGCTCATGCTCTACTGGCATAGACTTCAAGAACCCCAACTCACCTCCCTGATACAATGAGGCATTAGAAGGCAACACCTTATTGCTACTCTTTTATATGCTTCAATATTCAAATGAATTCATGATTTTATCAAGGTGGGTCTTTCCTCCAACAATACAGATTATAGTCTATCCATCCCTGTCCATCCTGTACAACCTTTGTTCATATCATTCCATAACGTTTTCCACAGTGGTCTACCTAACATAGTTGGGTAGGTTGAACCTTCCTCAATTTCCCTTAATTGGGATACCACTGGAATACACAGGTCATCTAACAGTTATTCCTTTCTCTTGCCTCATCCCCAACCCATCTTCTTTCACTCATCCCTTTCTTTGTTGACACCTTTGGCTGTGGTTACACTTCATAATTCCCTATTTGGAGTGTGCTGCAGCCTGCTCCCACCCACCCTGTGCCTCTCCATTACCCTCTGGGTGATAGTCATTTTCAATTTTTCAGAAACTGTAGACTTCCATGACTCAGAGCCTTACAACACTGTTAGAATGTTGGTCTTATAAAGATGAGTCTTTGTTTCTATATAACTCAACAGATTCAACCATTTATTGCCACTTGGAATGAGCTTTCTGATGCCATACCAATATAATATGGTTTTCCTCTAAGGTCAATATCATTGAAACCCCTCCTTCCTTCCCCCAAAATTTTGCAGATAACTTTATTACACTGTACTGACTGAAAACTTCTTTACATAAAACCAACCAGGTTGGTCAGAAATTTCTGCCATAAAGCCAATTATTTTTTTGTCTGAGGACCCATACACTTTGTCTGAAGAACTATGTATCTAAGAGATCAGTCATTTTAAGCCAAGGGCCCACCAAGTCACAAATGAGTGTGGCTGATCTGTTTTATATTTTAGCAATGAAATTACTGTTTTATTGTTTCATATGTAATGTGTGCTGGAAATTAACCTCATAAATTTACTTCCTAAATAACCCTTGTATGTTTTATATTCCCTTTCTTCATAAAACCAGCTGAATGTGTTGCCAGTAATCCAGAACAGTAGCCATTCTTTGGAGGAAGGGTGAGACAGAGAAAATTATTTTCCTTTCTACTTTTTCTCCAATCTCCTTCTCAGCTTCCCACAGTCTACAAAGGCAAATCAAATTTTACTCTTCTATTCTCAGTGTCCAGTTGGATGGAGGGTCAGCCCTAGGAGCTGTAGATTTGGCCCAAGATAGCGGGGACAAGGTTCATGTATAATTGGTTTCCAGTCCTCAGCCCCACACAATCTAGTTTCTTCAATCCTGAATTGATCATTTCAGGAGATGACTTAGAATAGGTCCTTAGTGCTTAGACATAAAGCTCTGGGAGTCAATTTGCAACTGAACTTGCCCCAGTGGAGTGAGAGGACACCTTTGTAGACCTTCTCCAAAGATTTATCACTAGAAAATGTACCTACAAACTGGCCACTTATCCATCAATAATTATGCATTGAAGGGACTTAAGATTTCGTTGGCATAGGGAACTCCTTAGCAAGCAAATTTCCTCTGCCAGTGCAGGTTGGCACCTTCTCTGCAACTTGGTATTCTTGGAAATGACTGAGAGGCACCCAGAGGAGCCAGTTCTCACCTAGAGAAGTTAAATGACCTCCCCAGGGTCATGAAACCCAGATCTTCCAGGCTTCAAGGTTATCCTACACAGCAACTACTAACTAGTATTTATAGTTATTGGAGTCAGAGCATAAAATGTGAGGGTGAAGTTCCCTTCCTGAAAGTTCTTACACTCTAAAGCAGAGGTCCTTAACCTTTTGGGGTCACGGACCCTTTTGGCAGTCTGATAAAGCCAGTCTAGACTCCTCAAGATAACATTTTTAAACACATAAAACAAAACAAATATTAGAGTTACAAAGGAAGACAATTATATTGAAATATAGTTATTACAATCCTTATTTAAGAAAACAACAACCAAAAACCTAGGTTAAGAAGCCCAGTAATAAACAAATTATGTATAATATATGTATCTTATAATATATAATTAAATAATATATTATAAATAGTTTTATCTATCTATATGTATATATAAAGTGTGTGTGTGTGTGTGTGTGTGTGTGTACACAGCTATGTGGTACAATGGATAGGGTGTGATACCTGGAGTTAGAAAGACTTGAATTCAAATCCTGCCTCAAACACTTATATGACCCCCCAGACAAGTCACTTAATTTCTCTCTGACAGTTTTGTCATCTGTGAAATGGAAATAATAGTACCTTACTTCTCCAAGTTGTGAGGATCAAAAGAGAGAAGTATGTACAGCATTTTGCAAACCTCAAAGAGCTATATAACTGCTATTATTATGATTATGATTATTTTCAAAGCATTAGAATGTTGCATTCCATCCCATTCCAGTTTTTGCTTTGGGTACCATGACATCAATAATGTCATTGCTTCTGGAAGGGATATGCCAGCTGACCACCATTTGGATCACTCTTTGTGACTCCCCAGACGCTCCCATTAAAGGCAACTTCTCTCTTATATGTATTGCCTTCCTCTATTAGAATATAAGCTTCCTGAGGGCAGAGACTATCTGACTTTTTGTATTTGTATCCTCTGTGATTAGCACAGTGCCTTATATGTAAATGCTTAATAACTGATTTTTCATTCATTTGTTCCTTTGACCAGTTCTCATTGTCTACTCTGATTGACAGTAGATCTAATAGGAAGAGTTTGATCGCCTGGGTTCAGGTCTGGGCTTTTGTCCTAGATGTGTGATTTGGGGGAGCTCATGTAACTCCTGTGAGCCTTAATTTCCTTATCTGAAAAATGGGGTTAACAATGTTTGCACTACTTACCTTCATAGGCTAGGTTGCTGTAAAGAAAAGTGCTTTGTAAACATTAAAATTCTATATAAATGTGAACCATTATTTTTGAACTTTGCAAATGTTAGAGTTCAAAGCAGTGCAAACATTCTGTACTGACAGGTTCTTCTGGGGAATGGGGTAGGAGGGGAAAGCATTTGTAAAGTATCCTGGAACTTTATCGTGGGCAGATTTTGGTTATACCACCTTATTGGCATTATTTCATAGACTCTCAAAGTTGGAAGGGACATCAGAAGGCATTTAGTCCAAGCCATACCTGAACAACAATCCTCTCTAAAACTTATCCAACAAGTAGTTAGTCACCCAGCTTCTCTTTGAAGACCATCAGTCCATGGTATGTTTATAAATATTTTAACAATCAGCTTTCCATGGGGGGAGGAAATATACCTGTGATATATTTTTAAATTTAATCTGCTTAATTTAATCTTTATTTAAACATAAAAGTTTAGTCTTTTACTTTTTCTCCATCACTTTCTTAAGTCTAGGAATCAACAAAATAATAAATCAAGCCTTGATTTGTAACATTTGTTCATGCTGAAAAACAGCAATTACCTCTGGGAGGTGGGTAGAGCTGGCTCCAGCATACCCCTGTAAAAAAAAATACATTTTGAAAGAGTTCGTTCTAAAGAAGGGTTTGGTTTTACCTGAAGCCAAAATTTGCTCCACAACTTCCACACATTGCTACTAGTTTGGTCTTCAGGGGCCTAACAGAATAAATTTAACTATTCCTTTAAGTATTCAAATACTTTAAGATGGCCCATCACTTCTTCCCTAAGTCTTCCCCTCTTTGGGCTACGTATCTCTAGTGATGTCCATAAGACAGGAACCCATTCACCAGGTTCCTCATCCCTGCTACCCCTATGCTGGACACTTTTTAGCTTATTGGTGTCCTTGCTAGAATGTGGTTCTCAGAATTGGACACAATATTCTCCAGATGTAGCCTGATAAAGTCAGAGTATGGCAAGCCTATCACCCCCCAATCCTGAACACTACCTCTCTCAATGCAGCCCAATAGTACATTTGGAGGGATGGGGGGAAGGCAGCCTTATTGAACTAGTGACTCATGGTGAGCTTGTAATCCACTAAAATTCCCAGGTCTTTCAGAAATTGTTGGTTAGTTATAGATCCCCAACTTTCAACTAATGAAATTGATTTTTTGAACCCACGTGTAAAACTTTACATTTATTGCTTATGGGAGCAGGTAAGTAAATCAACCAGGCCTCAGCCCCTTTAACTTCTGAGAAAACAGACATCAGATCACTCCCTACATGGTCACTGGGACCCAGCTCATGACCACAGCCTTTGTTCCCCTCCAATCCCATCCTTAGAAAAAACAGCCAGGATCTGGTGTGGCTGCCATTCCAGGAGGGCCCCCAGACACTAGACCTCTCCCTACCAGGCTATAGAGCTACTTCTGCTTACTAGGAAAGGAATAACAATCTATTATTGATGGGCTAGCAAATTCTCCCCTATCTCCTCTTATAATCCCAGTGGTTCAGAGTTGAAGGCTATCTAGGTAAATATTTCCTTCTCCTACTATTCTAGACTCATTCCTACCCACCTCAGCCCAAGCTCTCATGAGATTTTGTGTTTCTCTGCCTTTGCCTCCATTGTTCTCTCTGGGATTCTTGTTTCATTGTTAACAAATTGCCCTTCTTGGTAGACCTCTCTCTCACTCCTTTCACCTTCTTGTATTCATGGAAACCTGGCTCCGTAGAAGATAGTACTTAGCTCAGGCTTCCTCTCTACCCCAACCATTACCTATGTATATGGGTTCCTTCGAATAGCCTGTGTTCATAGTTTATCAGTTTCCCCAACTCCCACCATCTGGGCCAGTCATGCTCTCGATCCCATTATCACCCATACATTCTCTATTTCTACAATTCAAAATTCTGAAATGCTTTTGACTATAACCACCTGTCCTTGCTCCTCACTTCTCCTAAGCCTACTCTCATCCACACTAATGCCTTCAGTCACTCCTCATACCCTGCTCTGGCCTCAATTATTTCCCTTAGAATTAACCAGTTAACATTGCCCTATCTTTGCAATTCCCTGTTCCTTTGTCCTAGCATTGCTAATGTCTCTCCAAACTCCAACCTTAGGTTATCTCCACCATTTACCTACTCTGTTCCTACTCCCCGTTTGCTATACACTGTTGGAGGAAGCCATTCTACAGTGCTGATTAGAGCCACTACTAATTTATTTTGCCTAATCTCAAATGGGCCTTTGTTGTAATGAGGCAATCCTTTTGTCGTTCCCATTTGGACTCTTGGTTTTCTTGAAGTGGCTATTTGAAATGTTCCCTCTCATCTAGCCACCTACACCTTCTCCTTCCTTGTTCTTTTAGCAGAGGACCTCCACCTAATACTTTACTGAGAAAATAAACATCATTCCTTGGAAGCTCCCTCTCCTACTCAATTCTTTACCTCAAATCCTCCCAATATAATCCACCTTGCTCTTCTACTTTGTTCCAGTCTTAGAAGAAGAGGTTGCCAAGGCTTCCCCACTACTTGTGCCATTGATCACATCCCCTCCTGACTACTTCGATCATTCTCTCTGTCTGCTGGCTCCTTCCCTAATGTCTCCAAACATGTGCAGATTTCCCTCATTCTTAAAACCTTTGTCTAATCTTGCCATGCCCTCAGACAATCATCCTATGTCTCTCCTCTCTTTTTATGCTAACCTCCTAGAAAAACCATCTATGATCATGATCTCTACTTTATCATATCTTATTTCTTTACCAATTGTGATATGGCGCCCCCTCCATAAAACCCCACTAAATTGCCCCCTCCAAGGTCCCAATTACTTTTTAAAAATTTATTTGTGTATATATGCTATATGGTCCAGGGGTGGGGAACCTGCCACCTCAAGGCTACATGTGACCCTCTAGGTCCTCAAGTGCGGCCCTTTGACTGAATCCAAACTTCATAGAACAAATCCCCTTAATAAAAGGATTTGTTTTGAGATTATAATATAGTCTTTCTAGGAAAATAGAAGATCCTTGAGGGCAGGGAATATTTCATTTTTATATTTGTATCTCCAGTGACTTGCACATAGTAGGCCATTAATAAATACTCATTGAATTAATTAGGTACATTTTGTCTACCCTGTGAAGATCTTTGTGAATCCTGACTGTCTTCTAGTATGTTGATTCTCCTTCCCAACACTGTATCATCTGCAAATTTGCTAAGCATATTCCCTATGACTCTACCCAAGTCAGTGATCAAAATATTAAATAGTACAGGGCCAATGGATGCAGATTCCTGGAGCACTCCACTGGAGACCTCTTTCCAAGATGGCACCAAATCCAAGCCAAGTCAACAAGCCAACCATCCAACCAGCTCTGAATTAATATGCTGTCATCTACGGCACATCTCTAGTTTGTCCACAAGAATAGCAGGAGGGACTTTGTCAAGTGCTTTGCTTAATCCAGTTCCACTGTATTTTTCCCTGATCATCAATCTAGTAATCTTATCCCCCCAAAAAAGGAAATGAAGTTAACTTAAAATGATTTGTTCTTGGTTATCTGGTATTTCAATGAGCTGTAAAGTTCTATAAGTGTGAACCATTTAAAAAAGTTATTACTTAAGTAATTTAAGTGACTTAGTATGATCCCATACCCTAATTCTTTTTTTATGAGTGAACATTATTATTAAAACCCTACTATTTGGTAGCTATAGAATTAATGTAGACATATACATGTACACAGCATGAGGATACAAGTGGATAGGTGGATTTCACCTTCCTTCACTGTATCCTTGGCAACACCAGTGCCGGGGAAAGAAGGATGACATTTATTAACAGTGTTTTCCTGTCCTGTCCTATGCTGGCCCTGAAGCTCTCTACCTTTTGTCTACTCCCCTGTTAGAGGGGAAAAAGAGAGTTTTTATCTGTCTTTTCCACTATCACCCTCCATTTCCCAACTGTTGAGATGTCTAGGGTCTGTCTCCACTTCATACAGCCAATTAGAGTTCCTCACTTCTAGAACCTCACACCCAGGACCTTTTTCACATAATCCTTAACAAATAGGAGCCCGAGGCTCCTTATCCTTCCTACCTTTGTCCTTACCAAGGGCCCCACCCTCACTTTAGGGGCAAGTCTGGAAATACAGTAAATACTATTTTGTTTTGGATTAAAGAAGGTTGGTAAAAGTGTTTCCCTTTTCTTTCTCGTCTTGTCACTTTGCTTTTCTCTTCTTCCCCTGTTCCCTTGTTTATGTTACACCTGACTCATTTGGCCAGAGTGCAAGGAATCCTGATAGTTGGGGAGTGCCCACTGCTGGGCAGCCTTTCTAGGGAATGAGCATTAAGGAGCAAGCTCAGCTGGTACCATTCAGACAGGCAGCCCTCGGCTGGATCTGGAGCGTTCTCATCACGGCTTACTTTCCCAGTTCTGGCACATACCTTATGGAGACACAGGAGTAATGCAAGCAGGGGAGTGCTAAAACCAACTCATACAAGCTCATAAGAGCAAATTGTTAAATTTTCACTGTGATCATTTACACTTTGGAAATTGGCAAATGCTACAAATCAGGGCTTGAGTTATTGTTCTGTTGATGGTTTAGACTTAAGGAAGTGATGGAGAAAATGTTGGTAATCTTTATTATTGTGTAAATAGCCATTGCATAAATAATCTTTATGATAATAAAGATTAAACTTCAAATCGTGTGCCATGTGTTTGGGGAGCTGATTGTTAAACAAGGCATAGCCCATACATTACTATGGACACTCGTGATTTTATACACAGCGATGATAAAGAAGGGGAAAATCCCAAGGACAGACACTGGCTGCCACAATTGCTCCACCGCTCCCAGCTTCAACTGATCCCCTTGCCTTCTTCCCACTCCCAACTCACCCTCTCTTGGTTTTCTCATCTGCAAAATGGGGATAATATCTATGAGAATTCTCACCACTCTTTCTTGCTGCCATGTTTGCTTAGAGCCTAGAGACGCCAGCCCCCTTCCTAATGTGTGTTTCTTTTCAAATAGCTATCCTTCATTTCCTGTATCCTGTAGACCTATTGCAGGATAACATACACAGTGTAAGGTGCCACCAGCACAGGCTTCCAGCCCTAGACCAGGCAGCACCCCATTTTCCCTACCACACTGACATAAGAGTTTTCTTTCCCTCTCATCTCTTCTCCTGTGGAGCAGGGCCAACACATAAAGAGAAAGAGAAAAGTGGCTATTCACAGCAAAATAGGGGACTGCTGAGAATGACTTGTTCTGATAATACATAATCCATTCCCTAATAGCTGATAATAATAGCTAGCAATTGTCTAGTTCTTTCAGATTTGCAGAGCACTTTACATATGTTATATCATTTTATCCTCACAACAGTGTTTAATTAGGAGGCAATAGCTTTGAGAGGTTGTAGCTATTATTGTACCCATATAAGAGATAAGGAAACTGAGGCTGAAGAGAGGTTACATGACTTCCCCAAGGTCACACAGCTAGTGTATGTCTAAGACAGAATTTGAACTTAGGTCTTCTTTACTCCCAAGTCTGACACTATGTACTACACTACCTAACAACTTCAACCTAATCAAGGATTGCAGAAAATTGGTAGCCACTCCTATTCTAGGATACAATCAATGACTTCCTTGCTACTTGTGAGGAAATAACTGTTCAACTGTGTTTAAGCATCTTCAAGAAGCAAGGGGGCTAGAGTGCCTCACTTGGAATCAGGGAGACTTGAGTTCAAATTTAACCTTAGAAGCTTATGCTAGTTGGGTAATATAAGCTTCTGGGCACCTCATTTAACCACTGCCTGCCTCTGTGAAATGGGGATAACAACACCATATACCTCACAGGCTTGTTTTGAAGACTGAATGAGGTAATACTTAAAAAAAAAAACATATCAAAGAAAAGATTTTTGAAAAAAGTTGAGAACAGAGTCAGGGGGGAAAGTTGGCTCTGAGTCTGAGGATGACAAGGGGTGAGGGGGGCTCTGTGTCTCTAGAACAGAATCATAGCCTTTAAAAGCTGGATATCATGGTAAGGATCAATCAGGCCATTTTATACTATAGAGAAGGAAAACCTTAGATTCCTCATCTGTAAAATGGGGGAGGGAGGTTGGACCAGAAGACCACCAACTCTCGACCAAGGATCCTATGACAATGTAAGTATCTCTTTTGTTCTTTGGCTTTTTGGAGGGCAATTGGGGTTAAGCAACTTGTCCAAGGTCACATGATTAGTAAGTGTTAAGTGTCTGAGGTTGGATTTGAACTCAGGTCCTTCTGACTCCAGGGTTGGTTTTCTATTCACTATGCCACCTAGCCGCCCCTTTTAAATTTGTTTTTGCTTTTTTTTGCCCTTTGTTTTTTTTTTTTTTTTTTTTTTGTGCAGGGAAGGCAGGGCAATTGGGGTTAAGTGACTTGGCCAAGGTCACATTGCTAGTAAGTGTTGTCTAAGGTCAGATTTGAACTCAGGTCCTCCTGACTCCAGGGCTGGGCACCCCCTAGCCGCCCCCCAATATAACTATCTTAACAGCAGTATAAATTCATATGACAAATGGACAGATTCAAATGTACCCTCTGTTACAGGATTAAAGCAGTATCACTGAGTTGTAAATAGGTTTATATGTTTATTGTTGAATAGGTTTATTTTACATTTATTGTGGTAGATTGTAAAAGATACTGGATTTGGAATTATAAGGATCTGGACTTTGGACAATATTATTATTGTTATTGATTGTTTTATGTAACATTTTAAGATTTGCAAGGCACTTTACATGTATGGTCTCTTGTGGGCCTCACAATAACCCTGTAAGTTAGGCCCATTTCACAGATGAAGAAACTGAGTCTGGGAGAAGTTATGTGATGTTCCCATAGCCATACAGATAACATGTGGCAGAGGATTCAAGTCCTGGTCTAACTGAATCCAAGTACAATACCGACTATTATTCCATGCTGGACTTAACCTCTCCAAACGTCAGTTTTGTCATTTGTAAAAAGAGAGAGTTGAATTAGATGACTCCTAAGAGTTCTCTATCACCAACTCTATGAGCCTCTAAAGCAACAAAGTGAAAGCTTTTACTTGCTATAGATTTCCTAGTGATTTGGAGAACATCCATTATTTTCCTTTTGAAGATGAGATTAGTATTTTCTTTCCTAAGAGTCATCTTAGAAGCAATTTTCTGACCAGTAATTGAAGTTTGAAGTATTGACAGCTTTAAGTGACCTTAGAGGTCATCTGGTCTGACTATGTTTCATAGCTGAGGAAACTGAGGCCTGAGGGGTAAAACTCTGCTTTTGCTTTTCCTCTTGGGAGATGTCTTTTCTTGTGATCGAAGAATTTAGATCCAGGAAGAACCTTAGGGATGAATGTGACTATGGGCAGCTCACTCAACCTCTCATAGTTTTCTCATCTGTAAAATGGGGATGATTTTTGTCATAATCAACTCAGATTGTGAGAGAGAGTGAGGCTGACTCTGTAGCTCTGTCTGCCTCACTTAAATCTGATTGACACCCAAGCCAAGACAATGCCCTGTGATGTCAATGGTCCTCATCGAAAATGAAGGACAAACAACAGTGAATAGAAAGGCTCCCTGTGTGGCTTTGGGAGAATTAGTGACCTCCCAGGGGGTTCTGAATCCTCATCTCAAGACATGAGGAGGTTGTAATGTGTGGCCCATTCTGCTTGTAGATCTGCAATCCCATGACTTGCCCCTGGTCACATAGCTACTAAGTACCTGAGCCAGGATTCCAATCCTGTTCTCCTTACTCCAAAGAAGCAGTGTGGTCCTCTGGCCCTCCTGAGCTCCCAGTCCTTCCTCGGGTTATTAAAGACTCCTGCCTGGTTAGAGGCATGTGTGCATCTGCTTCCCCACATGAGGACCGTCTTCATTTGTATTCTCCTTCATTAAGACATCAGCCTCCCTCAGACCCAGATCTTGCTGGCTGATTTCTCCCAAATGCTCTGACATGCCAGCAGGATTTGTTCCATCAAAAAGAGGTGAGGTGCCTTCTGGAAGAGAGCAGCCACGGCATCCTCTTCGGGGGATTTGGTCCGGGCAGCCGTTGTGGGATGGGCTCCAGCTGGGCCTTTAGTCCCCTCAGTGTGGTTTCTGGTGCTGACAAGAATAGCCAGGTTGATGCTATCTATAGGAACTTAAGTGTTTCCCTTGTTCCAGCGTAGAGAGGGAGGGAGTTCCTACTTTGGCCCTCCCATTCGTCTCTTGGGTGTGTGCCATCCCTTCCCATGGCCCCAGGCAGCTTGGCAACACTGTGAGTTATGTTAGAGATATAATAATGAATTATACAATGTATTATACATAATTAATTTATAATAAAACACGAATAAGATGGTTTAATTTCTCCAAGTGACTGATGCAGTGCCAACTAGATTCTGCTGGAATGTCTGCCCTGGCTTCAATGACTTTGTTTCCTGGGTTTAAAGGCAGGGCCCTGGGCAGGGGGTGGAAGCTGGCTCAGAGAGGTACCCAATAGTGAATAATTCCTTCTTGGCTGCTTGTGGGAATCTTGTTGTTCAGTCTTCTTCAGTGATCCCATTTTCGTGATCCCATCTGAGGTTTCCTTGGCAAAGGTATTGGAGTGGTTTGCCATTTCCTTCTTCAGCTCATTTTATAGATGTGGAAACTGAGGCAAACAGGGTTAAGTGACTTGCCCAGGGTCACACAGCTAGTAAGTGTCTGAATCCAGATTTGAAGTGAGGAAGATGAGTCTTTCTGACTCCCGGATTGTCACTGTATCCACCCTGCCACCTAGCTGCTCATTGTTGGAACAAATAGTCTCCTTCACTGCTGTTGATCCCTAATGACTTTGGCTGCCTTGATCTGAACCACTAGGATATTGAGATAGCATGATGCCTTGTGAAGAGTCCTGGGTTTGGAGTCAGGGGACTTGACTTCAAATTCATGCTCTGCTATTTACTACCTGTATGACCCTGGGCAAGTCACTTAACTCTCTGGGCCTCAGTTTCCTTATCTGTAAAATGAAGGGTTTGGACTGGATAATCTCTGAAGTTCTTTCCAGTTTCCAATTTCTGTCCTTGTGATCTATTTTCCTTTGTTTCCTTTTCGTTGCTCAAATCTGAACATCCTGGTTGTTGATTAAGCCTCTTGTGTAGTGGCCGGATGTGTTTTAATCACATCCTATTTATGTGGGAAAACTTTCTGGGGCCCCCATCCTTCCCCAGATCAATGGCCTCCCTTTGAAGCTTGTTGGCCTTGGTTTCAGATGCTGCTGAGGATGCTGCTGCTGCTGCTGCCAGGATGGTTCCTGCCTCCCAGTGAGGGGTCCCAGAGAGCCGAGCCCATGTTCACTGCAGTCACCAACTCTGTCCTCCCACCCGACTATGACAGCAACCCTACCCAGCTCAACTATGGCGTGGCCGTCACCGATGTAGACCATGACGGGGACTTTGAGATCGTGGTGGCTGGGTAGGTACCATTTGCTTCTCCAATCCATAGCTGAATCACCCCACTGCAAAGTTCAGCACCCTGGCTCAGGGAGCCTCCTTCTCTCCACTCTGACTCCCTGGGAGTGGAGGCTGCTGGTATTTCCTTTTCTGTCTGGGCAGCACAGGTGACTGTATCCCTCTTAATACCAGCTCTCCAGCCTCCTGGGTTTCTGGAATGGTACTGGGCACAAGGAAGATTGTTGTTGTTCAGTCGTTTCAGACATGTCCAACTCTTCGTGACCTCATTTAGAATTTTCTTGGTGTTGCAAGCAAAATTCCGAGAGATAGTGTCTGGGTATTAAAGATAAATTTATTAATTAGACGAGTCAATAATGAATAAATTAATGGCCAGTGGTTTCTCTCAGTAGCCGAAGACCAAGAGGCAGGGTCTTGAGTCATCTTAAATGCTCACCAATCTTCCTGACAGCACGTTATTGGGCCCTCCCCTGACAAGAAAAAGGCAACCCTAATAGGCAGATACTTTATGAGGATGTGGGATAAGAGTCCTCAGTCCCTCCTTATTACTTCATCCTCAAGGGGAGGAGGTCAACTGGGGAATGAGGCTTGGTCATGAATTTTAGCAGCTTCTAGCAGTCTGGGCAAGCAAAACCTTTCTGAATCAGGATCTCTCTGGCTTTATTTGTCCTTTATGAGCCAGGCTTCCCCAAACTCTACTGAAGGAACCAAGATCACACGATTGCTCTTGGTAGCAAGAACTGGCTCAGTTTAGCTTTTGGTTATGGGATAGACAGAGAGTTCCAGACCAGGTGCCAGGAGGGGCTGGTACATGACTACGTTCCTCAGCTTCTGGAAATGGTTTTTCTATGTTAGCTAAAACTAAGAAGTGGGGGTTTTAAACAGAGAAGGAAATATTACAAAGTAATATTAATAATCAAATGATATAGCATTAAAAATAATTTTACTTATTGGAAAAGGTACTGGAGTAGTTTGTCATTTCCTTCTCTAGCTCATTTTACAGATGAGGAAACTGAGGGAACAGGGTTAAGTGACTTGCCCAGGGTCACACAGCTAGTAAGTGTGTGGGGCCAGATTTGAACTTAAGAAAATGAGTCTTCCTGACTCTAGGCCCTTCACGAAGAAAGATACCATTGTGTTTATTCTGGATGGGTGAGAAGGGTAAGTAACTCTACCCATACATGCTGCCCTTGTATATGCATGTATATGGATGTAGTCTTGAGCATATATGTTTTTACATGTACATATATGTACAAATATACACGTATGGGGCCTTCTTTTTCTGCAATAATGGTGGCAGAGTAACAGAAAAGAGGGCAGAGGGTGCTAACAGTGCCAGTTTGAGGACTGTGTATGAGCCTTACTCTGAGTTGGTTGGATGTAGATAGCCGGCCTCGGAGTTGGGATGACCCGAGATCAAATCCGGCCTCAGAAAATGAGCACCCACACATAAATAATGACTAGCCGTGTAACCTTGAGCAAGTTACTTAACCCCAATTGCTTTTTAAAAAAAAATTAAAAAAAAAAAGAGTTACACAGAATGAGAAGGCACAAAGATCCAGAGGTTGGGGGGGGGGTTTGGGGGAAGGGAGAGAGGGAGGGAGAGTGAGAGGAGCAGAGAAGAAAAAGGGGAGGAGGGGAAGGGGAAAGGAGGAAGAGACAGAAAGTATGCCCACCCCCCCCCACACACACGAGAGACAGGTGGTACAGTGGTTAGAGATGCAGCCTCTGAGCTAGGAACCCCTGGGCTTAAGTTCTGCCTCATTGGCATCCTAGCTGTGGACCTGGGCAAGCTACTTAACCTTTTGGTACCCTCAGACAACTCTCTAAGGCTTGAAGTTGCAGAGAAGGGAAGAGGAAAGGAATACACATTTATTAAATGCCTACTGTATACCAAGCATTATGCTAAGCACTTTGTAAATATTATCTTGTTTGATCCTCACAACAACCCTGGGAGGGAGGTGTTATAATTTCCCCTCATTTTATAGTTAAGGAAACTGAGGCAGACAGAGGCAAAGTGACTTTGCCTTGGATCATATGGTCTGACACTTGCTAGCTGTGTGACCCTGAGCTAGTCACTTAATCTCTGCTTGCCTTTTCATGAACTGTCCCTCAGACCCAGAAAGCACTCCTTCCTTACCTCTTAAAATTCTTAGCTTCATCTCAGGTGCCACCTCCTCCAGGAAGCCTTTTGTGATCTCCCCAATCATTGACACCCTCTCTCTTCTCCAACTAGCTGGGATCTATTTATCTGTTTCCATGTCATATCTCCCAGTAGCACATTGGCTTCTCAATGATTGGGACTTTTTAATTGTTGATTTTCTTTTTACCCATGTGGCTCAGCAGCTCACCCAGTGATTTGCTCATAGTAGTCATATAATAAATGTTCGTTGAATGGGATTTACTCCTGTGACAACGCGTTTGAGCTACCAAAGCAGAGACAGAAGACTAAGGAAGAAAGTTTCTGAGTCAATGAACAACTATAATTATATTATTATATATATAATATTATACAAACCTTAAAACTCTAAGTGCTAACTATTACTGTCTTAAAAGAAAAGCAAGATGTACATAAGAGAGGCTTGGTATTTTGTATATGATCTTCCCCCTTTCCTCTTTCTGTCTCTTTGTCTCTGCCTCTGTCTCTGTCTTCTCTCTCTCTCTCTCTCTCTCTCTCTCTCTCTCTCTCTCTCTCTCTCTCTCTGTCTCTCTCCTCTTCTCTTCTCTCATTCATCTACTATGTATATGGAAATGCTTTTTTTATTGATGATTGCTAAGCTCAGGGGAAAATATTCTTTGTTTTGTTTTGCTTTTTTTTGGAGGGCAAAAATATTCTTAAAACAAGAAATAAACAGTTCTACCATGCTGTGCTCTTGGGACCTCCCTCTACCCTAAAAGTTTCTCTAACAGCAGACTGTGGTTGTGCCCATCTCCCAGCTGTGCAGCCAACTCTCATGCTGCATGGGGAATGCTCCTTAGACCTTATGTCCTGACCACTCAGCTGATCTCAGTTTTCCCCTGTTCAGTTTTCAGGGACCAGTAAAGTCCCTCTCCCAGCATTCCATAGAGAGAGCCTGGGGTTTGCACAGTTGAGTAGACTTTATCTAAGCTTCAAGGGAAGAAGCAAAGACAGCCTGGTGCTGCTTGCTTGCTTTTTTTCTCTTTTGATTTATAGCCCCTTGGCAGCTACCTCAAAGGCAAACTGAAATAGCAAAGTCACGGGCCATATTATACCTCTCACAACTCGTCTTTCAGGTGCAAAGAATAAAAAAAAAAAACCCAACAACTCGGAGGTCCTCTTTCAAAGACCTTCTCCTGTCCTCCCTTTCTCTGGGAAAGGATTTTGCTGAGAGCTTTTTGGTTTTTCTGTCCCTAAAGTTTCAAAGATGGTTAGCTGACCACCACAACAAGGTACACAAATTTACTGAGGTCAATACAACGAGGACTGAGCATAGTTGGATACTTTCCAAGTATCCATTCCTTCTCCTGTATACTACTCCAGGTTCTTATTCATTGGATTTGAAGGCATTTCTTGTCATGTATCTAGAAACTGCCTCTTTTTCCTTACTAAATTCTAGTGGTTCATTTTTGTCCTTTTCCCTTCTTATATTTCAGTTGCTCTATAATTTCATCCATGTAAAATATATCAAAGTACTCTTATCAAAGGTACAACCCATTCATACCACCTTACCCCTCCCAATTCACATCCACATCCTCCTAAAAATTCATAACAGGATCTAACCAATCTGCTAGAGACCTTCTAGGCTTTTAACATTTTATAATTGGTTACCAGTATAGTACTGTCCAACTGAGATCCCTCACTTTGTCTACATACCAGCTCACCTTCCTTGTTTGACCAGTTCCTGGATGACTTTCCCTTATGTCAAGATAAGTCTCTTTTCAACAGAATTTTTTTTCTCCCCTGGGAGCTCAAGAAATAGTTTTTCTATGTCCTAAACATTAGAGAAGCAAGTTGCCATGTGCTACCTATTTTGTGGATTATCTACACCAAAGTTGGGAGTCCATTTTGCGTGTGTTTATCACCTTTCTCTGATTGCCATCTTGGGATTATCTTACATGAAACAGAATTTCACCTCCCCTGGTCTTGGTTCAGTTCCTTGAAGTACTCTTTCAACAAAAAATACTTTAGCTTCCGTCCCACCTTTCTTCCCCAGAAAAGACTATTGGAGCCATTCAGATAAATTTTAGAGATGTTCAGATTGACAGGCATCCATCTGAGAGGGGATGCCATCTCTCTCTAGCAAGGAATGGGGAGCAGGGAAGAAGTTAATCAAATTCGGGATGATCAAAGTGGGCAGCTTTCTAGTTCCCCAGTCAGGCTTTCATTGTGGCTTCATCATCTGGTTTGAAGTATGGTAAATTCTCAGAGCATTAGACACATTCATGCTCATTTAAGTACAAAAATGAACTCCAAAGGTAAAAATACTTTTTCTGTTATCAAAATGTTTTTCTGTTGAATCTCCTGTTAGGAATGATTTGTCATTGTTTTCCTTACTTTAGATTGGATAACCAAAAGTTGGATACCTAGAGATGCTTAGAATATAGAGCTATGAAGTAGAGGACAGGTGGCTACTTACCAAAGCTGTTGTAGAAGGAAATTCATCCATCAAAGGAAGGTGAGACACCGTCTCAGGTCGCTTTCAACTTTAAGATCCACTGACCCTCGTGAGATTATCTAGCCCACCCACTGCTTGGAAATAAAATCACATCTAAGCCATCTCCCAGTCTTCAAGGCTTAGAGGGAAAGATCCCGAGTTCTTGTATTTCATTCCGAGGTTGAGTTGCCCTAGTTTTCAGGAACTGGGAGTTAGGAGGAGGTGGGGGAAATGAACCTAAATCATTGGTGTTGCATTCCCAGACTTTGCCACTGTTTCGACTGCCTCCTTCTCCTTCCATCCCTTCAGACCTTTCTCTCCTAGGTGAATTCTTCCCAGGGCCTCTATTTTGCAGGAGGCCAGGTGCCTTCTTTCTCCCCTTTTAAGCTCCTTTTTATATATTATATCCTCCCATTGGAATGTAAGCTCCCTGAGGGCAGGGACTGTCTTTGTTTTTACTTATCTTTGTATCCCTAATACTAAGCACAGTGCCTGGCAGATTGTTGTTCAGTTGTTCATTTATGTCCTACTCTTCATTACCATCCTGTTCGTGGAGTTTTCTTGGCAAAGATACTGGAATGGCTTGACATTTCCTCCTTTAGTGGATTAACGTAAACAGAGGTTAAGTGACTTGCCCACGGTCACACGGTGTCTGAGGCTGAATCTGAACTCAGGTCTTCATGACTCTAGGCCCAGCACTCTATCCACTGAGCCATCTAGCTGCCTCTATAGTATGTGCCTAATAAATGCATGTTGACTTATTGACTAATGCAGGAAGACTAGAATTAAGGTACATTGACAGTAACTTTGTTCTTCATACTGACTCTGGTCCACTGGTGATCATTCCAAGTATGACCATGCCTTTATTTCACAGAATTAATAGTTTTAGAGGTGAAAAAGACCTCAAAAATTTGATTCCTCTGTCTTCAGGTAAATTAAAGGGATGGTTATCCCCACCTTTCATACCAGGCACCTGAGGTTCAGAAAAGTTAAGTCCAAGGTCATATAACTGATTAACAGAAGAATTTGGACTAGAACCTAGCTCTCCTCCTTCCTAATTTAACCTGCCTTCCATTGCAGCCTCTTCCTTCTCCTCCTCCTCTTCCTCCCCCTTCCCGTCCTCCTCTTCTTCCTCTCCTCCTCCTCCTCCTGCTCCTCCTCCTCTTATTATTGTCCTGTTTCTCAGGGGTCTGATGCCTGTAGACACCATGGCAGCATGTGAAAACTTGGAGTCAAAGAAGCTGGGTCTAGTCCCTGTTTAGGTTTTACTGTAATATTGGACAAATCTTTTAACTTCTTTTGGCCTCAGTTTTCTTGTCTATAAAATGAGAGACTGGATGAGGTCGATCTGTAAGATCCATTATATCTCTAAATCCTCAGCTCCTGTTTGATGGCTGAGCCCATATTTGATGAGGTGGAGGGTTTATACATAGAATGGAAGCAAGATGGTTGGCCTTTTGAAAGCACCTGCATTTCAACTCATCTTGGGTCCATTGACCTTGTGGATTTTGTTAGAAGGCTGTGTGATCTGCTCTCTGCAGCATGCACAGGGCTGCTGCTCTGAGTGTTTGCTCTTCAAATAGGTTTTTTTGGTATCTCAGTTCTGGGTATCGATGCCATTGATTTTGAGCGTGTTGCCGGTGAGTTTGTTGTGTTTCAGATTCTCCTGTTAATTGTGATGGAGGGAGTGTGCGTGTGTCTGACTCAGGGAGGAACAGAAACTGACCACTCTTGTTTTGTGCTGGTTTTTCCCCCCCTTTGGGTCTACATCACCATCAGCAGGGGGATGGTCTGGGCTCAGCTTTCAGAGCCTCTGCTGGGAGAGTGCCTCTACGTGCTGACTGCATATCTGTTCACCTGCAGGTGCAAAATTTCTCTTGGCATATTGTCTCTTCTATGTGTTCCATGGGGTAGCATGGGCTTATATTTTGGAGAGAGGCACACATGCCTCCTGGTCACTGGAGATTTTGCTCCCTGGCTCCCCATGTGTCAATTGGAAAGCCAGGTGCTTCCCTTTCTCCCATTAGGAAAAGTGCCCATTCCAGGGGCTCACATCAGTAGCCTAGAAAAATCTGGTTTTGCCATTTTTGTCCTTTGTCGAAACTGCTACTTCCTTTTTATTCCCAAAGGTCTGAGGTGATCTTCTGCCAACCAATAGGAACACAGATCAAATTAACAATGTAATATATAAGTTTCTTGAGGGCAGCACAATGACAACTGTCACTGTATCCCAGTGCCTGACTTAGTGCTTGGGCAGTTAATAAAGGCTTGAATTGAATTGAAACCAGCTGTATAGTCAAATAAATCACTAGTTAATCTCCCCCCCGCCGCTGCCGCCAACACACACACACTTTGTGCCCCTCCCCGCCAAATGAACTAAGTTCATGTTTATTGATAAAGTTTTAGCACCTTTTGGGCAGCCCCCTTTGATCTCTCCACAATTCAGTTTCCTTCTCTGCAAATGAAAAGATTGGCTGGACAGTCTTTATAAGTGGCCATCCAACTCTAAAGTTCCCTGACATCTTCAGAGCTCAGGGAGTGGTTGCCTTTAAAGGGCAATGCCATGCTTTAAAACAATAGCTTCTCTTGATATGCTTCCTCCTAATTTTACAGTCGCATTGGAAAATCGATCCTGGTTTTATATGTCAAATATGATTTGAAGCAGCCACTCAGTTTCTTGTGAGGTGAACCCTCTGCAATTGAACAGACTATTTATGAATATTTTGAGAATGCTTTTACTCTGCTGCCCTGGAAGGACATCCCACTCATCAGAAATAAAGCAGTTACATGAGATTCTCATAAATTTAAGAGCAGGAAGGGAATATAGGCCAGGGATGTGCTTGTAAATGTTTAACAACAGGCTCTCCGAAAGAAAAAAACAACAAACAATATAACAGATACACTTTTAAGTTTAAACTTCATCATTAACATTTCCTTCATTACTTTCTTAAATCTAGACAAACAACAGAACAATAAACCAAGCCCAGATCTGTAGCTTCTAAGATCTAAATGACCATACTGAAAATTTTAAAGTCATTTGCTAGCTGGTTGGAGCTGTATCCCACACCCCACCTAATTCAAACCCCTTGTTTGCCAAATAAAAGTATGACACAGAAGGGTGAGAGGCTTGCCCAGTGCCACACAGCTAGTAAATAGCAGTGCCAGGAAACAATGCAAGGCCTCCAGCTCCAAATCCAGGGCCCAACCCACTACACCCTAGCTCTGCCTCTTACTTGTTTCAGTAAAGCAATATTTATGTATGCTGGACGGTTTCCCCCTTCTACCATAAAGATATATAATCATTTGAACAAAAGAAAGTGTAGTTCTTAACTTTCTCAGAAATGTGTGTTTTTAGAAGATGTTAATTTCGTTCACATTGACATAAGAAATTTAAAATATTGGTTTGTGTAGCCAGCTCAATCTTTAACCTATTTTTTCTACTTATTCATGAACTAGAAAAGAAAGATGAGGTTTTTTCTTTCTTTTTCAATGCCCAAATGATTCCTATTTAGAATAAATTAATCTAAAGGAAGAAAACATTATTTCTGCTTCTGCAGAAGAAGCTAATAATGTTAAAAGCTGGCTTATGACAATTAAACTGGCTTTGACTCTTTGCATTTGTTAACTTGGACCAGGATGACTTTCTTTAAAATCTCATCTGCAAAAATATATTCAGAAAATGATATAGAGTTTTGCAGCCAGAAGAGACTTGAGGGATCATCTAGTCCAAGGGTTCTTATTCTAAATTTGTATTATGGACCTCTTTGGTGGTCTGGTGAAGCCTTTAGACCCCTCTTCAAGAATAACAGGATTATAAAGGAAACTAAGGGGTTAAAATAAAGACATAGGTTTTTTTTTCCCCATCCAAGCTCATGGATCCCCTGAAATCTATCTCCATACCCATTTGGGGCAATCCACGGACCCCAGGTTAAGCAGCCCTAATCTAAACAAAGCACCTCATTTTGCAGCAGACAGAATTGAGAACCAGAGATATCAGATGACTTGTGCGACATTATACAGCTAATATGTGGAAAGGCAAGACTTGAAGTTTGGTTTTCTTAAGCCTAAGGGAGACTTCTTTCTCTTACACAATGCTGCCTGCATACTTTTATTACATTACCATTGGTGTTATAAAGCTAGATGTCGGAGTTATAGCCCATTCTTATTTTGGCTAACTATGGGACTGAAGATTGAGAATAAGGGCCAGAGTCAGAGCGTGCCCTGTTGGAACTATTTGTCAAACTTCTTTTAAAAGATTAGATCAGGGCGGCTAGGTGGCGCAGTGAATAGAGCACTGGCCCTGGAGTCAGGAGGACCTGAGTTCAAATTCCGCCTCAGACACTTAACACAAAAACTAGCTGTGTGACCTTGGGCAAGTTGCTTAACCCCAATTGCCCTCCAAAAAGCAAAAAAAAAAAAAAAATATTGGATCAGGGTCAACAACCTATGCTCTCCTGCTCCTTGCTTCCTGTCTGCCCCCCCCCCACACACACACACCCCTGTCTTACATAGGGTAGGAATGGAGCCAACAGAAATTGTAGAGACTGTGAAATGGTCTGCCTAAAGAAGAGAGCATAATCACTCCATTTTGGGGAACAGGGGTGGAGATTTTGAATCTGATAGCTTTACAATAGGAAGGGAAGTAAAGTGATTTGGGGGGATAGGCTCTGGCTGGAATCTCTAGCAGCTTGAGGTCATCAGAGGGTCATTCCCTGAATAAAATAAGCTTGAGAAATGAGAAAGCTTTCCTTTTCTCCTCTCTCGGGTCTCTACCACCAGAGATGCTTTAGCTCTGGAGTGATACACTCTCCAACCTCATCATCCCCCTGAAGCAGGGGTTCTTATGCCAGAGTCTGTGAACTTTCAAAAAATTTTTGATAACTATATTTCAGTTGATTCCATTTGTAATCCTATGTATTTTAAGCATTTAAAAACATTTTTCTGAGAAGGAGCCATAGATCAAACTGCCAAAGGGGGCAATCCATGACCCAAAATAAGGTTAAGAATCCCTATTCTACCAGATTGTTTTCTTCTGACATTGTACCAGTTTCCTGGGTGCAGAAGGATTTAGTACTTACCAGCTTTATAATGGCAGATGTTGGATCAATTTCACCTTTTGGTCAGGGAACTGGGGCAGAACAGGGAGAAAGGGATGATGGAGATAGAAGTAAGGGTTGTAATGTAGGAGTGACAAAAATAAACATCACTTGATTCAAGGGTTCTTAACCTTTGTTGTGTTGTGAATTCCTTTGGCATTTTGATGGGACCCCTTCTCAGAAGAATGTCTTTTAATTTTGGGTTTTGTTAAAATTCATAATAGAAGGAAATGCTAAGTTTCAGTCAGAGGTTAGTAAAAATAAAGATGTACTATTTTTCCAATCCAAGTTCATGGAGCCCCTTAAAATCTCTCCCTGGACCTCCGGTCAACAGTCCCTAGTTAAGATTTTGCCAGATCTAGACCAATTCACCTGCATCGGTTCTCAGTGAGGTAAAAGTTATGCATGAAGGTATTAGTGGTCATGCCAGATTTCAGAGAATGTCATGTGTAGGAAGTGCCTTCTCCCTGGCTGCTTAGTAATGGCAGAAAATGATTACCTTGCCAAAATGCCGCCGTGTCACAGGCACGAAGAGTAGGGGTGGAGACAGCATGTGTGGATGAGAAGGAAGGGAAAAGAGAAGTATGTGCATAAAACTGCCTGCCTTGGAACCAATCCATTTGCTGCTGCCTCCTGGCAGAGGAGCATTGAAGATTTGACACCCCAGCTTTGAACAATCCCATCTGAAGTCATGGGTATTTGACAGTATCTGACCAGGGAAGTACAGGCTCAGGGCAAGTCGAAAAACATTCTGTCTCCCTTAGCCATCAACTCTGAACATCATTCCCTACCCATTTATTAAACACCACTATGTGCTAAGTGCTATGCTATGGATACAAAAGCCTAGAATGAAATGAACCCTATTCTCAAAGAACTTACATTCAATCAGGGAGATAAGTCCAAATATAGGTACGTACAAAAGGAATACAAGGTAACGAAAAGGGTAGGGAGAAAAGGAACTAGTAGCCGGGGAGATCAGGAAAGAGCAGAGACCATAAGACAATACAGTGGGTAGAGTTGTGGGCCTGGAGAATGGAAAACCTGAGTTCAGATTTGGCCTCAAACACTGTGTGATCCCGGGCACATCTCTTAACCTCTGTCTGCCTCAGTTTCCTCATCTGTAAAATGGAGATAATGATGGTACCTATCACCCAAGGTTGTTGCAAGTTAAAATGAGATGATTTTTGTAAAATACTTTGAAAGTTTTACACAAACTATATAAATGCTAGCAATTAGAAGGAGGTGCTCAAGCCTGAGTTTTGAAGGGAATTTGGGATCCTAAGAGGGAAAGATAAAGAAGGTGAAGTGATATTTCAGACATAGGGGACAGCCATTGCAAAGGAGCAGAGATAGAACATTGGAGACTGTGTATCAGGAAAAATAAGAAGGTCAGTTTGGCTGTACCATAGACTGCATGAAGGGGAGTAATAGTTAATAAAGCTGGAAAGGTAGGTTAGGGCCAGGTCATGCAGGGCTTTAAATGCCAGACAAGGAAGTCTATATTCAATTCTGGAGTTAATAGGGATCCACTGGAGTTTATTGACTGGGCTGGGTCAGGGAGATCAGTTGTGGTCAGACCTGTGCTTTAGGAAATCACTATGGCAGCCATGTGGAGGGCAGATTGGATTGGGCTGGAGCATGCTTTAGAAGCATTAACCTCGTGAGATCATGATCAAAAGCAGAGAATTCCTCAGAATCCTTTTATCCTTTTGTTGCCCTTGTTCCAGATGTGAATAAGAAGTTGAAACTTGGGCCCCTGAAAAGAAATTTGGGAGCTGGGGAGATGATGGTATTCCTGGGACGTGAGGCGAACCATACACTTAGCATCCTTAGCCCCTGTGATGGGATCAGGAGCTGGTCTGAACTATTCTAGTCAACAAGGTGCCTATTGAATTAACTTATCACCACTTATGACCATCAAGCATTTTAAAAAACTTATCTGTAGGGGGTGATGAATTCCAAATTACACTAATTTACTGAAGCAAAGCAAGGACCTTATCACAGAATTTGACTTGGAAGAAACCTCAGAGACCAGCTAGCCTAACCCGTTCCTGGCCCTGAACCCCTCCTGCAACATGCATGACCAGTGGTCATTTAGCCTTTGCTTGCTGACCTCTTATGGGGGAGGGGGAACCTATGACCACCTGAGACCGCACCACACCACTCTTGAACCATTTTGATTTGGGAGAAGCTTTCCCTTAGATCAAGTCCAAATCTCTTCCCCATTGCTACCCTGAAAGTTGATCATATTCTATCCAAAGTACTGCAGGCCAGACCACAATTCCTCTTCCCCACCCCCTGCCGAGGTGATCCCTTTCAGAGAGGAGACTTTGAAGGTTTGATAAAGGCTGGGAATAGTGTTTAACTCATTATTTTACTGACAGATTTATTCCACTGAGTGTGGAAAAACTATCTATTATCCTGACCAAGACCAAACTAGAACAAAACCTGGATCAGATTTGGAAAAATAAAAAGGCCTCAGACAAAGAAATACAATAGCAACTCTAACAACAAAGAGCTCATGCTCCAACAAAACATTTTGTTGCTAGAATTACTGCCACCAGAGCAAGAAATAATACAGGAGGCATAGGGATGCACTCCAGGACATCAAAAGAGGAGGGGGTCCTGAACAAAAACATCACCAAGTACTTACTAAAATAAGGATGTGACTTAGACAATGCCCTGAATGTTGAGGTCATCAATTAATCAAATATTTACCGAGTGTCTACTATGTGCAAGGCCTTCTGCTTACTCCCTTTTTGTATGTGACTTAAATAATCATTTGTTGGCTGGCTAGCAATGCTGGGCTGATCCTTCTTGCTGCTCTGGACTCCTCCTGTCCCCCTGCATGATGCTTCAGATTCATGTGAAGAAAAGAGCTCTGACCTAGCAACCAGGAGACTTAGCTAACAAGACCTGTGACCTTGGGCAAATAATTTAACTTCCCTGAATCTCAGTTTCCTCATCTGTAAAATAAGAGAGTTGGACGAGGTAATCATTAAATCAATCAGCAAGAATTTATTAAGCACCTACTAGGTTCTAGGTTCTAGCTATAAAAGACCCAAAAAAAAGCCAATATCTTCTCTTGAGGAATTTACATCCTATTGGGGAAGATGACATAATCATGTTAAATTTATAGAGAATAAATGCAAAATAGACACAGGGTAACAGTTTAGGGACGGGAACAGTACTTGCCATTGGAGGGATCAGGGAAGGTTTCATGTAGAAGGTGGAGCTTTAGCTAAATCTTGAAGAAGATAAGGAACTCTACGAGATGGAAATAGGAGGGAGAATATTCCAGGTACAAGGACAACTCAAAGGCACAGGGATGGAAAATGGAGTGTTTTGTGGGTAAGGAATGGGAAGCAACATATGATGACACTGGAAAAGCTAGACTGGGGCCAGGTTGTGAAGGGCTTTGAAAAACAAATATAGGAGATTATATATGGTTCTAGAGGTAATAAGGACCATTGGATTTAGGATGGGGCAAGGAGTGACATGGTTAGAAATATGCTTAAGGAAGTCACTTCACCAGCTGTAAAGAGGGTGGATTGGAGTATAGAAAGACTTTTGGCAAGAGACCAATTAGGAGGCCATTTTAATAGTCTAAGTGAAAGGTGATGGGGGCCTGAACTAAGGTGATGGATGTATAAGTAGTGAGAAGAGCATGAGTAGGAGACAGTTTGTAGAGAAAGATGCTATCTAAGGTCTTACAAAATTCTCACAATCTATGTTCTAAGAACCTAAGGTGAAATTCCTCCAAATGTACCAATGGCCAATTGTACAAGCCCCAGTGTTTTTATTTTTCTGGTGGATATCTGACCATTAGCTTCCTGTGACACCCTCCTCACCCAAAAGGTCAGCAGCATCTCTCCTTAGAAAATCAGGCTAGGGGGATGGGTGGCTAGGTGGCTCAGTGAGTAGAGCGTTGGCCCTGGAGTCAGAAGGACCTGAGTTCGGATCCAACCTCAGACACTTAATGCACACATAAACAAAAACCTAGCCGTGTGACCTTGGGCAAGTTACTTAACCCCAACTGCCCTCCAAAAAGCAAAAAGAAACAAAAAAAGAAAAAAGAAAATCAGCCTAGGGGAAAGAAAAAAAAAGAAGGGATGAAAAAGATCAGATATCCTCCACTGGTACTATTTCCACTTCATAGTTTTACTTGAGTCTCTCCAGGTACTTATTTCTTCTTTCTCAAATCTTTCATGTTACTTTGTTTAAACTTTCACAATTTATTATTAGCCATTATCATCTCTCACATTTCTATAGTGCTTTATAGTTAATAGAGTGCTTTCCTTACCACCCAGTGAGGTGGGGACTGGCAAGTTGTAGAGAAACTGACACTGAGACTAAATAATTTGTTCAAAGTCACAACATTGTAAGTGGTAAACAAGGGCTCAAACACAGGCTTTCTGATTTAGAGTCTAATGCTCTTTCCCTTGTAGCTTATCTATGCATTTGATAATATTTGAACATTTTTAAAAATATGCATACATGAACAACAATAATCCATTCACCACCACCACCACCTCTAGATGATAGGACCTTATGGTCTTTGAGAATAGGCCCTGTTTTCTTTTAATCTTTGTAGCCATAGCACCCAGCATAGTGCTTTGCATATAGAAGGTGCTTAATAAATATTCATTCAATTAAAATGTGTTAAATTGTCTTAATGAATGCTTGAATTGAGTTATATTTTTATCTCTTTCATCCAGGACAATTAGAATTTAGCTCCCTAGTTTTCTAAGACTCTTGACTATGGTTCCTTGCCTATTTATCCCAAGATTGCCCATAGCCTTTGAAGTACCTTCCTAGTGGGCCAGGCTATGTGATCCCAGAAGGCCCTCAGCCAGGTTTTTAAGGCCTGTCAGCACTTTACTAATGGACAGCACCATAGCCACTGACCCAGTGCTGACTAGAACGTCCTCTCTTCACGCCCAGGCAGCCCAACTTCCATAAACTGTAAAGGTTTTTGTTTGATTCCTGGTTTGTTTTTGACATGGCCTGTTTTTTCATAAAGAAACCTCATTTCCATAGGATCTGATGATAATAAAAGGTCTCTGTAAATGTTGGTTTCAAATGTAACCTTCAGCCTTGTGTAATGAGGTAACCCAAAACATTCAAATAAAAGTGGGACAATCTATCCTGTATGGATGTCAAAAGGACTTTCAGGCAACAGTAAGTCAGTCAGCTAATATTTATGAATCATTTACTGTGTGCCAAACACTGTGCTAAGTATCGGGGATGCAAAAAAAAAAAACCAGCCCCTGCCCTCAAATAAATTATCAGACCTCAAAAACCTAAAGTCTATTTCTGTACACACCTTAAGAATTCCGTGGTCCAAGAAACATTTATTTCAAGAGTAAACTTTTGAATTTAAAAATAAAAGCAGGCGCATTGTTTCCTGGTGAACAAAAGGTCTGTTTCTCAATTGTGGGTAAGCAAAACACTTCAGAATAGAGGGATATTGACTGCTTTTCCAGATTTACTGTCTAGTGTTAAGTCAAACTTTAGCTAACAACACAAGAAAATGCATAGTCTTCCTCTTTCCCTCCCATAATTGGCCATAATATGGAACCAGAGCACAATTTTAACTTGATTCAAAAAGCATTTATTGCATTTATTGAGCAGCTACTACAATGTACAAAACACAGTACTAGTTGGTTTTATTAGTTACATATTACTTGGGTTTTGTGGGGGGGGGGTTTGCTTGATAGGCTATAAGCTGAACATTTGTATATGTTGCTAATTCAACAGAATTCCTTTTTTATCTGATGGATTGTTGCCCCTGCCTAGAAAAAAAAAAGTTATTGGGTTTCTTGCTTTTTTTTCCCTTTTTTACCCTTGCTAGCTACAGTAGATTCTTGATTATTCTGCTAATTGGATTTAAAGGAAGACTAGATAATTGAAATTCACAGTTTATTCAAGAAAATCTCATTCTTGCCGATAGCTCCCACCTGCCCTTGCACCAAACCTTTTACCAGAGCTGTTGACCTACAGCTATATTCACCACTTCTTCCTGCTGTTGCCCTTCCCTAGTGAAAGTGATAACAAGGAATTCAGAGATCGAAAATATGACAGGAAAAGAGGAGCAAAGGGTCTAGGTAATCCAGGAGCTAATTAGCACCTGAATAATTAGGATCTCACTAAAAAAAAAAGTATCATAGTTCATGTCACAAAGAAATGAGCACGTACAAAGGCGGGGGAGGACAGGTGGAAATGCAACAGTTCCGAAAAAATCTTAGAAGCCATTTTGTCCCATGTTTAACATAAGTTCCTTAAGGGTGGTGACTGTTTCATTTTTGTCTTTGTCTCCTCAGTGCCTTGTGCATTGTTAGCATTTAATAAAGGTTTGTTTGAATTATTTTTTTTTAAGGGAAGAGGTAAAAAAGAAGGAACAGTAAGTCAATGTCTCTTTTTTAATCTTATAGCATTAAGCAAGTGGAAGATGTAAGGATTAAGTATACCAAATACAGTCTAATTATCTGGTACTCCCAAAAAATCCACGAGGGGGGTGAGTCAGGTAGGATCATCTCTGTTTTACAGATGAGGATCCTGGAATTCAGAGAAGTTAATCTACTTATCCAAAGTCACACAGCTAGGTCTCCTCATTCCTAGCTCAGCCAACTTACTAAATAACAACCACAACAACAACACCTATATAGCTCTTTAGAGTTGACAAAGTACTTTATATATGCTATCTTATTCTGTCTCAACCCCATGAGGTCAAAGGTTCTGTGACAGAGGTTAAGTAACTTACCCAGAATCACAGTTGGAATGTTGAGGCAGGTTTTGAATTCATCTCTCTCATTTCAAGACTGCACTATCACCCTTGTGCCACCTATATACTATCACACTACACTACCCTTCAGACACAAGCACATACCAAATTCAACCACTAGGAATAGCTATGGGGTGCCATATTATCCTTAGGTAAAGAGGCAAATAAAACTTTACCTATAGTTTAAAGAAAATTTGCATTAAACATTTGCGCTAAAGGCAGAAAGGTTTGAAAGATAGTTCCAGAGGAAAAAGAATAAAGAGAAAAGCTATCCCTAAAGGTCCAATCAAGGTAGAGTCTTCCCTGAATAACCATGGACCCCAAAACTATTGGGATAGTACTGATTTTAAGAGAAGAAAGTGTTTTCCACATTGTGAGATACTTCAGAAAGGATATCCTTTGTCAGACCATGTTCCAGTTTGGAGTTTGAAAAACATGGTGGTCATTTTCATATCCTCTTTGTTCTAGCTCATTCACAATCAGTTCTTGTCCCTCTTTGAGTAGAATGCCAAAGAGTGAACTTGGAGTAAGAAGATTGTAGTTTGATCTTCACCTCACCAGTTCCTGTGTGACCTTGGTAAATTGCTCAACCTCTCTGAATTTCATTTTACTTATCTGCAAAATGACTATTTAAAAAAATATGGTACTAAGTAGAATCACACAGGATGAGGTTGTGGATAGGGTCTGCGATGTATGAGTGCTGGTAGTACCCATACACATTACAATACCAATCTCAAAGGGTTGTTATAAGACTCAAATGAGAAGGTAAAGCATCTTGTAACCATAAAGCCCTCTATGAATGTAAATGTTATTCATTCCTACCCCCTGAAGGGTCATGCTTGGTGTATAAGAACTCATTATTCCTAACTATGATTAGGCCACCATTCCTGGGTGTTTCCAGGCTTTCTTTACAGACTCCAACCCTGACTCCCATGCAGTGATGCAGTGGGAACATTCAGTGATGGCATTAAAAAAATTTAATTGGCTGAGACAGACCTTTATAGCCTTCTTCTGGTGTGCTGGCTCAGAAAGGTTGCCAGGAGAGGATAGAGGGGGAGGCAGTCAGATGTGTGTTTTAGCCAGGCACATCTGCAGCCAGTATGAAGATGGAATGGGTACACTGGTGCTTCCTAGCACAAGATGCTTTCTGGATTTAGTGAGAACATGATGGTTAGGCTGGCTGCTTTTTGAAGGGATGGAAAAATAAAAACCATGCATCTTTACTGATTTCTGCATGTGAGTTAGAGGTTGTTTTGGGGAGAGATGGACATCCCTGTGAGTGCAGAATATTTTACAAAACTGAGTCTATTTCTCACTAGACAAGGATCTGTTCTCATGCCTGTCTTTGTTTAGTGACTAGAGCAAAGTGTATGTTCAGTTTGGCTGCCAGATGTGGCCTGTAGTAGATGTGAAAAACACCTGTTATACTTGTTAAAAACTGACAGAGAACTGAGCTCGCTTTTTGTAGGTTTCTATCTCATGTGTTTATATCACTAGCTGCCTGGTGAGATGGAAATGAAGGGTCGACAAAGAGATGATCAGAGGTGCTTGAAAAAGGTGGAATAACTAATAGTCTTTGGTAATCTCTCACTACATGAAAATGACGTCTTTTTGGCTAATATAAAGTATCATTTTGCAAGCAAATCTATTTTTTAAAGCAAACATAAAATATTCTACATCCAAATGAGAGATCCATTTGGGAGACCATGAATTTATTCCAATGATGTTGCCGTTGCCCAAAGTGTTTTGGGAAAATCTCTTTTGGAATTGCCTTCAAAGCCAGTTTAAAAGCCACACAAGAAAATCAGTTCATTTACATATAGCAACATTTTATTTTTAAACACAAACACTCTCCCCTTGTTTTGATAGCCCTTACTACCTTTGATTCTGAATGACTTTGGGTTATTTCCAAAAATCAAACCCACCCTCAAAGGAACAAGATTGGCTGCTACTGTGCTTACTTAAAAGAATGGCATTGGGCTATTCCCAGAGGGAAGTTCAAGAAATGATGGGAGCGAGAGCAGCATAGGCTCATAGATTTGAACTTGAGACTTCAGAGGCCATCTAGTCCAATCTCCTCATTTTACAAATGAGGAAACTGAGGTAAATGGAGGTTAAGTTACACAGATAGTAACGAGTCTTGAAACTTGATGTCCTCTGGCTCCCGAACCATTATTCTCTCCTTTGTCCTACTTGAAAGAACAACACTCATTTGAATGTATAAGTTCTGGGGCCTTAAATCAGTTACACTTCCTTATAGGCACCCCCCTCACACTGTCTCCACCATATCTGGGACAAGTTTCCCATTGGAGACAATTGATACTTGATTGTTTTATCTCATTTCTTCTAGACTTAGTTTCCCACATTTTGCTCTAGGAAATTGTGCTTGCAAGTACCCTGATAATATGTCCCCCTCCAAATGAAGTAATCTCTGGTGGTCTTGCTCACACAGGTGAATATTAGCTCTGTACCTTTGCCTTTTTTGTATTTCTTAAAGTTCTTTCTCTGACATTCTCTTGAAGTTATCAAGCTGAGCAAAGTAAACTCATTTCACATATCTAGCATAGGGAGTGCAAACAGCACGATGTAACGAGCTGAATTAGCACTAGTTGATCAAGATCACGACCCTGGAATGCAGAAGGATGGTAGTGCTTAAGCGAGTATACAATGAGTGATTCTGGAGACTTTTTTTTAGCAATAAGGTGGGTTGGTACTTCTCTAGAACTGTTGTCTGGGTCATGGCATAATTCAATATGCCAAGTGAGTCCATAACCTTTCTGTAAATTGAACATTGTGATCTTTGAACATCTGTTTTCTTAGATAACCAATACCTAAATTTACACATTTACATTGCTTTCCTGGAATTCTCTCCCTGGCTTCCTTCAATATCCCCCTTTCTACAAGAAGTCTTTCCCAATCTCCCTTAATGCTACTGACTTCCCTCTGTTGATTACCTCCAATTTGCCCTGTATACAATTTGTTTGTACATGACTGTTTTCATGTGGTCTCCCCATTTGACTGTGAGCTCTTTGAGATCAGGGAGTGTTTTTATTTTTATTGTTTTTACTTTGCATTCTCAGCACTTAGCACAGTTCCTGGCACATAGTAGGCACTTATTAATGCTTGTCAGATGACTGGCTGACTGATGTTGATCCTTGTGAGGTTAGTTTCCATAGTATGGAAGGTTTCTGAATTTCCTAAAGTCTCAATTTGAATTGCCAAGTGCAGATGGATTGAGTTTGATGGGGAGGCTCATGATCTCCAAAGTGGATTCCTTTCCATTGTCTTATATGTCTTAGGAAAGATGGCAATACTTACTTAGAAATCTGCTTCTGGATATTGCAGCATCAGCACTATTCTGGAGCTCAGGCATTTGACTAGATTGCTATTCCATCTAGATCAAATTCAAGTGAGATTTATTATCCAGTGAGTGATTCGCCTTCACCTTTTCATGGGTGACCTAATGGACCATAACAGTAGGTTATAACACTTAGGAAGAGTATTCGACCATGTCAGGAAAAGTCCTAAAGCAAAAACCCAAATTTGTTTTAATCTCATCTTAAGTTCAAAAGGTTGAAAATGCACCCATTGTCTTAGTCTTCCTGTGCACTCACAGTCATGGAGGATGTATATATCGACATGTTTGAGTGGCATCTGTACTAATGAAGAATGCATGAAAAACCACTTCCTAAGCATTCGCTCTGTGCCAGACATCGTGCTAAGCACTGGGAATAAAAAAGTGAGGCATTCCTGTCCTCAGGAAGCTTACATCCTGATAAGAGGAGCAACACATAGAGGGCAATGGAAGGTTATTTTTGGTCTGAGAAGTCACAGGGACCATGAGTAGAGCAGCAAGGCAGTCATTTGACACCACCTTTCTTTTTCTTTTCTTTCCTTTTCTTTTCCTTTCTTTCTTTCTTTCTTTCTTTCTTTCTTTCTTTCTTTCTTTCTTTCTTTCTTTCTTTCTTTCTTTCTTTTGGAGGGGAGAAAGCAAGGCAATTAGGGTTAAGTGACTTGCCCAAGGTCACGCGGCTAGTAAGAATTAAGTGTCTGAGGTCCGATTTGAACTCAGCTCCTCCTGACTCCAGGGCCGGTGCTCTATTCACTGCACCACCTAGCTGCTCTGACACCACCTTTCTTGAAGCAACAGGGTGGGAGTGGTCATTCTTTACAAGAATATACAAATTAAGTCAGCCAACAATTTTTGTTAGATAGATAAAGCCACTCAAAATTGGTTTCTATTGTCTAATTTTTCCTGCAAATAGCAAGAGGTAAAATCCTGCTTCAATGGGGCACCTATGCTGAGAATCTGGGACAAATGAGCTCTCTGGGTGATGAAGGCAAGTCCCTATAGGATAATAGATTTATAACTGGAAGGAACCCCAGTGGCCATTGAAACCAGTCTTTTCATTTTATAGATGAGATACCTGAGACTGAGCAACTTAATATTCTGATTGTTATCTCTAGAAAACTAAAAAACCTACATCAAGCCAAATTCCAATCTAGTGACAGAATTCTTTTTGTCCCTTAGCTCTATCTGCCCTTCTTTTTTTTATCTCTCATTGGTTCCTTTTTTTCTGCCCCAGAGGGAGAAGGTACATACTCTTAGTTGAGGTTTCTGAATGCTCCCACAAGTTCTTCTGTCTCACATAGTTTCATCTCTACCTCTGGAAGCTGTTTATTTAGTAGTTAAGAGATTGGTCACACAATTCCTGAGGCAGGAATTGAACTCAGCTCTGCCTGACTCCAAGCTCAGTACTCTATGCACTGTATTACCAAGCTATCTTAAGGATACTTTTTAATAATGTCTTACCTCAAATTTCCATACTGGACCTATCTCTTTAAAAATGATTAACATCTAGGAAGGCACCAGAGTTCTCTAACACTCCAAGTCCTTGAAGCTGAGAGGGTACAGGAAAATTGCATGCATTTCTCTTACCTTGATTTAGAAATTCTCGGCAAAAATGTCAATGGCCCTAGATGTCTTGTTTTTTTCTCTGTTGGATGACTTTCCTTACTATGTCAAGAATCAATGGTATTCTGAGGATGCTTCTGCTTGGGTGCCCCAAGGAAGAAAGAAATGAAAACACTCATTTCCACAATTGAGTATTAACTAGGATCTTTGAAAGGTATATTACAATGACAGCTTTTTCCCTTAGCAGATCTCCATTACTATAGCTCAAGGACATTAGTCCTAAGGCTTGGACCACAGCCAGTGTGGCTCTTACATCTCCACCTGTCAAAGGTGTTGGTGGTATGTTATGTCACCTGCATTTTGTCGTCCTGTTCTTCATGCCATGAGTTTTTCATTGAGCCTATGCCTTGGTTAATAGAGACTTCAATTCCTTTCACTTTTAGTTGATGTCAATTTGCCAGGTGCTAAAAGCCTTCTACTTGGGTTCAATCAATTCCAATATCTCTTCATTATTCCCATCAACTCAGTCATGGTATTTCTTGGTGGTGAATCTGAGAGTCTCTTCATTGGCATTAATGATGGTAGCAGCATCATTTATTGAGCACTAGTGTGCAAAGTACTTGATGGAGGGATGAGAGTAATAATAGCTTATGTTTGTCCACTGTTTTACAGTTTACAAAGCACTTCTGGCTATGTTATGTCATTTGAGTCAAAAGGAGTCAAAGAAATGTGGTAGACAGGGTCCCTGTCTTCATGCTGCTTATACTCTAATGGGGGGAGATAGGATGAACATGTAATGAAGAATGTATGAAAGTATGTGCAATAGAAACATATGAGTATGCAACTGGTAAAAGTCACAAGGTTTTATATATGCATGTACTCTAAGATGGTTGCTGAGTGACCAGTCCCAAATAGTTTGTCTAGGACACTGCTTTGGTAGATTAAGAAAAAGAATCAAATTGATTAATTCTAATGAGACATTGATAAAAGAAGCCCCACTTGATGCCAGCTGATACTTATCCAACCTCAAGGCACTATGGGTACAAATCCCTGCAATGAGAGGAAATCTCGTGATGACTAAATATCAACAGGTGAAATAGCAGCCAGGAGGGTGGTGATGTACATTGTGTTTAGGATAAGAGCTTTGGGAATGCACAGAGCTGGGGCGGAGGGCAGCCCTTCTGCTCCTCAATTTGTATCATGTTCCTAGATTGATAACAGGGAATCTGCTAGCGACAGCCACAGCAGTTGTTACTGGAGAAAGTCTCCATATTTTTACTGTCGGTGGGATTTTTAGAGGATTTGCAATGGCGAGCAAGCCAATTGCCTTCTTCCTGCCTGCTCTACCTGCCAAATGCTGATGATGATATCTGACATTCGCATTGAGTTTTAAGGCTTACATTGCATTTTGCTCACATCATTTCATTTGATCCTCATGGTTGCCCTCTGTAGTAACATTACCCTCATTTTATAGGTAGGGAAATCAAGGCTTAGAGTGTGGTCAGACCAGAGTCACACAGCTGGTAAGTGAAAAAAACAACAATATTTAAACCTAGGTTTTCTGACTCCAAATTTGATGCTCTTTTCTCTATACTAGTTTACTGCCCCCAAGAATGGATCTTCCTTGAACCCCAGTTCATTGCATTGCATCATTGAACCCCAGTTCATTGCATTACAATGGATTTGTATTCAAATCCAGGTTTTGCTGCTTAGTACCTATATAAGTTTGAGCATGACAGTATTCCTGGGCCTTAGTATCCTCATCTGGGTTGGACAAAGATGGCTTGTAAGGTCTTTTCCAGTTCTGAAATCTATGGTCAATTAATCAAGCATTATTGAGTACCTACTATGTACTAGGTTCTGGGGAATACAAAACCAAAACAATCACTGCCTTCACAAAGCTTAATATGCTAGTAGGGTAGAGTAGACAATATAGACAAATCCTATGGTATTTTCCCTAATCCTTTTTCCATAACTGCATTTTCTCTGGTTATTTGACTATGGCCTTGGGCATCTTGAAGTTCTGAGTGCCGAGTTTGCTTGACTGAGCCTTGGATCAGGTACTAAGTCCTCTGACGCTGCTTTTTAATCAACATGACTTTTGCCAGGGTCATTCATTCCATTTACTAAGGACCGACTGTGAGCAGAACACTGTGCTAAGTACCTGGGGACATGGGCTATATTGAAGACATAGCCCCTACCCCCACTTACCATCCAGCAGGGGAGCTCAGACCTGTATACAAATGAGAATAAGAAAAGTGCTTAAGATAAATATAGAGTGTTGTGAGGACAGATGAGGGGATAGATCACCTCTTGGAGCAAGGAGCTGACTCTGCCATTTAGGATTCCGTTTAAGAGACATAACCAAGCAAATGAGTCATTAGTCAATCTCATATCTTATAATATATTATATACATATTGGCTCTCGGCATGGCTTGTGTAACAGATATATTTGTAACCCCAGGCATGGACATTAATATAATATTGTCTCCCATTTGTATGGCACTTTACAATTTTCAAAGTCTGTTCACATCGATTATCATGCCTCATCATCATAATAAGTCTGAGAGTCAGGCAAGGCATATATTATTTTTGCACATGAGGAAACTGAGGCTATCACTTGCTCCAGATCACATAATCAGTGAGTAGCAGAGTTTAGACCAGAACCCAGATCTCTCACTCAGTTTTAATTATAGCAGCTGAATCTCGTCTCTCCTGGGTGCCAGACAGCCTTCTTGTAACTGTTGCCCTTATCCCCAGTGCATAGCATTCCAGCATGATGATTTTGCTGCTTGCAGATGACTTTTAGCAGAGCAGATATGGGGTGGGGTGGGGGCACAAGAGAAGGAAGAGATGAGGGGGGCAACTGTGGAGAGGACAGTCTGCTCTGGGTGCAGTCATGCCAGGGGACAGGGTAGCCAGTACCCTGTGGTGTAGCTGATGGGAAAGAAGAGGTTTCTAACAGTAGGGCAAAGAGAGTTCCATCACATGGGCCAGTGGAGAACCATGAGTCAAAGAGACAGCAGAGAGGAAACATACTGCATCCCAGTTGTCCCACTGTAGTTATAGCTCTCTCTTTGTCTCTTGACTATTGGTCCAGCGTTCAGCTACAATATACTCCAAATGCCAATGCTTAGCCCACAGAAGGCTTCATGGTGTCTTACTTGGCATAATAGTAATAATAGCTGACATTTAGAAAACACTTTGAAGTTTGCAAAGAAAGGCAGAGCGGCATAGTGGATAGAGAAGCTGTCTTGAGGTCAGGAAGGGCTAGGTTCAAATTTTACCTCAGATCTATACTGGTCCGGTGACCTCAGGCAAGTCACTTAACCACTTAGTGCTCCAAGCAAATCTCTTAAAACTAAATTGCAAATTAATAACCCATCTACATTGGTGGAGAGAGTTTCCACACTAGGATTTCTCTACACTGATGATAAGAATAATAACTAGCATTTTAAGATTTACAAAGGATGTTTTTATCTTCCCAACAACCCTGGAAGCTAGGTGCTATTATTATCCCCACTTTACCGATGAGGAAGCTGAGGCAAACAGATCAATTGACTTGCTTAGGGTCAATAAACATTTATTAAACACCTGCTATATGCCAACCATCCTTGATAAGCACTGGGGATACAAAGGAAGGCAAAAGTCAGCCTTGCCCTCAAAGAGCTCACATTCTCATGGGGAGACAATTGCACAAACAATGGCACAAACAAGATAAATTCAGGATAAATTGGAGATCTAGAGGGAACGGAACTAGCAGTAACTAAAGCCTTTTCGTAGAAGGTGGGATTTTATCTGGGACTTGAAGGAAGAGAGGGAAGATGAGGGAGAAGAGGAAGAGGAGTATCCCAGGCTTTAGAAATGACAATGAAAATGCCTGGGGTCTGGGGATGGATTGTTTTGTGCAAGGAACTAGTACAAACAGGCCAGTGTCCCTGGATCACAGAGTATGTGGCGGGGAGGGAGGGGGAAAGTAAAGTGTAAGAGATTGGAAAGATAGGGGTGTGCTGGCTTGCAGAGGACTTTGAATGCCAATCAGAGGATTAGCTACTTGATCCTAGAAGTGATAAGAAGCTACAGGAGTTGATTGAATGTGGGTGAGGGAGAGGGGTGACACAGCTAGTAAGTATCTGAAGCAGGAGTCATAGATCTGGACCTTACTCTCCCCACAAAAAATTTAATTTGATCTTCTTAACAACCCTATGAAATAGGTTGTTGTTTTGGTCTTTTCAGTCATTTCCAACTCTTCATGACCCCATTTGGGGTTTTCTTGGCAGAGATACTAGAGTGGTTCACCATTTTCTTCTCCAGCTCATTTTACAGATGAGGAAACTGAGGCAAACAGGGTTAAGTGACTTGTCCAAGGTCACATAGCTAGTTAATGTCTAAGGACAGATTTGAACTCTAGCCCTAGAATATGACTACTTTGTTCCTGTCGATAACTAACTGAATGACCTTGAAAAACACATAGCCTTGAGCAAGTCACTCTGAGTTCTTGACTCTGCAGACCTGGCCCTCTATCCACTGCCACCTAGATGCCCATGAAGGAGTATTATTAGCTACATTTTACAGAAGAAGAAAGCAAGTTTGATTTGCCCATGGTCACAGAGTTAGTCAGAGATGGGATTCAAACCCAGACTGCTTCTGGCTCTGAGGGAGGTGCTTTCCCCCCCTCTACCTTAGAGTTTAGTTCATGAGCCCTCCATTTGTCAGAAAGAACATGTCATTGGAATTAGCTTTTCTTCTCCTCCCTTACCGATGATGGTGTTACAAAGGTTCGGATCCCTTCGTGCTACAGCGTTAAATCATGCAGAAGCCCGGCTTTGCACCTCCGCCTCTTCTCCTTCCTCAGCCCCCGAACATCAGAAAGGACGGAGTCGTCGGTCTGCTATAACATTCCTCCTTTGTCTTGAAAGCAGTATCCAGAGTCAGGCCATACATACTGATGATTGTGGCATATTGGTTCCCTGCCAGTTTGATATAGAGTCATGAGGTACTCATCAATTCCAATAGGGAGCTTGTTGAGTTAGTTTAGGCTTTCATTCTTGATAGCAAAACCAATTCGATGAAGCCAGCGTTTCTCTTGTGGGTTCCTTCCCCAGAAGATGGTGTACTGACTTCCATTTTCATCTAGGTGCCCCTCCCCTGTTAACCTGAGCAAAGGTGAATCATAGGTGCTTGCAATGGAGAGTTTCGCCTAATGAAGTCTCTTTGCGCTTGCATCATTTCCCCAACATGCACTAGAATGCTAGCTCCTTGAGGGCAGGGCCTTATCTTATCTTTGTCTCTTCTTCAAGCCTGAGTGAGCTGGAGAAGGAAATGGCAAACCACTCCGGTGTTGTCAAGAAGGGCTCCAAAAGAGTTGAATGTGACTGAAACAAATGAACAACAAAAAAACCAAGCCTGAGTACACAGTAGGTGTTCAATAAATGTTGGTTAAATTGAATTGACATGGATGTTAAGAGTGACTTTGCCCAAGGCTGTGTCTTACTCAAAGTCATGCAAATAGTTAGCAACAGAAAGGAACTAGTCATGTTCCAGTCAGTCTTCTCCAATTTAAACTCCCCAAAGTTTCCACCTTTCCTCTTCTACTCAGGAGCTAAGACTCTTTACTGATTTCAGAGGGTTTCCTCAGTCCTGGGTAAGGGAGGAAAGGGGTGGGATGGGGGATTTGTCAGTCAGTCAATAAGCATTTATTCAGTACTTACCAACTACCAGGCACAGTGCTACACTGGGGATACAAAAGAAGACAGAAATATTCCTGCCCTCTAGGGGCCTACATTCTAATGGGATATGGAATGTAAATAATTAGGTTCATACAATATATAGATGGAAGGTAAAATCAGAGGGAAAGCATCAGTAGCTAGGCTTGTGGGAATCAGGAAAGGACACCTGCAAAAAACAGAATTTGAACTGAGATTTGAAGGAATTCTGGGAATCGAAGAGACATGATTCCAATCATGAGAGAAGCCAGTGCAAAGGTGTAAGGACAGGACAGGAAGCATCCCCACTAGACTGGGACCTTCAGGGGCAATTCCCATGAGTGGGGATGGGTCTATGAGGGCCAGTCCAATAGATTGGGGAGGGAGGGGCTCACCGACCCCTATTACATGTTTTTGGTGCATCAGGTGATGTGAAGAGTGTTAAGATGTAAGTATCAAGAATGGGAGATAAAACCACCTCCTACAGGATGTAAACACATTCTCTACCTTCCTCAGTCAGTCACTCAAGAAGCATTTATTAGGGCTCTGACCCTAACCCTCAGCAGGGTCCTCAAGAGACTTACCTTACAACTCCCCCCAGGCAGCCAATACACCTTCCTCCTTTCCTCCCTCCCTTCATTCAGTAAATGTGTTAAGTTCCATTATGTGTGAAATAATAACACTTCTGATAACATCACATTTACATGGAATTTTATTAGACATATTCCTCAGAACAACCCTGTGAGGTAGGTGGGTGTTAGAGAGATCTGTATTCCCATTTCACTGATATAGAAACCACAGAGCTCCAACCCAGGCCTTTTGGGTGTTGCATTTGCCAGAGCTGTATATTTACCAATTAAATTTGTCACCCCAAATGCTTACAGTTTGGAGGTTCTTGGAACACTTTACAATATTTTTGAATAATGCTTGTGTTGAACTACAAAGGACAATAGCTTAAGAGACTGTTCTTTAGGTCTGGACACTTACTAGACCAAATTAGGGGGCCCAGTGTGATGCTCTGCCTTCTAAAGCCTGAGCAGGAAGCTGGTCCCAGTAAGGACTGCCAGGCACTTCCCCTCAAAGTACCAGGAGCCCTTATGGTAATCGCTGCCCTTACACCACACACGACAATTTTGCTGCTGGTTAAAGTGATGTTGTATCATTTCATGAAAGATCTCTACGTGCGGGGTCATTTTAATAACTGGCCAAAGCACTCTTGGGACCTTCCCCACTTTTAAGGGATCGCCTCCAAATGTGCTGATTCAGGAGAATCCATTTCTAATTTAGGTAAGAAGCCTCAGGTCAATACTCACAACACAGAAATATTTAGTGAATAGATCTGCCATTTACAATGACATTCACCCCAAAGGTCAGAGAATAGTTTCTATGGAAGTTGTTAATAAGTACACTTTATACAGTGATGATTCCTGGGCCCAAGATAACCAAAGTAAGTGAGCTCACAACAATGATATTAGAATTTATGATGAAAATAATAATATGTAAATAAATATATAAGAATATTAGTGAGAATTTATATAGCAATTTAAGCATTTGCAAAGCAATTAATGCATGTTACATCATTTGATCCTTGCAATAACCCTGAAAAAAGGTTCTCATATTATCCCATTTTTACAGATTAGGAAACCAAGGCTGAACAAGATTAAGTGACTTTATGTAACATCAGTATAAGTGTCTGAGGCTGGATTCAAACTCAGATCTTTCCAACTCCAAGTCAATCCTTCTCTCCACTGCACTGCCTAGGTACCTGTACTCTTTAGTTATATTTAAATTCGCAATAACTTTAAAAAATGTTTCTTACTCTTTAAGCCTAATACATCACACAGTGCTTTCTTCAAAGCTCAGTGAGTAATCTCAGAATTGCAGAGTTGGAAGGGATTTCAGTGTCCATCTAGACTAGGGGTGAGGAAGCTGTGGCCCTCTAGGTCCTCAAGTGCAGCCCTCTAGGTCCTCAAGTGAGGTCCTTTGACTAGATCCAAGCTTCGCAGAACAAATCCCCTTGATAAAAAGCTTTCTTGTGTAAAATTTGGACTCAGTCAAAAGTCCATGCCCAGGACAGCTAGGTGGTACTGGCCCTGGAATCAGGAGGACCTGAGTTCAAATCTGGTCTCAGACCCTTGACACACTTGCTAACTGTATGACCTTGGACAAGTCACAACCCCAATTGCCTTGCCTTCCCCCCAAAAAAGTCCACACCCAAGGACCTAGAAGGCCACATGTGACCTCAAGGCCACAGGTTCCCTGCTCCTAATCCAGACCAGCCCATATCTGAATGGAACCCTTATTGGTGGATTATCCAGCCTTTGCTTGAAGACTTCCAAAAAGGAAAGACCCATCACCAGTGGAATCAGTCCAGGCCTCACTCTGCCTCTGCAGTTTCCACCTTGGCTCCCCAGAATACCTCAAGTAGAAACAGAAGTAGCATGGTGGATGTTGCAGAGGAAAAACTCCTTGACAAGAGCTTACCCAAGAGTGGCGTGGGCAGGCTGTGGAAGTGGTGGGCTCTCAGTCACTGGAGGTCTCCAAGCCAAGGACTGGACGTCTGCTTGTTGGGCACATCATGGGGAGGGGGTTCTTGTTTGGTTATTTGTGTACTGGAGGCATCACATCATGGGTAGTGATTACAGCACCCGCCTTGGGTCAGGGAGACCTGGATTCTGATGTCACCTTCAATACTTATTAGATGAGTGACTTAAGCAACAGCATTGGACCTCAGTTTCCTCGTCTATGAAATGAGGAGGGAGAGAGTAGACTCATGACATCCAAGAGCTCTTCCAGCTCAGAATTGATGATCCTATGACCTCATGGACATCCAGGTGGTGCAGTGGGTAGAGTTCCTGGTCTGGAGTAAGGAAGATTCATTTTCGTGAGTTCAAATCTGGTCTCAGACCTTTCTGCACTGTGTGACCCTGGGCAAGTCACTGCCTCAGTTTCCTCATCTGTCAAATAAACTAGAGAAGGAAATGGCAAATCATTCCAACATCTTTGCCAAGAAAACCTTAAATGGGGTTGTGAAGAGTCAAATGTTACTGAAATGACTGAACAACAACAATGACTTTGTGCCAGGGGTGGGGAACCTACAACCTCGAGGCCGCATGTGGCTTTCTAGGTCCTCAGGTGTGAGTCCAGGTTTTACAGAACAAATCCTTGTATTAAGAGGATCTGTGCTGTGATGTTTGGATTCAGTCAAAGGGCTGCCCTCAAGGACCTAAAGAGCCACCCTCGAGAATCTATGGGGCCACATGCAGCCTCGAGGTCACAGGCCACATGGCCTCAGGGGTCCCTTGTGACTCTGAGATTCTGTGTTTCCCTAGAGCTCCTTCACCTAGACTAGGAAGAACATAAGGACTAGTATTCAAAGACCCGAATTTAGTCCCAGAGTTGTCACTTCCTAACTCTGTCAGTTATGTAACCTCCCTGAGTCTCAGTCCCGGCCCCCCCCCCCCCCAGGGCTGGGGGTTGTTTTAAGGCTCAGATGGGACCTTCTGTTATCATCACTCTCCACCAATCGTACACAAGCCAGGGCCTAATCAGCTTCCCAGGGAGTGAGCTACAATGGACTAGAGTCCCCACAGGCTGCTTTTCTGCTCCTCAGGAGTGAGCTGGGTTAGATTTCTGACATCACAGATCTGGCGCTGACTAGAGACCTCAGAGGCCGCTGAATCGAGCCACCCTCCCCTGATTTTACAGCTGAAGAAACTGAGGTCCAGAAGGGGAAGTAACTTGCCCAACGTCACATGGGAAGGAAGTGAGGGAGCTGAGATTTGAGCCCAGGTCGTCAGGCTCTACGGCCTGGGGTCTTTCTATTACTTACTCTCAGTTGCCTCTGGTTCCAGGAGCACTTCCCTGAATTGGAGTCTTCACTAACTTTCTAGTGTCAACTAGGCAGTACTTGGTGGTGACGGTCTGGGTTCTTCCCTTGACTTATTCTGGTAGCAGGAAGAAGGAAACAAGCATTTAGTAAGCACCTACTATATGCCTGACGCATATAGTAGGGGTATTTACAAATACCCCGTTTGCTCCAACAACCATGGGAGGTTATTGCTAATGTTATCTCTATTTAAATTTGAGGATACTGAGGCAGAAGATTAAGTGACTCGCCCAGGGCCACACGACTCATGAGTGGTGGAGGCTGTATTTGGTCTCAAGTCCTCCTGACTCCGGGCCCAATGTTCCGATTGCTTCTCCACCTAGCTGCCTCTGGGATGGCGGCCTCCTCTCTTTGGGCTGTCGATGGGAGTGAGTAGCATTGGTGGTAGGCACAGATGTATCTCTGCCTCTTGGTGCTACCATCACTGGCCCAGGGGATGACTTCCCTGGCACGGGAAGGCAGGCCAGGAAGGGTCTGAGAAGGAAAGCTGCCAGCAGAGGCTGTGCAGGAAGGGGAGGTAGGGCACGATCAGAAATAACAGCGTTCCTCTAGTCTAACCCCTTCCCAATTTTATAGATGAAAAAACTGAGGGCCACAAAGGTCCAATGATTTACCCAGGGTCATACATGTAATAATCATCAGAAGTGGGAGATATGGCATTACTAATTAACCTTCCCTGACTCAGTGACTAGAATCTATTCAATATAAGACTCCAGAGAAGAAGGTGGATTTCAGAGAATCAATGAACTTGAGAAAAAATTACATCTTTATTTCAACATAACACGGATTTCTTAATAATTCTATATATTTATTTTGTACATTTAAAAACATGATTCTGAAAAGGAGTCCATAGTTTTCACAAGTCTGCCAAGGGCCCATAACACAAGAACGGCTCAGAGGCCTGGGCTAGGGGCTTGGTTCCCTCTACCCTCTATGAGGAGATGTCTCCCTTGTGCTGGGTGCATCCTTCTTTGGCCTAGGGTGCAGGATGCGGAGTGGTGGGGACCAGCAGGTCTTTAATTCTTGGAACGTATGTGCAGAAAGGAAACTCTTCTAGGCCTGGGTAATGTGGATGAAGGCACTTCATTCCAGATGTTCTAGACAGGCTTCTCACCGGGGTTCAGTCTAGCCCAGGGGTTTGGCACCAAAGCCCCTTTGCAGCAACCTCCTAGGTCTTTGAGAAGGAAACCACACAGTTCTTACTGCTCATCTAGTCCCAAGCAATGAAAGGGTTAAACCTCCCTTTTCTTTGAAGCTCATAAGGTTGGACCCTCTGTAGCAACTTCCTTTAGGAAAAAAGGGAACATTTTTGGCACAGAGAAGGAAGGAAAAGAAGCCTGAAAACTCTCCTTCCTCAACTCCCAGCTGTCCCCACCTTTAGGGAGGGAAGGGGAAGGGGAAAAAGAAGGGAGGGACCTGAATTATAGTCTGTGAACTAAGGAGCCTTCTTCACCTCTCCCCTCTCTGCTCCCCAGTGGGGGATGGAGGAGAGCGTGGAGGGAGGAGGACCAAGGGAGAAGAGAGAGAAGCAGTCAACCAGGGTCTAAGATTTCTTTCCTTTCTGGGATTGGTCCAGAAGCGTTTTGTGTTAAATGCCGACATATAAATTTGTAGACAATCTCCTTGGGAGCGAATTGGATTCCTTCATACGGCCCTTAAGCACTACCATTTAACCAGATTTCACAGGAGTGTCTCTCCACCCCCACCCCTTCCCCTTTTGCTGACCCTTCCACAGCCACCCAGGAATTGATCTCAGCCCAGCAAACTGCTGGGGTTTGCAGGGGGCTCCTGGCTCTTATCAAAAAGCTTTTCACAGATCCCTGTTTATTCTCACTCAGTCCTTCTTTCTTTTTTAATTCTTCCCCTCCTCTCTGCCTGTCTCTCTTACTCTCATTCCCCTCTTTCTCTCCGTCTTTTCTCTCTCATTGCCTTTCCCTCCCTCCTTAATATCTCCCTGCCCCCTTCCTTTCTCTCCCTCCCCTCTATCCCTCCCTCCTCCTGTCTGAACAGTGGCAGCTGCTTCCCAATGCAGCGAAATGCACCAATTCATTCAGTCTCACAGACGCTTTAAGGTCGTTACTAAATATATCAAGCAGAAGAAAAGGGTCTTTTTTCCTATCTCTGAGTGTGGAGCATAAATTCCGGCCTTAGGATCCTACACTGTCCTCACTGATCCAGAATGGGGAGGAAATCCAAAACCCGTCAGTTTCCCTTGAGCCCTCCCCCCACAACCAGAGTATCGCCCTCTCTGCAGAGGCTGCTCTCTCTCTCTCTCTCTCTCTCTCTCTCTCTCTCTCTCTCTCTCTCTCTCTCTCTCTCTCTCTCTCTCTCTCTCCTCCTCTCTCTCTCCCTCTCCCTCTCTCTCTCTCTCTCTCTCTCTCCCTCCCCTCTCTCTCCTCTCTCTCTCTCTCCCTCCCCTCTCTTTCCTCTCTTTCTCTCTCTCTCTCTCTCT